>OY748287.1:20275145-20590920 GCA_963556515.1 Nudaria mundana
GTTATTAACTACCAAAGAGTGTAAACACTAAACTTTTTATTATAATACTTTCATTGTTTTTATAAGAATTGCCACAGGTATGGCAGTAATTGTCAGAAGTATTTAAATAATCTAATAAAGTTTTTACTCATCTGCCCAAAGCCAAAGGTTATCGAAAAATAAAACACAGAATATTTTTTTAAATTATTATTGATTATCAGCTAACACCCTTCTAACCATTAACTTTCCTTTAACTACGAGTGGCGATTAATCTAGTAGTACAAGTATGGGACATAATATAGTCAATTTGGTCTGTTTCTTCGCATGTATGGATCTAATAATGTAAAAATGCCATAAACTATGGCACAATCGTTGTTTTACTTGGCATTCTCTCTTGATTGTAATCGCTCGTCATGATACCATCTTGTTTTCTTATAAACCAGTTTTTGTCTTTTGCTTCTGAAATGAAGATGAGCAAAAACTATAATAAAACATAAAGTTTATCGGCAGTTTAGATCATAAATAGCTTTAAAACTAGTTTTATCATGTGTTGAGATTATTATCCTTATAATATGGTTTGCAAAGGAGCTTCAAATTTAAAATAATGGTTCTGTTTTGTCGGATAATTTTCTTATCTAAGCTTATAAGGAAAGTTCTTCTATGAGATGGGTACTATGTTGTGAGAATACCACTGACAAAAATTTATAGGTAGGTACTCAAATGGACTTTAAACTTTATATTATTTTCAGTATGTAAAGATTTTGATCATAAAATGGTAGGTATAGTCCTTATAAGTTCTCGTATCTACTGAAGTACTGAACAACATCACTTTCTTGAACATGACTTGATCGGACCTCAATTTAATTTACTCAATTTTTATCCTCTCGGATCCAAGTAATTCTGACCCACACACGCGAAGTAACTACTATGCGGTTCAGGTTCTGATAAATACAAAAAAGTTACTGGCAACTAACTGGTAGGCTTGTCTACGTAGCTCTGATAACACAACTAGCGAAATATATGAGCAACACGTGACTTTGTGAATAAACGCTCATAGAATAAGATAACATTAAGTTGAGGTTTATAACTCGATTTGCCTTAAGTTAATGTACCTAACCTACCAGCTACCAGTATGCTCACTAATAAATGAGTGACGTAAGAACAGCTAAAGATTGGTAAGGGATTAGACAAGTAGGTCAATAATATAAATAACTTACATTCAGATTCAAATATTTGAATTCCTCAGGTGATAACGCATCATCTTCAGGCTCAAAATATATACCATCAGGCAAATTATATCGATCACCTTCTACTTTTGTCAATGGTAGTCTGTCAGTTGATGTGTAACCACGTATCAGGTCGAAGATCTGCTCTCCCGAGACTTGGTAGCCTTGTTTTTCTTTGCAGAATCCATAGTTTATTATAAGAAGAATGAATGTAATATGAAGCCTCAACATCACGTGTTATTTATGAGGATAGTATTAACATTAATGTTTTAAAA
This sequence comes from Nudaria mundana, assembly GCA_963556515.1. Lineage (NCBI taxonomy): Eukaryota > Metazoa > Arthropoda > Insecta > Lepidoptera > Erebidae > Nudaria > Nudaria mundana. The sequence continues at coordinate 20,276,626 of OY748287.1, forward strand.
GATCATAACTTCATGTATTTATAGGAACGCCTTGGTCATTAGCTTTTGTTTTTATTGCAACACTATAAAATGCTGTTTAATAAGTTATACCAATGTTGTAATTAAAATTACTTTGCTCATTACAAAGTTAAGTAATATAGGTATATGTATCATACGTATAGTTTTATAGTGTCACATAAAACTTACACCAACCTTCGGCCGCGGAATGAAAATAAAAAGATACAGACTTATTCGTATTTATTCCTGCATTCCAGCATTGCCGCCTGCAGGATCCAGCATAAATGTAGGCAGCGTTAGCATCAGTATCGAGCCCTCAATGAAGTATCTGGGACTCGTATTCGATAGCTGGTGGAATTTCGGACCACATTTCCGAAGTTTGGTCCCCAAAGTGATGGGGGCAGCAGTCGTGCTTTTGCGACTAACTAAAAGGGACCCAACGCTTCCTGCAGAAGACTGTACCTGGGGATCGTGCGGGCCCCCGTACGGGTGTCGAGACTGACGGCCAACAACACGTTCGCACGATCTCCCTATAGGCTGCAAGTCCCTTAGCCGTGACCCCTCCATGGGACCTGGAAGTGAGAGCCCTTGCGTAATTGTTTCAATGGCCCAAGGAGGCGTTGGAGCAGGACCACAGGCCTGCGTCTCGAGAAATCGAAGCTCAGCGCTCCGAACTCCGCGTGTGAACACTGCGAGGCTTCCGGTGAAGTCACGGCACTCCACACGTTGGTGGAATGCTCAGCGTGAGCCAGTCATTGCCGGGACCTCGTTGTGAGTCTGGTAGGTTTGAGAGGTTATGTAGATAACCTCTCGCTGGAGACGATCTTACGAACCACTCCCTTTACGAGCAGGTAATGCTCGTTAAGGAGGCGGCCGGTAGATTGAGGGAGTGGACCCTCCCCACTGAGTTCCGAAGTGTGCAGCGAGGGCGCCGCAGACTCGAATCCTCATCGACCATCGACTCCTCGATCATCGACCCTCATGATCAGGGACTAAGGACGACGGACTAGCACCCCACCGTCCTTACAGAAGTAGGCTAGAAGGGCTGCATGCTGTGGGGCTACACCCCACGCACGCCTTCACTCACCGACGCGGGATAAAACCCGACCCCAAAGATGCGGAGTAAAACCCGACCAACACGCAGCGGCCAAAGTCGGCCGGCCGCAAAAAGAAATTCTTAATGCTAACCAGAGGCACTTGGCAATGTATGTAAGCAGCGGCCGCGGCCCGGAAAAAATTAAAAACGGTAAGTATAGCTTTCTGGCTTCGAGTATTAATTACCATTTCAAATAACAAAACTGCCAGCTTTTGGGAAGCTTTCGACTCAGCGATAATGCGAAGAAATATTTCGAAGTAGAGGTAACTTACCTAAACCTCTATTTATACCGAATGTGAAGTAGGTACATAATTTAACTTAATACTTGTCTAGGTTATTTGTTTATTCACACAAACTATCAGCATACTATGTACTATGATATACTATGATTTTATGTTCCTTTATATAAATCTTTTCTGAGAAGATAAATAATACGCAATAGTCAGTTTTAATATTATTATTGTGGATATAATAAAGTGGTTTGGCCGGTCACAGAGATTCTCCGCGCAAAACAAAGCAAGAAGCATCGTTACATACAAGTAGTGATAACATACATCGTATTCTCTGCGTTGTCGTCATCGCATTACAATCAACGAGGGTTGTCAGTTTGCAGAACATTATTTCAGAATTTAATAAATAGTGCTATTGATCCTTTTGGATCACTCTATTCATGAATGAAAACTTTCTTCGCGTAGGTAACGTACGTAGGTCCTAGTTTTAAAGATCTAAGTGAACACTCGTTAAAAGTGATTGTGCTGTATAATATGTGAACCTTAAGTATGTTTCTGTTCCTTAATATATAAAATTTGCAATTTAGTATTAGCAGACGCTTTTCAGTGACTTTGCTACTTCTATTAATCGTAGCTCGATGTTATAAAGCGTAAGTTACTTTCTCGTTTTTTTTATACCGCTACCATCATTGCTGGTCGCCTCGGAAACGCACTCTAGGGGATTGCCCTCGTCCTTACAGAAGCAGGCTAGAAGGGTTGCGTGCTGCGGGGCCTTTGCCCCATAGCACGCAACCAGATTCACTCATTGACGCGGGATAAAACCCTACCCCAACGACGCGGGATTGTCATCCCGACCCAACCCCCCGCAGAGACCACAGAGGTGGTCAAAGTCCGCCGGGCGCCACTGGAAATACGTTCTGCTTGTAACCAGAGACGCCCGGCAACGGACGTTGAAGCGGCCGCGGCCTTGGTCGCGGAACTAAAAAAAAAAAAAAAAAAAAAAAAAAAAAAAAAAAAAAAAAAAAAAAAAAAAAAAAAAAAAAAAAAAAAGGGGATTGCCCTGTGGCTCGCTCGCTAACAATGCAGATTTATAGGCGAAATAATTTTTAAATAGGTCCAGCAGTTACAGATCCTATTCAATGCAAACAATGGAATCTTTCCAGCAGATTATTAACAACATTGCAATTACGGCACGACGTCCCTATTTTGTTAGCAATAACTTACACGCATTAATTTAACTAGTTAACACGGCGAACTTTGTATCACCTCAAATATAAATATATATATATATATAAAATCATCCTAACCTTTTTTTAACGTGGTCGGTGATGCATTTACGTACTTCACCGTCTTGCTGTGGGGGGGGAGCGAGACGGCTTCGTGTGGGACTTCCGGCCCTAGGATTAAAAAACAGGCCGGACTACCCACTAAAACCTATCCACGGTGTTTCTCCTTCGCCTTAGCCGGGCCCCCGGATAGGCAGAGACTGCTAAGCGACGGCGGCCCGGCAAAGGGGCGCTCTTTAGAAGCTCTTCTCAGGGGGGGCTTCGCCCCCCCAAACAACATAGAAGCGACGCCCCCGAAACACATAAGGAGCTTCGAACTCCTCAGGGCTTTTCATGTGAGCGGTGGGCCCCCCGACCCACCGCCCACGGCCCTATCAGTCGGGGGCTTGGGCGTATGCAATACGCCGTCGCCCCCTGACTGGTGCCCGCCGGGGCGGGAGCGTACGACCTGCACGCTCCCGCTCACGCAGGGCCTCTCTCTTTGCCGCCATCACCTCCCGAGCGTCGGTGATGCATTTACGCACTTCACCGTCTCGCTGCGGGGGGGGGGGGGGGAGCGAGACGGCTTCATGTGGAACTCCCGGCCCTAGGATGGAAAACGGGCCGGACTACCCACTAAAACCTACGGTAACACTGTGGGTGTTTCTCCTTCGCCTTAACCGGGCCGCCGGATAGGCAGGAACTGTTAAGCAACGGCGGCCTGGCAAAGGAGCGCTCTTTCGAGCTCATCTCGGGGGGCTGACCCCTCTGATCGACACAGAAGCGACGCCCCCGAAACACATAAGGGGCTTCGGACTCCTCAGGGCCATTCGCGTGGACGGTGGGCCCCCGACCCACCGCCCACGGCCCTATCAGTCGGTGACTGGTGCCCGCCGGGGCGGGAGCGTACGACCTGCACGCTCCCGCTCACGCAGGGCCTCTCTCTTCGCCGCCATCACCTCCCTCCCGAGCGAAGGAAGCGACGGCGGCCCAACATTGGTCGCTGCCGGCCATAGACTGGATCAAGGCCGGCAGCGAATCCACTCTTCCAATAGTGTCCGTGAGGGCCAACCTCTCCGCGTCCCAGGCGGCGCACACGAAGAGCGTGTGCTCTGCCGTGTCCACGGCGCCGCCTGCGCAATGAAGACAAACGGGCTCGGAGAGAATACCCACCACTTCCCACAGGAATTTGGCAAAACAGCCATGACCCGTGAGAAGTTGGGTGAGGAAGTAGGTCGGAGCCCCTTGCGCGTGCTCCACCCACTGGCGGAGCACGGGACCGATGGCCCCCACGAGCACCCGGCTCGCGGTGGGACCCTCACATCTCAAGGCCCATTGCCGGAACAGATCGTCGCGAACCTCCTGTCTCCAGCGATCGACCTGCTCCGGCAACGGGCGACCTCCTAGTTGTCGCACCAGGGCGCCCTCCTCGTAGACCCTCTTAAGGACCCCTGCTTCGAAATCCCACGGGGGACTTCGTGCCAACAAGCACGCCGCCTCAATAGACACTGTGCGGTACGCCCGTTTACGGCGGTACGCTGCGCCGCAATCCGCTGCGGTCGTCGCAGCTGAACCACGTTCGCGGCGCCGAGGGCATCCGCCCAAATAGGCGCTCCATGGAGCGCCTTGGAGCGTACCACACCCTCGTAGAGACGGCGGCAAGCACTTCCCGGTCCCCTTTTATTGGGGAGCAGCCTGCCGAGCGCAAAGGCGGACGCCACCAGTTTTGGTGACAGCCGCCGGAAGTGCTCGACAAACCCCCACCGACTGTCGAGTAGGAGACCTAGGTATTTCAGGGTCCTCCCGACAGTGATGGAGGTGCCACTCACCACAATTAGGCGATTTAGTTTTTTTTTTTTTTTTTAACGTGGTCGGTGATGCTTCACCGTCTCGCTGCGGGGGGGGGGGGGGGAGCGAGACGGCTTCGTGTGGGACTCCCGGCCCTAGGATGGAAAACGGACCGGCCGGACTACCCACTAAAACCTATCCACGGTGTTTCTCCTTCGCCTTAGCCGGGCCGCCGGATAGACAGAAACTGTTAAGCAACGGCGGCCCGGCAAAGGGGCGCTCTTTCGAGCTCAACACGGGGGGGCTGCCCCCCCTCCCCAATCAACATAGAAGCGTCGCCCACGAAACACATAAGGGGCGTCGGACTCCTCAGGGCCTTTCGCGTGAGCGGCGGGCCCCCCAACTCACCGCCCACGACCCTATCAGTCGGGGGCTTGGGCGTATGCAATACGCCGTCGCCCCCTGACTGGTGCCCGGCGGGGCGGAAGCGTACGGCCTGCACGCTCCCGTTCCCGCAGGGCCTCTCTCTTTTCCGCCATCACCTCCCGAGCGAAGGAGGCGACGGCGGCCCAACATTCTTCGCTACCGGCCATAGACAGAATGACGGCCGGCAGCGAACCTACACTGCCGATGATGCCCGTTAGGGCCAACCTCTGCGTGTCCCAGGCGGCGCACACAGCGAGCGTATGCTCCGCCGTACCTACGGCGCCGCCTGCGCAGTGATGACAAACGGGCTCCGACAGGATCCCCACCACTTCCCACAGGAATTTGGCAAAACAGCCATGACCCGTGAGAAGTTGGGTGAGGAAGTAGGTCGGAGCCCCCTGCGCATGCTCCACCCACTGGCGGAGCACGGGACCGATGGCCCCCACGAGCACCCGGCTCGCGGTCGGAGCCGCACATCTCAAGGCCCATTGCCGGAACAGATCGTCGCGAGCCTCCTGTCTCCAGCGATCGACCTGCTCCGGCAACGGGCGACCTCCTACTTGTCGCACCAGGGCGCCCTCCTCGTAGACCCTTTTGAGGACCCCTGCTTCGAGATCCCACGGGGGACTTCGTGCCAACAGGCACGCCGCCTCAAAAGACACGGTGCGGTACGCCCGTGCAGCCCTCTGCGCCGTGATCCGCTGCGGCCGTCGCAGTTGGACCACGTTCGCGGCGCCGAGGGCATCCGCCCAAATAGAGCGCCTTGGAGCGCACCACACCCTCGTAGAGACGACGATTTAGAGTTAGGTTAGGTTAGGTTAGGTTCTAGTTCTAACCGGCTAAAACTAGGTGCAGACTTCGGGTATTAGCCGTAACATATATATAAAATATATAAAAAAAACTACTAAAAAGACTACCTCGGTGGCACAATGGTACTATGTACGGACTGCCACGCTCGAGGTCTCGGGTTCGATTCCTGGGTCTGGTGGATAATGTATAATTCTCTTTAGAATTTTACCCAGACAATTATCCCAGAGTCTGGAACTTGTGCCCGGTAAATGGGCATAGGCTCGCCCCCTATTACATGGGACCTAACATAGCTGGCGAGATGTGGGTGTGTTTGCACACCTCTGCCTACCCCTTCGGGGAAAAAGGCATGATGCTATGTATGTATGTATATAAAAAAAAAAATATTTTAATATTTCATGCAAATGTATGTAAATTGAAAAACGCCACGGACGGACAGACAGACAGACAGACAAATTATCGTATTTTTTTCACATCGTTATTTATCACACCGAAAGAAAACCTGCCACCTGGACATCATCTCCAGTGGCCAACTTGGAAGTCATTGAATCGCCTGCGCACACAAGTTGGCCGCTGTAAGGAAAACATGGCAAAGTGGGGCTATATTGACCAGTCGCGAGTGTCCTGCGATTGCGGTGCCCCATACCAGTCCATGTCCCACTTGCTCTCTTGCCCACTGTGCCCTTCCACCTGCACTGTCGAGGACTTATATGGAGCAACGGACAACGCCGTGGCCGTGGCCAACTATTGGGCTGGGAAGGTCTAGCAGAAACGAGATACTGTAGCCATTGACTCGAAGAAGAAGATCGTATTAAATATATAGATTTGTCCTGTATTAGGTACATACATAATATAGGTACTGGCAGGTAGGTAGGTTCATTCAAAGTAAAAAACGTACTTATATTACGTATAGTTGTATAATTGTTTGTATGTCAAGTGTCAGGGATTTTCCAAAGCAATTACATTTTCATATACCTTATCACGATGAGTGTTATTTGTTTTTCAATCAATAAGATGAACATTTTAAATAAGTTTAAAGGTCTTCATTGCGAGAGATATCTTCAAATACAGTCATCCATCATAGTCCTGTTTTAATCTGATGTTTGTTATCAACAATTTGTCCTCTAAAATCTGTACAAAGATTACATCATATAAACCTATTCACTTTCAAAGGAATTGAAATCGGGAGTCCAAACAGGTGCTATGTGGCATGTCCTTCCAGATCTAAAGGGTCTCCGTCAACCTCACTTACGAATAGTACCTGCTGACGACAACACTGACAAGCATAAATGATTGTGATTATGGGCATTGGGCAATATTCGGCAATATCGGCTTCATTGCGTGAAGAAATACCTGGGGTTTCGTATCCGGGAGTTTTTCCTATAATATGACTCTGCCCTGAAAATTTTTGGGGAAAAATTGCGTGGAAGTGGATGGACAAGCAAGATTTTTTGACTTTGAGAGCTAAACGGCTCAAAAAATCTTAATAAATCATGATGGTAGTCCATTGTACTTTGAGGGAAAACTATAACGGATAAGATCTCTGTTAGTTCAGGAGTTCTAGAGGCAACTACTGACTACGGAACCCTATTCTATGCGTGGCACGACTCGCAGTTGGCCGGGTTTCCTTTAACCGTAACAGTACCTTTACTGTGAAAAACAGCAAGCTGTCAAAAGTCATATAGGCATCATCTTATGGAATCATAAGAAACTTATTAAGGTGCGTCCAAATATTGCGCGGCAAGAGCGCGGCATGGCCAGGACACAATTCTGCCGCGCTCTAGTTAAGACAATCCGACGAATGTTTGCATGCAAGACACGCCGCGGCTATTAGGGCTATTTCGTCCCAAAGCGTTTATTTTTATTAAAATATTCTTTATGTTGAGGATTCAACAACTCCTTAAAATTAAATGAGCCATATAATTCAATTAGTCTTATTGATGTTTTATTGTCCATTTTTGTGAAGCGCAAACACATCCAGACATGATTACCGACGAACGATACTGAGCAATGTCAGCGCGCTCGCAGCTGCCGCGCGCGGGAACCGTCCAACTATAGCGCGGCACGCCGCGCGCGGCAGCCGCGCACACCTGCCGCGCAATATTTGGACGCACCTTTACAGATCCCGCTCGCTTCGCTATTATATTTATCTATGATTGATTACACAGGTACATATACTATATACATACCTTTAGAGTACTGAATAGTATCTTGAATAAAGGTACTTAGGTGGTCTTAAATTATCAGGCCTCATTCCAGGGTATGGTGTGGATGCTTTGTAAACATCATATTTGTCTATCAGCTTACCATAAGTCACAATACATAAAGTAAAGAATATTAACTTCAATATGAAATACGTCCGCATGTCTGTATCGGTTCGTATTAATGACTGTAATACATTAATATTATTTAGAGAGATGTGCGAATACACACTCATTAACTTATCAGCTGTTTACTGAGTTATGGAATAGATTGTAGAGATCATGGCAATTTTTAGCTGGCGTATAAGTTGGCGGTGGTTATTGTTCAACTTTTCTTTTTTGATTGTTTCCCATATTTTTTTAGTTTTGTCATGTTCGTCCGTCCTCGCCCTTTCTCCCTAACGGTTAGTGCTAGAAAGATGAAATTTTGCAATGATGTGTATTTACCACCGACTATGTACTACAATACATTTATAAAAAAATGTCCTACACGTACTGTGGGGACGATATTTTCTCATGTCTACCCCATCGTGTGGGGTATCAATAGATTGGTAGGTCTTTTAAAAACATTGAGAGGTAGCTAAGACATTAGGCATATTTCTAAGCAGCAACAAGATTACTAACTAAAAGTGATCTGTCAATTGACTACCTACTAAATTTCAAATTTAGAGAGTGTTAAAGCCTAACAATACATTGCTCGGCTAACCTTTAGAAAAGGCTAAAAATATGTCTGACTAATATGAAGAAAAAAGTCTTTACAGAGCTACATTAAAATTTATATTTATTTATATCTTATTGTTTATTATATTTGGTTCATTTAAAATCTTTTAAGCAATTTATAGTGGCTTTGCGTTTTTGATCCACACCATCAGCTTCTTTTCAAGGCTCGTGTTCTACGTACTCGATCTGTAAACAAGGAAAAATACACGTCAAAAATTGACAATACAACCGACTTAAAACTCCCGAAATGGGACCAAGTAATTGTCAGGATGGGACCAAATTGAAATATCACTTGGGAAGTAGTAGCTTTCAGTGAAAAAAACTTCAAAGTAAAAAAAATAACAAAAAAATATACAGTCGAATTGACAAAATCTCCATTTTGGAAGTCGGTTTAAAAATTATTTTAAAACGGCAGTTGCCTTCCGCTTGAATTTCGGGCCAATCGGATAATTCGGCCTTTTAAACGTATTTTATTTTGATTATGATAATATTACTAATATTTTCTGTTATCGAGTGTCTATCCAAGGTGGTTGCTGCCACAAAATTACAGTAGGTATACAAACCTATTTAGTCATTCGCGTACTTAAAAGTCGATATTCGATTCCTTAGATAATAAACTTATTCATTACCTAACTAATTACAAATTGGTTAGTTGGAACCTCTACCAGGCTTATGTCACTCGCCTAACAATCGCAAAAAATACGTGACGTTAGCGACAACTTGAAGTTGTAGTCAGCGAGGGTTGTCTCTTATTTGTGACACGGCATTGACCATAGAGTTGATATTGAGGCATTAACGTCATAATTATTAGTCAAATAATGCTGGTACTTTACTGTCTACGTTCGAATTATGTTCTATGTAAACAAAAGCATGTGCTTTAATTAACGTCGGATTGTGTATTATTCCCTATTCTGTGCCTCTACGCTTAAGATGAATATTATCAGATAAAGCTTTCATAACAATACCATTACAAAATTGATTGACTAACGGTTACTAATGAAACACACATAGACACATAAACAGACACATATTACACACGATCATGTTGTTCTTCCCGCAAAAGATTCACCATATATATATAATACGCCAGTGAAGCCGCTTCTTCTCCTAAACTAAGAGTCGCACAGTCAAGTGTGGCACACCGTTGGAAAGGTCGTGGTCTCAAGTGGTGCGATAAGATCAGAAATTTGACAAAAAGTAAAAAATAAATAAATATTACTTGCGCAGTTTGCGCTAAGGGTTGCTAGTATTTATATATAGCCTAGTCTGTGTGTCTAGTACGTTTTCGTATTCCCCATACATTTCACACCAGCGCCCCTAGCGGTAACGTCAGGGAACTGTGTGAAATGTATGGAGGAATACGAAAACGTATTTCGAGCAAATTAATGTAAGTAACTGGTAATATATAGACATACTGTCTTCCCGCTGATGAAACTTGTGCAAATGAGAAAGACTTGGAACCAAAGTTAATGGCGGGACACATCATGATCTCACTGTCAACACTTATGTATATTAATGTAGATTAAGTATATATTTTATATGTGTATATGGATTTATGTATGGTATATAAGTCTTACGTATGTAGGTATATGTACACGCATTCGTAGTACGTGTATGTATTTAAATATGTATGTATTGTAAAAGTAAGCTCATCAACCTACGCACACTTCATACTTTTCTTCAACTAAGCATCTCCTTCCCCTGGCCCACTGGAAGAGATTTCTTAGAATAAGTGGTGCCTTTGCACTAAAACTCTATTCTACTGTTCTTATCTCGCTCTTGTGTCTACATAAATAAATAAAAACACTTAGAAGTAAAAAAAGTGTATAAATTTACCTTTACTTGTAGTGTGGAATAAAATCACTCGTATATTGAATACGACCATCAAATACCGCACTAGGTTTCACAGTTACTGATGCTGGAGACAATGCGTAAGGTTGAGTATGTTCCACTCTAGGTAAGACTTGGGTTGGACTAGCATGGATTGCTACGTTTCTTGTCCCGGCAATCTGGTATGAAGGATAATACGACTCCGGCAGGGGAAACACTCGCCAGCAATACACCACGCACAAAAACGATAAAACGAATAATAAATTAAGCTTAATCATTTTGATATTTAGATTGAGAACACGATAACTGGTCAAGTGTTAATGGTGGAATGAATGTAATATTTTTTCCTATTAAGTTCACTGTTGAGATGATTCGGATTTGTATATGCCAATGTCGTTCACCCTGAACTGCAGACGAGGAAAGATTTGCTATTTATAATATTATAAACTTAATATCAATATTTGAACACTCTGAGCTTAAAAAAAGATTTGGATACAACCGAGAACAACGCCCAAATGGTGAAGATATTTAAAAGGATAGGTACTCGTATTTTAGCGTTACCATAAAAGTGTAGAATGTTAATGGAATTTCAACCGCAATATTGTTTGATTAAGTAATAACTTAATCTGACATGTAGTTGGCACCTTGTGTGGTCAAATGGAAATAACCACATAGATACATCGGTATTTCCTAATTCTCAAAAGTCTTATACAAAAGAGCAACCTTGTAGAAAATATTTCAAAAATATTCAAAACCAAAATTTACCTTAGGCGGCAGTAAGTCGTTATGTGGAACGGGCTTATCACTGGTAGGTTGAACACCACTTGATTCAATACTGGGTTTTTCATTTTCCAATACTGGAGGTAAAGCATCTGACTTAGAGGTTGTTTCTAATGCCGTTGAAGTTTCGGAAGTGTTACCAACCAATTCTGGTGAGGCTTCAGATGAGCTAGCAACCAATGCTGGTGAGGCTTCAGATGAGCTAACAACCAATGCTGGTGAGGCTTCAGATGAGCTAGCAACTAATGCCAGTGCTGCTTTAGTCGGGCTAGCAACTGATACAGGTTCAACGTTTGAAGCTTCAGCAATAAAAACCTCATCTGAATTAGGTAAAGGAAAAACTCTCCAACCATTTATCACTGTAAGAACTACAGTTGAGACTAATATGAACAAAATATGTCTCAGCATTTTTTATTTTAATGCAGAGGACTGTTACTGATCGACTGTTAAAATATGAATGAATGACAAATATATTCCTAATGATTTTAAGAAGGAAACTAAGATGATATGAATATTAAAATACATTAATTTTGGATGCAAATGTCGATAACCCTGAAACTTAATCTACATACTAAATTTATGGCTATAGGAATGTCATCTATGACTTTAAAACATTATAATACACCTAAAGAGGTGATAAATAATGCTAACATAATTATTTTTAAGATAAATTAATGAAACAGAAACGTAGGTTGTTTCTATTTCATTAAATTACGAGTACCTAATTACTAAACCATTTAAAATTTCGAGACTTTGTTGAGCTACAACTTTGTTTGGTGGATTAAACCCCAAGAGATTGTAGGGTTGACGCGTCGCCGTCGTCGTTGGAAATACCTATGTCTAGTAGTGGACTGATATGAGCTAAATATGATGAAAATTTACTCAGTTTTGTATTGTTATAAATAAAAACAAAAGCCTATACCACAGATACAAGAATAGTATACTACGAGTAGTACCTATACTGAAAGAGCAAGTTTCTAAAAAACAGAAAACTATAAAGACTCTTTCCAGAATAGTTTTGTTCAAAAATCTATACTTCTATATCTATACTACTATTATAAATAGGAAAGATTTGTATGTTTGTAATGAATAAACTCAAAAACAACTGTGCAGATTTCAAAATTTCTTTCACCATTGGAAAGCTACATTCACCGGGAACGAGTAAACTAAATCACGCGGGCGGAGCTGCGGCGATCAGCTAGTATAATTCGAGTATAATTTTATTTTATGAAGAGCCTTGTCGATTATTATACAATGCCATCAAGAATTACAAAGTTAAAAAGTAGACACTTCCTGACTGTTGAAATTCTAATAAGTATGCTTATATATTAGCAGACGACTGCAACACCGCCCGCGTGGAATATTTTGGATTTCTCATCTTGACTAGAAGCTATTAAGTATCACCATAAAAAGTAGGCTAACATCTGTCCTGGTTCTCCGCGGTAATTTTCGTTAATGTTTGTAGAGGCGTTCGCTTCTTCATAGTAAATGTTGAATAATACTTACCACACTCTATAGTACGCCTGCCTTATGCGATTCGAAGAAAACAGGACAACAGTAGTAGGAGTTGTTGTTCGACTGCCTCCTTTCCCGGCCATAATAATTTCAGCCATATATAACAGCACAAAAATGAATAATACACAAAGTAAACCCTTCATATTTAAAATAAGTAGCAAACGCGACTTCTAGACCCAGCTTCTGCACTTATAAGAATAAGATAAAGCAATGACGCTTATCATGAAGCCAGTAAATGTATGTATAAATTTCACTTATCGATGCTCTAGCTAATGACCTCAGCTCTACCCATGCAATATTTTTAAGGGTGACTAGTTCTGTCAAAATCATAGGAGTCCGATCAACGTCTCACTTCACCCATTTTCATTTTTCAAAAGTGGCGGACATTTTAACGTATACCTACATAGTCAGGGCGCATAGTCTCCCCCCTACGTCTATTGTTGGACGTCCCAGGTACCTCTGCACTAGGAATTCATTGCATTATATTATTTGCCTTTTTGAAGTGTATCAAACTAACTTTTCGGTCGTTTTCGCACAAGAGAGTATTAACTTACATCCATTCTCAGACAGTACTTACTACATTTTTATTTAGTAAGTAGTGTGTCCAGTGTCCATAACTCATTTGTTTCTTGACCTCACTGAACTTAGTTGGGTCATTATACTGAGTACTCACTTACTAAAATGCAGATAACAACTTTAGAAGCTCTTACCTACCAATTTAAGGTCCTTATAGAAAATATCTGTATCTACCTACGTATATTATACCTACATGAAGCGAAAACCTTGCAACCTGATTTCAAAAAAGAGGGGCATAATCACGCATCAAAAGCCTCTGAAAAAGAAAACAATATTATTCGTGACGCTTGTTCTGCGTTACTCACCATTTCCATTTCATGTGATTTGCAAACGCCTGACAACATTACTTAAGCAATTTCTCTGTAATCGGAACTTCTACAATCAGAATTTACAAACAGAATCTACAAACAGTTTAACTTCTTCTATCCGGGCGTTCGGTAATACGTAGGTCACACTATAAGTTTTGCGTAACTTAAAAAAACAACATGTTAAAAACAAAATATTATGTTTATTGCTTTCCAAAATACTCTCCTTTACATTTTAAACATTTTTTCATGCGATCGAACCATTTTTTAAAACAGGAGGACCACAGATCTGAAGGCATGTTTTCTACGTGCTGATTGAACGCTATGACTGCCTCTTCGGAGTTGGTAAAAGTGAAACCTCTCATCAAATCTTTGATTTTGGGAAAAATACAGAAATCACAGCTAGGTCGGGGCTATGCGCAGGATGGGTGACGAGTTTTACTTTTTCGGAATCTGAAAATGACTTTGTTTTGTTGGTCGTGTGTGAAGAAGCGTTGTCATGATGTAGGAGAACGCGGCTTTTGGGTCGTCTTTCGCGAACTTTTTCTAACACCCTGGGTAAACAAATGGTAGAATACCACTCGGCATTAACACTCTTTTGATCTTCAAGTGGAATTATACAGATGGGACCCGTAGCTGAGAAAAAAAACGCGATCATTTTTTTACCAACGTTTCTCGCCTGCCTCACTTTTGTTAGGTTGTTCTCATTTTCAAACACCCATTCACAAGATTGCTGTTTTTTTTCGGGTTCAAAACAATAAATCCGTTTCGTCTCCTGTGACAATGTCAACAAACAGCATTAGAATGTCCGTGGTCGTACTTCAGTAGCATCTGTGAGCACCATTCCACGCGAGCCCGCTTCTGCTCCACTGTCAGTTCATGAGGGATCCATCGACAACAAAGTTTCCGAACTTTCAATTCTTCGTGTAAAATTTTCTGGATTTGACTCATACCAATCCCCAATAGTCCTCGAATAGTCATAGGTAATCCGCCGGTTTTATTCAATTAACCGCTTAACAGTAGCCACATTATTTTCGTTGACGGCAGTTGAAAGCCGCCCTTCACGAAATTCGTCCTGTAAAGAACCTTTCTCAAATTCAGCAAACCATCGCCTCACGGTGCTCAAACAAGGTGCTTCTCTCCCAAAAGCATTTTGAAGAGGAGCGGCACAGTCTTGCGGAGAGAGAGAACTTTTAAAATCATAAAAAATCATCGCTCTAAAATCTCTTCGACTTAATTCCATTTTCGTTGCATATGTAGAACTTTGATGTGTGATAAAAAACAATTGACAAATGATTTCCCGCAATTGTTTTTTTTTATTACTAAGAAGGTTGCAACGTTTAAAAAATATAACATTCGAAATTCAAATAGTTCCGATTAGCTAGAAGTGCAAAACTTTTAGTGTGCCCACACCGCCGCCTTAGCAGGCGTTCCCCTCGCTCACATGATTATGACCTATAGGTCATAAGTTAGAAATAAAACAAATTGGCGTCTTGACAACTTACTAGACTAGATCTAGTTGCGCGGCTATTGTCATCCCCAAAAATGCCAAACTGCTCAGTTTTTTGTTGCAAAAAAAGGTCAGGCACATCTAGTTTACAAAAAGATGGTATTACCTTCCATAGGTAAGTATTTTTAATCAAATAATAATACAAATTTCTTTGTTTATAATAATCAAAGTCTCATTATTTCGGATTTTTCTATCAACACGAAGTCGGTCGTTTCGTACAATTCGCAAATCAGTCAAACATGTCAAACGACTGACATGGGTGTTGCCATGGCAACAAATACACAGTTATAGTGTCTGTATCGGAGTGATGTACCAAGTTAGGTATCGATAAAATACCTTGAAAATGCAAAGAGGTGCAATATAAATTACTGGTTTGAATATTATTTAAATTACGTAGGTCTGTATATTATGATCTTGATTTTAATAAAGGTTTTGATAAGTTTAATAGGTATAATATTGAGTCTTGTTGTATAATTTTTTTATTATACTTAAGAATTACATTACCTAATAAATACTTCGACGATATTTTTGTTCATTTATTTATTACAGGTTTCCGAAAGTGTTGGCGAACAAGAGAAGGCTATTGCTTGAGGGCACTATACCAACTCTAATACCACATTGTACTTGTGTTGTAAGTTTTAACTGACTTCAAAAAATAATGAGATTCTCAATTCAACTGCATTTTAGTACGACCGGTAACATAATTGTTATAAAGTATATTAGTATGTTTAGTTCTTAAAATACGCGTATATTACTCCGCTTATAAACATCACAATGTAAAATCTATTGTTTCAGAGCCATCAATTATCCTCCGCTCTATCAGATGACCAACAATCACCTTGCGATGTCATTAGTACTTACGATCCGTATATGAAACCGTGTGCATCATCTACTTCTCTACATGTGAATTTCCTTTTAATATTTTATCGTAGACTAGCTGTTGCCCGCGGCAACATCCGAGTGGAATAGTTTTTCAGATCCAGATTTCCATGGAAACACGTTAACGGGATACCTATTCCCTACATATATCATCTTATCTTAAGATATGCACGCCTACTAGATGTTGGAGAATGGGAGTCAGGGTTATGGATCGAGGTGCTCCCAACGCCCAACATCGGTATATATCGGTGTATCCCCGCATCATTGCACCTATAGCCCATCGCTGGGATAGCCCGTCGCTGCATAGCGTCGAGAGCGTCCAGCAGATACCCAGAGGTGAGAGCAGTATTCGACGCAGGGTCTAATCTGCGTCTTGTACAGCAGACACCTCTGGTCCGGTGTAAAGAATCTCTTTACCTTATTCAGTATTCCCAGTTTTAATTTTTATTTATTATTATTTATTTATTT
This sequence comes from Nudaria mundana, assembly GCA_963556515.1. NCBI lineage: Eukaryota > Metazoa > Arthropoda > Insecta > Lepidoptera > Erebidae > Nudaria > Nudaria mundana. Next base: position 20,293,019 of record OY748287.1, read on the forward strand.
ATTTATTTTTCTTGCGCTGTATCTCATGAACCGTGATAGTTAGTAAGTTTAAATTTTCACAGATGATGTAGGTATTTCTGTTGCAACTATAACAACACATACTAAAAAGTAGAATATAATTTATTTTAGATTAGAAGAAGAAGAAGATAGAATACCTACTTAGTGAATAGTTATTATAGATTAACCATAATTATTATGTGGATAACAACGACAGGATTGTTTGACAATGTTAACATCAATCTTGGATGTTGTTTACTTGTTTTATACAAAATTATATGTATCTGCCTTAATGATAAAAAATTGGATACGTTGAATTTACCGTCCAAAACGTAAGATAGGTAGAAACTGACGTTCCACTTAATGGGCACATGTTGCAACTCATTGAATCTACGACGCGACGTTCCTAGGTCTGGTTATCGATGTCTAAACTACAGTAGAGCCTGACTGACTGAGTGACGTATTTGTAGCGAGTAATTTCAGTTCTGCTACAAATACGTCAGTCATTATTACATAAAATAAATAGCAAGTAAATAAAATTAGGCATTTGAGTAGCTGTATTAAAATATTTTATTGTACCCGGCTTCCACAGTACATTTTCAATAACTTACAGCATTCTGCTGTGGGATAAATGTGCGGATATAAATGTCACATTTTCGTTTTACAAAAGCGAGCCGTTAGATCTATAGTATAAACTTGGCCCAGCCACATTCTAACTGTTGTATAATATAGACCGTTTTCATTCAATTGTAAGGTACGGGTACTTGGAGACTATAGTGTTACTTAGACTTAGTTGAGTTAATTATTTCATTACTTTACTATTTTATTTTTATAAAATCTGTGTCTGTGTATTCTGTGTACTCGTAGTGCCCTTGCCCTCATTTTATTCTCCATCGAGTTGATGCTACTGTATCACTAGTGTTAACGAAAGTGACGAAAGTTCATTAAAATGTTTATTTTTATGGGGTACGTATTTATTATACATACAGAGTGTAATATTTATATGGGCAGCATGGAAAAGTCTGAAACTATAAGACAAACAAAGATCTATTCTTAGTAACCATGTAATCGATTGTAGTAAAAATAGAAAACTGAATTATGACATTAAGCATTATGATTTAAAAATAAACTGTATACATAGTCCACTGTATACAGCTATAGATATACCCTGTATACAGACTCTTCGATTTTATTTAGTTGTTTAGATTTATATGATGTATAGGTTTGATATAATACCTACCCTAAGTTACAAATAGCAAATAAAGTCACACTTTTATAAACAACATCCACCTTGGTATCATTTTTGAAACCTGATTTTAATAGTCAATTTTGTCAAATTTATCGATAAAATGTATCGACACTGTTACATCAATAGTGGGCGGTAACTTTTGGTAATGTCATTATAGTGTTATGATATAAAAAGTATATGTATGTGTTTGTGAAAATGTTAATGTGTTATTTTTATTGTCATGTGTGAGTTTCGATGTGGCACCCGATTGGGTTTGAGCGTCTGAGAATGTGTGCGTGTCGATGACCCCCCCCGCACCAAACATGCTAGACTTTTATGTATCGGGAAAATGCATAATGCCTTGTCCCGTCGTATACGGCGACAGCGTATACGACGACCGCGTTGGTCTGTGAGTGTGCCCCATGTATACAGCTGTAGTTTGTTACCGCATAACCATGGAATGGGATCGACAGTCTACCGATTCTTCAAGTAGAAACGTAGCTTGAATTTAGAGGGCTAATGTACAAATGTAGTCACTTCCCAGTGGTTAGATTAAATGAAATTCGTCGAAATATCTCGTGGGTGATACTGCAGGATTAAGTTTACCTTGTGTCCTAAATCAAACAAAATTAAAAATAATAAGCAGGTGCTTACCTTAAAAAGCAAAGTGGTGAAGTTACTTCATACCTTTAGAGAGGAAAGTAAACATACAAAGATCATTACACATTGTATTACTGTAAAACATTAATTACACAATAATCAGTAAATAAATAAGTCTTAAGAATACGATACCAATTCTTATTTAGACACGACTAGCTGAAATACTCATCTCTAACTTTATAAAACTAGCTGACACAAAGAAGTTTTTAAATAGAACCTATAGTTCCTGAGATTACCGCGTTCAACCAAACAAACTATAGCTTTAAAATCTTATTAGGTATAGATTGATACAAAAATCTTGGATATATTCTTATAGTATGGTGTGTGGTCACGCAATTCCGGCTTGACCTAATGACTGATGAATAGCACGGAGCCCTGGATTATTATAGTAATAATTCCTAGAATAGAATTTTGAGGTGCCCCACGAAACTGACAATCAGATAGAATGCCTGAATGAATTAGATAGATAGATAGAATTTTTCAGAACACTTCTACATAATACTACATATAGTCACATTCACAGCAGGTAGATATCGTTTATAAATCAGCGAGTTATTTCTGATCACTACGATACAACTAAAGAAAGCTCCTATCTAATATATACTGAATAATATAAAACTACGACTAATTGCTTAGTTTAAAAGATGAACTGAATAGTGAGCCATTTTCAGAAATCTAAACTACTTCTACTAAAAGGTTTAATTATAACTTTGGTTGGTAACCAAGAGAAGATTTTTGGCAAACAAAAATTCCATATAAACGAAATCACGGGTATAAATTCGATTTGAAAAATATTCTAGAAATTTCCATCGCTTACAGGTTATTTGTCGAGTTGGAATAAATAACGAAATCTGAAACAGGCTGGCTTTACATAACAGTGTAGAACGCATAACCACATAACCAGCGTATGAAACTTGTGTCACATCTGATTATGAGTACATAATACGAGTACAAACGAGTTGTTTACATGTTAAGTACATAAATAAGGTAGTTAATGCAGGTGTCCACACCCACGCTTCAATTTATTGGACAATTTGAATTTGTTGGCATTCTGTCAATCTGTCTGCATTCATGATAGGTCTAGGAGGATTTTCTGTAGGTATAAGTATGTTCTATATACTACTTACGTCCAAAAACAACTAGCCGAGTAATACCACTAATTTGATAAATTTGTATTGGACGCGAATAATTCTGAATGCGTGGTGTTGAAACTGGACATACGCAACGCGTTCAACACCTTAGAGCGGGATGTTTTGTTGAACGTGGTCAGGGACAGAGTTCCTTCCTTCGTCCCTTTTATTCAGCAAGTATACCAGGTACCATCGAATATCGTGTTCGGGAATGATATCATCCTTTCGCAGGTTGGAGCTCAGCAGGGGGGCCCACTTGGACCACTCGTATTTAGCGTGGCTATTCACTCTGTAATTTCCGAGCTACAATCACCTCTAAACCTATGGTACCTCGACGACGGCACCCTGGGCGGAGGGCCTGAGGTGGTTGCTCAAGATATCTCGATCTTGGTCCTACGCCTTAAGGAGCTGGGACTGGAAGTGAATCCGCAGTTGGGGCTCCGAAGCCAAGAGCTTTGTCACGGAGTTGGGACATCGAATTAGGGAGAGGTCCGGTGACGCTCGCTCTGGGTCTTTCCTGGTGCAAAGATTGTCCATTGCCATTCAGCGGGGCAATGCTGCCAGCATCATGGGCACCTTTGCAACAGGAACGATGCAGGACGTATATTTGTGACTTTTTTATTCTTTTTATTTTCTGACTAATTAATTGTTTATTTACTTAGTATTTTTATAATATTGCTTGACATGAAATTGTAAAATAAATTTGATAAAGTATTATTAGAGCGTGTTATGGTAACTCTCACCTGACATTTGGACTTTTCGTCATAATATTCGGGCCAATAAAATGAGATTCTTAAGACGACACGTAAAAAAATCTGTAGTACTTTGATGTTCCATCACTGTTAATTACTGTTAAACACTGTTAATCCTTTTTCATTCTTCGTGTTATGACCACATCATTGAAGTACATAATTAAACTGTACAAAATAAGTTACACTATTTACATTTTAGTCAGAAACAAGTACAGCTAAGAAATCATTTCCATTTCGTGTTGAAGGACCAATTTTCCCCGACCTGAAGGCTGCCGCACCTACGCCTTTGCTTCTTCCAGTAAACGTTGGAAACGAAGGGAAGTTTGGGATACCTCTGTGACGGGCGTCTAATATTCCATCACCAAAGAACTGAAAACCAAAAAGCATACTATTTAATGTAAACGATTATCTGTTGTAAGTTGTATCTAATTAATTAGATCGAACCTTTGGAGATGGTATTGCGTATCTTAAGTAGGTCCTAACGGGTTTACGTAACTTGGATAATCTGTTGTACTACGAGTTATTCTGTATTTTATGTTGTGTTACAGACATTTAAGTTGTGATATAGAGATTATTACTTCATTTATTTAGTGCTTCACTACCGAGCAATTATATCAGTAATCTCATGACGGCAACAGAAAAATGAGAAGATGTTTCTAGAGAAATTTAAATTGGCAGAAATCTGTAGAATCTTGCAATTATTATTATGAGCGAGAGAGAGTTGTACATAAAGTTTTGACTCGGTTAAACTATGATCAGTTGATGAGGATTATTCTACTCACATCAGGTTGCTGATAATTATTCAGCGAATTAAAACCGAAGGCTGATGACGCGCTCTGACTGCCACTGCCGAAGTTGCCTCCAAAGTTATTCCCCAATGCTGACGCGGAGGAAGAAGATCCTGTGAACGACGGACCGGCGCCGCCAAATGATGCCGCCTGGCTACTGGCTTGGCTCCCACCGAAACCACTAGAAAGCAACAAGTTATAAGATTAATTTTATTTATAGGTATAGTTTTATCTATTACAAAGACGTAATTTGTTTGTAGTATGATAAATATGATATGTATGTAGGGTAATATTCTCTGAAACCACTGAAATACACTAATATGAACCGGTTAGTGTGAGAATTGGATCTTACGGTTGGATGGCCATACCTATATTCTTTAAAATAGTCTATTAGGCGTTTAGCAATGTCTCTATAAAGGTGGCGAACGCTGGCACCCTATGACGGTTATGACCTCAGTGTCTCAACCCCAAACGGCTCAAATATATGATCACCTGCTAGGTTAGTATTTACTAAACGCTAAACTCACCCTCATCGCTGAACTAGGGAAGTCACAGCTGAATGACTATTACTTACACCACTCTGAACGAATGTCTGCGATGCAAAATAACCGAAAGTAGACAACATGAATTACAATTTTTTAAACTGTCGCGTTTTGTACACATTATAAACTGAAGACTAACGGGTCTTTTACGCGATTATTGAGATATATGCATGCATACCTCTTTATTGCCCGACGTTTTGGCCCTGTTACAAGAGCCGTGGTCACGGGTGGACAGGCTTCAGCTCATCAACGTCGGGTAATAAAGAGGTATGTATATATCTCAATAATCGCGTAAAAGACCCGTTAGTCTTAAGTTTATAACATGAATTATACTTTTCGGTGAGACCTTGTTGATTTAGAAACACTTTTATTACCCCACCAGACTATTTAATAACCTGTCGATAGGATTACTGCAGGGCGATCATTGTGGTAGGATGAGTTTGGCGATAACCAATGATATCGCAGAAAATGTCGCTAAATAACACATTACAACATACTGCCGTGCTCGTACTGCTGGTCAGGTATTTCCAGATCTTTCAGTATGGAAGTCTACATCTACGCGGAAACTTGATGAAACTCTCATAGTTTTATATTTATATTATGCCGTTGCGATTTTCTTTTCCAATAAATCATACTTAAGACAACATTTACCATATAAACCTACGTCAGAATACTATTTTTAAACGTCTGGTAAACTTATATTATGGAGACAGTGGTCCAACAATACGATGTAATGAACAGCATGTACATAGTTAAATGTTATTGTCTATTTATTGTTCTTTAGTTATAATGAATCGAATAAGTTTAATGTTTAGTATAATTTTGTGATAGGTATACCTACATTGCTTCTATATTGCATCATCATATTGTGTAGAATCCGGAAGAGTAACAGATTGTTTGCGCACTTTTAAATGATAGGAACCTACGGAACCTATAGTGCTTACTAAAATACTAGTGCTAATTAATTAATTAGTATGTAGTTTAGATGAATAGGTTATATTGCAAGTCTAATTAGATAATTAGGTAGGTAGCTATGTAAGTTAGGTTCTCCGGCCAAACAAGGATACTTACCTTTATGTATAATTAATATAATAATGAATAATAATTAAGTCCATGCTTACATAATATTATTATCATATACTAAAATCAGTCTTTAGTCTAAAATCTTTCTTTCTGTACCCAAAGTGTAAAACGGGATCCCTATTACTGATCTCTGTACATTCGTCTCTCCGTCCGTCTGTCTTGGGCTGTATCTCATGAATCGTGATAGTTAGAAAGTTGAAATGTTCACAGATGATGTATTTCTTATGTCTCTATAACAACAAATACTAAAAAACAGAATAAAATAAATATTTAAGTGGCTCCCATACAACAAACGTGATTTTTTTGCCGTTTTGTTACGGAACCCTTTGTGCGCGAGTCCAACTAGAACTTGGCCGGTTTTTATTAAAATTTATTAAGTCAAAAGATTTAAAATTGTACACTTATTTAAAATTGTACAATTGATTACGCGTTATTAGTTACGGGCGCTACTGGAAATACCTCCTGGTGTACGCACCAGAGACGTACCAGAGACGTACCAGAGACGTACCAGAGACGTACCAGAGGCGTACCAGAGACGCCCGGAAATTGACGTAGGAGCGGCTGCGGACTTAAAAAAAGAATCGTGTTATCAGTTGTGTAATATGTTTTTAGTTTTCAATGTATAACATTAAGAAATTTATTATAAACTAGCTGTTGCCCGCAGCTCCGCCTGCGTGTTATAGCTTTCTTGATCACCAGTTACTGATATATTATGTATAGCTGTTGAGCGATATTGTATCGATAAAATATTATAGTATCTTAGCCGTGTGCAGCGCCCCTTTTTTTTTCTTTTTTTTTTTTAATTCCGCGGCCTAGGGCCGCGGCCGCTCTAACGTCCGTTGCCGGGCGTCTCTGGTTACAAGCAGAACGTATTTCCGGTGGCGCCCGGCGGACTTTGACCACCTCTGTGGTCTCTGCGGGGGTTAGGTCGGGATGAGAATCCCGCGTCGTTGGGGTAGGGTTTTATCCCGCGTCAGTGAGTGAATCTGGTTGCGTGCTATGGGGCAGAGGCCCCGCAGCACGCAACCCTTCTAGCCTGCTTCTGTAAGGACGGTGGGTGGCGATCCCGCCGTCCTCAGGCCCCGATCATGGAGGTCGATGGTCTTGGGCGTAGATGAGTCTGCGGCGCCCTCGCCGCTGACTACGGAACTCGGCGGGAAGGGTACGCTCCCTCTCCCTCTCGGCCGCCTCCTTCGCGAGCATGACTTGCTCGCAGAAGGACACGGCCGCGTTCCACCTACTCGCGCTGGAGACCATGGCTTGGAGCATGGTTTCCAGCGAGAGGATATCCACGCCTAGACCCACTACGAGGTCCCGGCGCTGACTCGCCCACGCTGAGCACTCCACCAACGTGTGGAGTGCGGTGTCGTCACCGGAAACCTCGCAATGTTGACACCGGGGTGTGACCTCACGATGGATGCGAAACAGATAGCTACCGAAGCATCCATGCCCGGTAACGATCTGCGTCGCACGATACGTGAGGTCACCATGCTGCCTCTGCAGCCAATCGTCCATGATCGGTCTCACCGCCGCGATGATGGTGCTACCCCATCTGGGTTGCTCAAGTCGCACCCTCCATGACTCCATGAGATCCTGGTGGAGTTGGGACCGCCGGTCCTTGATTTCTCGAGACGTAGGCCTGTGGTCCCGCTCCAGCGCCTCCTTGCGCCATTGGAACAATGACGCAAGGGCTCTCGCTTCCAGGTCCCATGGAGGGGTCCCGGCTAGGAGACATGCGGCCTCTCCGGAGACGTGCGGTACCCTCTTATTGTTTTGACGGCCAAGGTCCTCAACGGTCTATTAAGGAGCGTTGAGTTGTTGGCCGTCAACCGCGCCGCCCATACGGGAGCCCCGTATAGGGCCATACTCCGCACGATCCCCAGGTACAGTCTCCTGCAGGAGGCGTGGGGTCCCTTTAGGTTAGGCATGAGTCGCGAAAGCGCGACTGATGCCCCCGTCACTTTAGGGACCAAACTTCGGAAATGTGGTCCGAAGTTCCATCGGCTATCAAGTACGATCCCTAGGTACTTCATCGAGGGCTTGATGCCGATGCTAACGCCTCCCACATTTATGCTGGAACCTTCAGGTGGACCGTTCCGAGGTCTGTGAAGTACAGAACCTCGGACTTGTGCAAGGCCACCTCCAGTCCCAGCCGCCGTATCCGACCCACGACTTGAGCAACACCCGTCGTGACCTTGAGTGCTGCCTCCTGGTACGTTGCACCCCGCGCCGTGACGAGGGTATCGTCGGCGTAGCACGTTACGCCGACGCCCTCAGGCAACGCACCCCGCAGCACTGCAGCGCCCCTTAGTGAACTCCACTGCGAGTGACGCAACCTACGACAAACTTATTATTTGCGGTTGGTACAGTAATCGGGTCTAGGGATCGAACCGCAAAATTAAGTTTGTTTTTTTTATTGTATATACTTTTCCGGGATAAAAAGTACTCCGCGTATCTACGATAAAAAGTACCAAACTTGGTAAAAGGGATTTTTCGATTGGGGAGAAAATGGGGGAGAAATGGGGGGAAAATGCGAAAATAACGCGAGGTCTACTGTTCGCAGAACTACTAATACTAGTAGTTCTGCGAATAGTAGACCTCGCGTTATTTTCGGGTCCCTAACATCCTTTTGGGACATTTCTCCCCCGTTTTCCCCCCAATCGAAAAAATCCCTTCGACAAAAGTTGCGCCTTGCAACAAAGAACACTTGTGCCAAATTTCATGAAAATCGGCTGAAAAATGCGGCCTGTAGACCGGAACTGACACACATACATACATACATACATACAGACAAACAACGCCAAATCGGCCAGTCCTCGAGTTGAAACTGAGACGCTTCGCTCGCTCGGGGCCCATTATCATATTCTTCGCTTACTTTCTTTTATTAGCAAGTAACGGACGCCTGCAGCTTCGCCTGCTTGTTAAATTCTATATAAAAACCTTCCTCAATAACCACTCTATCCATTGGTAAAAAACGCATCAAAATACGTTGCGTAGTTTTAAAGATCTAAGCATACATAGGGACGGACAGTCATATGTTAAGGTTCTTTAGAGGTTTTCAAAGGGTTTGGACTAATTTCCATTAAAGGCACAAAAAATTGTCTCAGATGTAAGATCATCTCTAATGGACACCCGCACCTCCATTCGCGCTTTCTAACTTTTTATATATTTTTTATCTAACATGTTTACAGACATACCTAACAAGAAAATAAATATTTTTCACACATCTTGTACTTAATTGATTTGCCCAACGTGTAAAGAAGTTGAAGTTACAACGATGTTTTTCCAGTTGGTGCATTTCATATAGTGTGAATATTAAGTTGCAATTTTGCAAGCAGGTAAACGTATTCAAGCGGGTATGAATATGTATTAAAGTATGTGGCCTAAGTAAAAGTAAGTCACTGACAAGTTGCATCAATGGAAAGCCCTAGTTTATCTTAGTAAATAAGTACATGGTTAGATAGAACTATAGATAGGATTGGAGAGCACGTTAAGCCTTCTCGGTCCCGATTGTGTACGTATATCTCTGGCATTCGTCACGGGTATTTGGAGCCCAAAAACAAAATCTGACTGGTCTAACTACAGAACTTCGATATCGCCCATGGGTTGTGGAGGTCAAATGGCAGTCGCTTCACGGAAAATATTGAAGTTAAGTCGTATCACAGTTAGACTGAAAAGCCGACCCCTAATAGCTTGAAGACTCAGTGAATATCATGGTTTTGGCCAAATTCAAACGATATCTAATGTATCGTTATATGTATAAGTTTATCCATTACTAAGAGACTTCGCCTGCGTGATACAGTTTTCCCTTTCCCCCTTTCCTCAAAATACCAATTCCCAGTATGAAAACAATTGTATGTCCGTAGTTTCGCATAGTAGGTGATGATTTTTATGAAAAAAACAGAACTAAATACACAAACAAAGTACATTGGTACTTAATATTGTATTTTTTGAACTTTCACGATATTTTCTCAAAATATAACCGGAACAAAATTGAGCTGATGCAATCTAATCGAAACATCGGGACGTTTTATCACAATAAAGTCCCGTTCTATGTCAAATACAATAAGATAATGAAAAATGCCGTCAATCGACACTATAAATAGACAAAAAGATAAAACAAAGTATTCCACTTAACCAAGAAAAACAAACTCTAATTGTATTGATAGAAAATAATGACCCATTCACAGAAAACCACGTCACTCAAGATATTATGCAAATATTTCAACAGCCGTCGTTTTGCAGTACATTAGTTTTAAACATACAAATAATAAATTTGTAGATCATACGGTTACTGACCTTCCAAAACCACCGAACGAAGACGCCTGACTGGCTGAGTGAGATGCACTAAAACCTTCATTGAATCCAAATGAAAATGACTGCGCAGCTGAATGACTATTTCCACCTCCGTTAGCACTGCTACTGATACTTGCAGTTAACCCACCAGTCCCAGATGGCGCCACATTATAACTTCCTCCAAAACCAAATCTTGGATTCACTTGACTAGGTCTTCGCTCGCTCGGCAATAATGTGCTAGGATCACGTTCCAAATGTTCTAATACTGGCAAAACAGGCGGAGTGATAACCGGTTCTAGCTTTCGTTGCTGTCTCCTATCATCAGGGAATATGAATCCATTTGCCGGCGCGGGCAGTACTTTCTCCAGCACTGAGGCGATACACAAACAAATGTAGATGAACTTCATCGTGGTGATAACTGACTACGTGAGATCGACGAAGTATCTTGTATTAATAGGGTCGTGCGAGGTCATCCGCGGTGTTGGCATGCGGCACGCGCCACAGCCTTCAGAAAACCCACTGCGCTTTGATCGAGACGATATCCTGCCAACTGGACATCCCCTCTTCGCCACACATTAGGCCATACAAGACACTATCCTTTTTAGGTTGATAGCTTATTGTCTTGAGATACTTTAACTGTGCGTGATCAGAAAACAACGGTTGGGAAATCCAAATGTACTCGTACAATTCAAACGACTCTATTAGGTGGGCCATGTCAGTAAATATTATACTGTAACAACAAGACAGCTTGTAAAGCTATTAGAACAACTGAAACAGATATTATATTTTATTGAGGTCAATAGTAAGTAACAAGTAAATTCCAATCTTATTTATTTTTCAATCAATCAATCAAATACTCTTTATTGTACACACCATAGAGGATATACATATATTTAGGAGACAAACACAAGAATTAAGAAAGTGAGCAAATGTATAAGGCAATTCTTATTAATGCAGGAATCATCTTCCAGTAAGGCCTGAGAGGATAATGTGTATGTATTAGGTATATATTTAAATAAACATACACACCAACATTATAATACATTTGGACTTTAAAGGCCAGAGTTAAGTTGTCAAAAATACAGTTTATTGTAAATTTATAATCCAAGAGCAGTTAAATGACAATAAATATGCAAAATGTCTTCCATTCTATTACACACATTTTTGCCTTGAACAGCAGACAGAGGCCTAATTTATAAAAACTTGTCGTTTTTTGAACTTATTAGAAAGATATACATACCTATTCGACTGGTAGTGTGTCAATAAACTCAGGGGTATCGAAGATGAGCTCTTAGGAATATTTTTTTTTTTGGTTTTTTTCCTTATGCCCTGGAATTATCCTTACGAGGGCATACCCGAGCGCATGACTAGTGACTTTATTGCAAACATGAATAGTTTTAACAAAAAAACAGACTTCAAATTCCGGAATAGGACGGAGGAGAACTGAAGCATGATAGCTAGCTATCAATTAAAAAAAAACAAACAACATTTGAATTGAGTACTTCCTTAGTTTTTTAAAGTCGACTAAAAAACCGGCCAAGTTCGAGTCGGACTCGCGCACGAAGGGTTCTGTACCATTTTTGTATAAATATGGCAAAACAAATTATGTTTGTTGTATGAGAGCCCCTTAAATATTGATTTTTAATATGTTGTAGCAGCAACAGAAATTCATCTTCTGTGAAAATTTCAACTTTCTGACGATATGAGGTCTATGAGAGACGGATACAGACGGATGGACAACGAAGCCTCAGTAACAGGGTTGCCTGTTTGCCCTTTGGGTACGGAACCCTAAAAAGAAGGATTTCTTATTTTCCATCTCTTTAACTTGTTAAGCCAGATTCGTAGTGAGGTGTGAGTTAGAACGACGCTTTTTTTTATTAACAGAAAATGTTTTCTTCCTCATTCTGAAACCAGTTTAAGATAATTAAACTGGTTTCAGAATGATGAATGAATAATTACTTATATGTCAAAATATACAGGTTATTAATGTACAAGGAAGCTTTACGAGTTTGACATTTTCAAGCTATTGAATACTTTTTTTCTTGTTTGCCTATCCAAAAGTAATGAATGTTGGTACTTAAAACTTGACCATTTCTTTTAAAAAGAGTAGACCAGGAAACTTACACAAATGCAAATAAATAAGTAGTAAGTAGCACTCTTGCTAACTCATCTAGTTAAGTTAAACGTGCTTGTAGCATTTAACTTAACGATTTTACATCTTGTATGGACGGTAGGAACCAAACTCATGTCATCAATTGACAAAAATTGACGTCATAAACGTCAGAAAAGTCCAAATGATAGACTCTTATCGTTATTTACGATACATTTTTGCTGTACTGTGATATAACAAGAGTATTTTACGTTGGCCGTCTGTTGACCGTGACACAGGACGTGTGACCCCGCGACTTTAACACTCACCTTACACTTGCGAGTAAGTACTTAACGTTGGGCGACATTGTAGCAAGAGATTAAACAATACAGTATCCCTTTTATTCATAAACACTTTAAGCCAGTTACACCTATTTTAACCCTCAACGAAAAACGGATGTTATAAGTTTAATCTGTGTATTTGCTGTCTTTCTGTAGATAGACATCGTAGCAGTCCCGCGGATGGACCATCTTAGATGAGGATATTTTTGTTTGACAGCTTATGAAATCGGCAAATGGTTCTTAACTACGAGTATAAATTTGGAAGATTATTACTTTCTATGTGATGAAGGAAGTACACTAAAACGATACGTCCAGTTCATTTGAAATTCGGTACATATAGGTACTGTTTTTTTTTGCGTTTTTTATGCGTTTGACGTGAGAGCATGTTTGCACAGAACAGGGAAAACTACTACCACAGAATAGGGAATAGTATTTACATACAGAACTTGCACTCCGGTGTTAATTAAAGCATATTCTTTTGTTTACAGAGAATATCATTCGAACGTTAGGGTTGTCCAGTAAAGTAAAATATATACCAGCATAATTTCACCAATAAATATAACGTTATTGCCTCAATATCAACTCTATGGTCAATGCCGTGTCAAAAACAAGATACAACCCTTGCTGACTTACAACTTCAAGTTGTCGCTGACGTCACGTATTTTTTGCGATTGCCCTGCTACTACGTAGATCTTTGTTTGTTTTTATGGTAGGAGCTGTGTCGGGGGGTTTTATTTTTTAAATTTATTGTTTAAGTATACTGATTTAGTGAATTGTGTTGTTGTTTGACTCAGCTAAGTAACAAAACAGCATGTGCTGACGGTGATCGCGCAGTAGGTAATAAATTAATCACTTGGACAAATATATCATAATTTGGGACCGATTGTTTGGTATTTGATTGCTTAAACAACAAAAGTGTTACAAAAATAGCGAAATTCACAAATTGTATATACCTAACATGTTTACGTTTTAATCAATTTAAAGTTTCTTTGTTTCTCAATATGAATACCACCTTGTTTTTTGTTTACCATTGCAAAAAGCTTCAGTGGAGTAAGGAACGCCACATATACCTACCAATGCGACGCCATGTTTCCCTAGACGAACTCGTCCATCTCAAGCAATAAGTGCTAGCCAGCCCTAATACTGATCACATGTCAATTTATAAGCACAAGTAATACCTATACTGGTAATCGCAATAATTTGCTACATTACTTACGTTTTACTCTTCACTCTTAGATTTATTATACCTACCTGTATCGTTAAAGTTATTTTCTATTATTAAATTATTATCATAAACACTCCTATCTGCAAGAATATTGCAGCTTTAAAATCTTTATTTCATTCATTCATTTAAAATTATCCAGATTTAAAATCTTGAGAATTTAAGCTACAAGTCAATTTATTACAAAAATTAAACAATATTACAGCTAGATGTATGAAATGTATGAGTGTCCATGAACACCACGTCTTATGGTGATTTATCCACACCACACATTTCTGTGTAAAATACCTACATACTTACTTACAAATTAGAATCAACCCATGTATCACTAGTTCATAGTAAAACTAACTAGTTGGGTTTAACGAAGCAGCTAATGTGTAATAAAACGTTAAAATCGTTTCTGTGCGTAAAATTGTAAAGAGCGTATTAAATTAAAGTTATTTTTTGAACAGGATGGAACAACCACCCTTCAGTTTACAATCATCACCTAGCTGTAGACTTAATTTTTTATTATATCTGTGAATGCAGTTTTTATTTTTACTAAAATCGATGACATGGTTCCTATGAACAGATCTTCGTATGTCTTATACTCGTAGCTTCAGACTTTCCCATACTATAACATTTGAATATTACATCCTTTATATTGTACCTAAGTACGACCATGCTGATTTCTCACAAATTCAAACTGTAAATCGGATTGTCTGTCGCATCTTGTGTGGATACGCATTCAGTGGCACGATATTCAGAAACAACGCCTTAAAAGAAAATACATAGGTATAAAAGAAAATATAGGTAGTATATCTATATTACTAAAACCAATACCTACAATGGGGAACACCCAAATACTCCGAAAAACTTTATTCCGAATTTCGATGTTCCGATTTTAAAAAGTCCGAATTTCATAATACCTAAGAATTGTAATGTCTGTTATTAAAAATCACGAAACTTATTTTACCGGAAGTCATTAATGCGATTTGTTAGTTTTCCGATTTTCATACGTTCGAAGAGTCAAATGCTCGAAGAGTTCTCGGTCCGAAACAGGAAATTCCGATTTTTAATACTTCGAATAAACTAAAAGTCAACATGTTTGTTCTACAGAATTTAGTGACAGAAAGAAATCGCTGCAGAACCAACTTCACGCAGTCTGGTCTGGGTATCTGGAATGAGTAGAAGTGGTTTAGGTTAGGTTAGAACTGTGTCCACAATAGAGCGCGAGCAGAGCGAGCGAAGCGCCGGAATTGATCTGTATTATATAAAAAATTTGGGAAACATGCTTTGGCATGTGACCAGGGAAACCAAATATTTTTATTCGAAACAAAATATTTTTATTCAAAGTATTTTAATAATCAGAATTCGTATTGTTGATGTTTCGAAATATCATCAAGTCGAACTTTTTGTTATTCGATCTATTGAAGCTCGGTATTTTGAGAGTAGTAATTATAAACGTTAGGAATATTGAAATTTAGGAATTATAAAAATAGAATGATCAATCGGAGTTGCTACGAGTATATTCGGAATTTCGAACCAGTCGGAATTATGAAAATCGGTATTTTGAAATACGTATTTATGACTGACGGAATAAAGTTATTCGTATTTATGTAATGTACCCCCTACAATGACATAATCTTTAACTCAATAAACTGGAAATGCTGGAATCTAAAAGGGTCATTAACTAGTGGTTCTGTGAACCGTAGACTTCGGAAGCTTTGTTTAGAAAATTAATTTTTCCATTTGCTTTATTAGAGCGTAGCGAGTGAAGCTCTCATGGCGCAAGAAAGTTCAATCCTTTCTTATGCGATATCTCTGACAATACTTTACCGATTTCAACAATTTATAATATCAAATTGAACTTTTTTTTTTTAATTCCACGGCCCAAGGCCGCGTCCGTTGCGTCCGTTGCTGCAAACTAGATTTAACTGACATCATTCTAACGAAGCCCGAATTTTCAATTTTGGCCCTCAATTTTTTTTTTGAAAAAAAAAAAAAAAATTTACACAAAGATATTTTATGCTTGCTGCGCTCTAATATGCTGCCGCGAAGCAGGGTGGCGACCTATTTACTCTTTCATTTTTCATTCAATCCAAAAAATATCATTCACATGTTATTCATTGTAAGCAAGGAGTGTGTGTGTAAAGTTTCATGAAAATCGGTTGATAAATACGGCCGCAAACATGATCTGACAGAACCCGTAGATGTAGAGATGTAGAGATGTAGAGGTACAGACGTAAGAAATTCTCCCCAATCTGCAAGTTGAAACGGAGACTTCGGTCGCTTCGCTCCCTCAGTCAATTATTATTGGTTTATCAAGATTCAACTTGCAATTATTTAATTTTTGCCAGTTATTGTGAACCCTATCAGAAAGTGTAGGTTCCAACAACAAATCGTTTGCGTTTGAAATCTTTTTAAATTCGACCGTAGTTAATCGTTTGTCACATCTTAAGTTGTTACATTTACTTCATCATGATGAAATCGAATATTTGGACTTGTTAGCCCCCAAAATTACGGATGAAGCACTTTAAACGCAAAACATCCTAACATCCAACATTTACTGTCCTTAGAATGTGTATAATGTATTCATTAGTAGTACATAAAATGAATTGGGCAATACATTCAATGTCATTGTTAAATGATGCGCACGTGCTATTGTGAAATGATGTCGTTTGTATCACTACGTTTCTAACTCATACTTTCCGACTCCTACTACATATATAATTGGGTGTCTAGAATTCCTATTTTACTATGGAAGAATCGATGCAATAACCTATAATATTTTGGAGGAAAATTTCCGAGGTAATTGAGACATTTCGAAGTGAGGACAATTCGAAGACAAAAAAAACCAAATGGAGGCTCCCACATAAAGAGCACGAGGTCCTGTGGTTGTCGAATACTGATGCTAAAACTCTCTTTACGTAGATACTGATGTTAACTTTTTTTTTTTTTTTTTTAATTCCGCGGCCTAAGGCCGCAGCCGCTCTAACGTCCGTTGCCGGGCGTCCCTGGTTACTAGCAGAGTGTATGTCCAGTGGCGCCCGGCGGACTTTGACCACCCCTGTGGTCTCTGCGGGTGTTTGGTCGGGACGAGAATCCCGCGTCATTGGGGTCGGGTTTTATCCCGCGTCAGTGAGTGAATCTGGTTGCGTGCTATGGGGCAAAGGCCCCGTAGCACGCAACCCTTCTAGCCTGCTTCTGTAAGGACGGTGGGTGGCGATCCCGCCGTCCTCAGGCCCCGATCATGGAGGACGATAGTCTTGGGCGTAGTCGCGTAGTCTGGGGCGGCCTGGCCGCCGACTACGGAACTCGGCGGGGAGGGTACGCTCCCTCTCCCTCCCGGCCGCCTCCTTCGCGAGCATGACTTGCTCGCAGAAGGACACGGCCACGTTCCACCTACTCCCGCTGGATACCATGGCTTGAAGCATGGTCCCCAGCGAGAGGGTATCCACGCCCAGACCCACTACGAGGTCCCGGCGCTGACTCGCCCACGCTGAGCACTCCACCAACGTGTGGAGTGCGGTGTCGTCGTCGGAAACCTCGCAGTGTTGACACCGGGGTGTGACCTCACGATGCATGCGAAACAGATAGCTACCGAAGCATCCATGCCCGGCAACCATCTGCGTCGCACGGTACGTGAGGTCACCATGCTGCCTCTGCAGCCAATCGTCCATGATCGGTCTCACCGCCGCGATGAAGATGGCACCCCCCTTGGGTTGCTCAAGTCGCACCCTCCATGACTCCATGAGATCTTGGCGGAGTTGGGACCGCTGGTCCTCGATTTCTCGAGACGCAGGCCTGTGGTCCCGCTCCAGCGCCTCTTTGCGCCATTGGAACAATGACGCAAGGGCTCTCGCTTCCAGGTCCCATGGAGGGGTCCCGGCTAGGAGACATGCAGCCTCTCCGGAGATCGTGCGGTACCCCCGTACGGTTCTGACGGCCAAGGTTCTAAGTGGTCTGTTTAACAGAGTCACGTTCCCCTTGACCGCCAACCTATCCGCCCATACGGGAGCTCCGTATCGGGTCATACTCCGCACGATCCCCAGGTACAGTCTCCTGCAGGAGGCGTTGGGTCCCTTTAGGTTGGGCATCAGTCGCGAAAGCGCGACCGATGCCTGCGTCACCTTGGGGACCAAACTTCGGAAATGTGGTCCGAAGTTCCATCGGCTATCAAGTACGATCCCTAGGTACTTCATCGAGGGCTTGATGCCGATGCTAACGCCTCCCACATTTATGCTGGAACCTTCTGGTGGACCGTTCCGAGGTCTGTGAAAACACAGAACGGTGGAGCGTCCCCGACGGAAACCGAACTGGTTATCCGCCAGGTCTGGCCCCACACTCGTGAGATGCTCGACGAGGCGTTCCGCGATAATTCGCTCAAAGAGCTTACACACCTCGTCGAGCAACACGATCGGCCGGTATCCGGACGGTGAATCCAACGGCCGCCCCGCCTTACGGATCAGTACTGATGTTAACTTAGGATTTATTTACAATAAAAAATACAATGTACATAATTATGTACTTAAAATATTGAAAATCTACAAAAAATCCTTCGAGTCATTGCCGACTGGTTGGCACGTTGGATGGCTATACAAACTTATTCTATGGGCCTGAAAATAGCCAGCCTTCTGGTCTTGAGAAGCGGTAGATACTTGAATACGAAATAAAATTGTCCACTTAAATTCACGGACAGAGGTGCTAAGACATTTGTCGCAAAGACAAGAAGCAAATAAGGTCAAGACGACACATTATGTATGTGTACATTGTTATGACGGCTAGACATTTGAGGTTGGCTATTGTTCAAAGGCTTACTCTAGTTCGACCACATGTCAATACGAAGCCATTAGTCACTCATGGCTTTACCCGACAATGTGGAGCGAGATTTTCTTCCTAACGTCAAAACTACATATCAGTATTAGACAAATGCGTGCGTCAGGTTTTAAAGTGATATTCTGAAAGGCTATTGTGTTACTTAATCATCACATCACACATAAAGAGTTAACACATAGATAGACTATTGTCTCAATTGAAATATAGTATAGGCAGGTACTTTATATCCCAGTAATATATTTTTGTGAAAATCGTGAATGAGAAAAGTAGCAGTGCTCTTTTGAACATCAAAAAAATGTGGATGTTTTTTATATTGAAATTCAAGTATGTTTGCAGTGAGCCAGCTTAAGTATTCGTTTCGTTAGCATGAGAGACATTGAAACAGTTCAGATGGATGTTACCATAGCAAATGAAGTGTAATATGTACCGACAAAACAAAGTATATTTATAAAAATATGCAATTATTACATAGTTTCGTCAATATTGTCCAATTCATTGCTTATCTAGGCAATTATCATGCATGGACGCAAATGTCACCTAGATTAGATGCTAAGCAACTGAATAAGATGAGCCAATGTCTACAAACATATCTTCGCAAAAGAGAAAGCTGATAGTTGTCAATCTGGTGAATCTTCTATAAAATGGATGTGCATTTGAAACTCATCGTGGAGAAATAAATCGCGATTTCCACAGTTTTCTATTATCAAATACCTGCCTCAAGGGCTCACTACTCGAACAAATTTTGTAATATTTAAGAAGGGCAAAAACGGTGGGTAATCCTATAATACTAGCTGTTGCCCGTAGCCAATTTAAATCATCCACCTTTTTTAACTCCGTTGAGGACGGCTTTGAGAAATGCGTTTCCGAGGAGCGACTGCCATCTAACTTCCATAACCCCTATGGAAACTTGGATATCACCCATGCAAAATCAAACTTCTGTAGTAAGACCAGTCGGATTTTGTTTTAGGGCTCCATTTCTTTTTCAATTTAAAATGTGTGCTTACAGCACAACTTGCTGACAATTTGAAGTCGATTGTTTTGCTAAAATTATTAGTTAATTTTATTAAATGTACAGACACAATATTTCTACTGTTTTAATAAAGTTAAATTTTAATTTCGGATGTGACGTGTCGTCCCATTTTTACGTTGTTGTCGTATTAACACTTATGAAAAACAACGTGCGTTTCAAACAATTGGGCTTTCAGGTGGTGTATTTATATGTAAGTACACAAATTTCTAGAATGATCCTGTAAACACTATATTGTTGCAAGATGTAGGTATGTAGAGAACTGACGGCTAGGTCGCCTTTTACTAATGCAAAGTAACACACATACCTACATTATCTCGAAGCAGTTTTACGAATAGTGTTTTAGGAATAACTAACCAATACCTCGGGCTTGGATTTTTGCGGAGCTCGTGATTGGTTGCCTTTTAGGTTACCTCTGGAGCTGGGCAAAAATCCAGGCCCAAACGCTCAATTGCAATACCGAACAACGTTTCCTTGTCACGCGAACTAGTTCAGAGTAACTAGTTCTTCTGTGCGGGAAAATCAAGCATTACCTTGAAATTGGCGAAATCATCGATGAACATCGATGGAGCCACGTTTATAAAAAAGACGACGAAGTACCAATACTTATATAACTCAAACAATTTTACTATTGAAACTTTTTCATAATTACAAAAAATACTATTACGTATCCTAAAAATGTTTCAAAACATTAAACCGATTTGAGAATTTCTAAAAACAATTAATAATAATGAAATATTATTAGAATGTTACTACTTGCTACTTACTGGAGTATTTGAAGTCGGTGCCAACCCAAAAATGTAGTACGTACTTGGCAGATATAGGTATATATTCTAAGATCCCCTTACACGTGCCTCTCTAAAGTCTAACCTCATTAAAAATTTTTAGTTTTACCATGAGGCTTAAGGTATTTAGAATTCGGTACTCATTAAAAAAAGACTGAGCCTTTAAGCTTTAAGGTAGATACCTAAGAGTAAAGGAGTTACAAAGCGGTTGATTCGAGACGAGCTAGTGGCCATGGTCCGCCGGGCGCCACTGGGAATTCTCTCAGTCTCTACCGGAGGCGCTCGGCAATGGACGTAGGTGCGGCTGCGACCTCGGGCCGCGGATTAAAAAAAAAGGGTGCAGATTCCAGACGATATTTTACGTTGGGCGCCACTGGGAATTCTTCCTATTGCTACCAGAGGCATCCGGTAATGGATGTAGGTGCGGCCGCAGTCTTGAGTCGCGGAAATAAAAACAAAGTTCAATATTTTAGGCTAGAATACCCACTCAACCGTCCATCGGCCGTAGCGTCCCAAAAACAAATTTATGCCGTTCGGTATACGTCAGAGAAATTTCTTTATCTTTTTTTGTTTCGGATTTCACTTCTACCTGACCTAAAAGTTTAATTAATAGATTATTGATATCGAGTTTTGAAATAGATAAGTTTGATCTATACACGCCCGGCTATTTTTCAGTATTTTTGTTTTCGTTGTATCTATTATATTTAAACTGTTACAAAGGTTCTTATCATCAAGCGCGGAAAGTATTTCTACCACTTTCCGTGCCAGTGGGGGGCTGACGTGTCACACTATAATATCCATGGGAGCAGCAATATAATAGCGGACTGCAGAGTTTCTAGAACACACAGACATATTGTCATGTATTACTTTGTGAAAGATAGAAATAAATGTTAAAAAGTACATCAAATTCTAGTAGGTATCTCATTCAGATGTAGATAAAAGAAACGTAATGACAAATGACAAGAAACCGGACTCGTTCAGTTTCGAGTTTGGTAAAACCAGATAAATTAACACAAAAGGTAACGACCTTATGTGGACTCAACTTAAACGTATTTTGATATGTAGACATCCGTTTCGGTGGTATACAACTGGGACAGGAGACCCGTGTGATGTCATTTAAGTATATCATAACTGACATAAGTTACTAGCAACCATATATTTTTTATCTTTTCTTTTTTATACTGTTAAGTATGCCATATTATGTAAAGTTGTGAACTACATTTTTGACAAGATAAGAAAGTTATACTGCATTAAAATTGATAGTGTTATAAGTAGTTATAATAAAAGCTTGCGAATACAAGTTCACACATTGCAATAATTGATCTCGACGCAAGGCACACGCTCGTTTGTCATACCAAATATGAATGCCATTATTGTACGTGTACAAGATTTTTTTTTTTTTTTTTTTTTTTTTTTTTTTTTTTTTTTTATATATGGTTCGCCAAATTGACGCCGCCCGCCTGGTGGTAAGTCGTGACGACGTCTAGCGATTGTGGGCCACTCTCACAGCACACATTACACATTATGAGAGTGGCCCTCAACTTGACGACCTACTGATGTGCCTCTTCACGCTCCGCTTAAAGAACCCAGGATTATATGTGGGACGAAACACGTGCACAGGCAGGGCGTTCCAGGCCACTATCGTTCGGCAGAGAAACGAACGTTTAAAACGTTCGGTTCTCGCGAACATGCTATCCACTGTGTGGGGGTGGCATCTCTGCCCGGCACGAGTCGTTCGGGATCGGAAGGAAGAGGGTGGGATCAGATTGAAGAGCTCTTCAGAACACTCGCCGTGGTAAATACGGTAGAATGCGGCCAAGGAAGCTATTGTTCGGCGCTGAACTAGCGGCTCAAGGCTTCCCGTTACCTCCGGACAATCTATAATACGGATAGCCCGTCGCTGCATAGCGTCGAGAGCGTCCAGCAGATACTTCGCGGAGCCGTCCCAGAGGTGAGAGCAGTATTCGACGCAGGGTCTAATCTGCGTCTTGTACAGCAGACACCTCTGGTCCGGTGTAAAGAATCTCTTTACCTTATTCAGTATTCCTAGTTTCCGCGAAGCTAGCCCTATACATCTTTCGATGTAGTTTTTATTATTGAGCTCTCGACGAACGTCTATGCCAAGGATATCAAGGTTGTCCTTCATTGGTAATAATGCAT
The DNA here is from genome assembly GCA_963556515.1 of Nudaria mundana. NCBI lineage: Eukaryota > Metazoa > Arthropoda > Insecta > Lepidoptera > Erebidae > Nudaria > Nudaria mundana. Next base: position 20,315,937 of record OY748287.1, read on the forward strand.
TCTGAAGAGAGGGTAGGGGAAGGAAAGGGGATTTCTTCGCAGTAAATGCACACGCCTGTGTTTTGCGGGCATTGAACTCGACCAGGTTCTCGGTACCCCATTGAGAGATACTGTCGAGGTTACGGTCGAGATCAGCCACGAGTCGTCGTCTCTCCTCCTCAATCTCAGATCGCCCCGCCGTCGGACGAACCGAGTAACTCCCGTGCAGTGTGCTGTCATCTGCATAGCAATGAATGTTCCCGAGGGATAGCATATCATTGATATGCAGAAGAAAGAGAGTTGGTGATAGTACGGACCCCTGCGGTACCCCGGCATTCACTTGCAAGAAGCGAGAAGCCTGGCCATCGCAGAGGACCCGCACTCGGCGCTCGTTTAAAAAGCTGGCAATCCAGCTGCACAGTTGAGGAGGTAGACCATATGCCGGAAGCTTGGAAAGGAGCGAAGCATGCCAGACCCTATCGAAGGCTTTGGCGATGTCCAGGCTAATAGCCAAGGACTCGCCGTGCCTTTCCATAGCCCCACCCCAGACATGCGTTACGAATGCCAGAAGATCACCCGTTGATCGCTTTGGCCTGAAGCCGTATTGTCGATCATTGATTAGCGAGTGATCCTCTAGGAATTGCATGAGCTGCTTATTTATAAGGAGCTCAAGCACCTTGCAAATGACTGAGGTGACAGCTATGGGTCGATAGTTGCCTGGATCGGACCGATCCCCTTTCTTGGGGATCGGTTGTACGTTCGCCTCTTTCCAGACCTCCGGCACGAGCCCTGAAGAGTATGACAGGCGGTACAGACGCGTTAATACTGGAGACAACTCAGCTACACATTTTCGTAGCACCACCGCCGGAATGCCGTCAGGGCCACTGGCTTTCCGCGTGTCGAGTGACCGCAGCACTGCCCGTACATCACATTGCCTGATAACAATATCAGGCATTGTGTGGCCACAGTTGGCGATGGCGGGGGGCTGCAGGCCACGGTCGTCGACCCGGGAATTAGCCGCAAAGAGGTCTGCGAGCATATCCGCTTTCTCTTGGGCTTTGTGAGCCAGTGTTCCATCTGGGTAACGCAGCGGTGGCAGCGAGGGCTGACAAAAGTTAGATTGCACGGCTTTGGCCAGTTGCCAGAATCCACGGCTGCCCGTGGGATGGGAAGTGAGCTCCTGACCAAGCCGCGCGACGCGCTGGGCATCCGCTCTCTTAAAGGCCCTCTTACTCGATTTTGTGGCCCGGTTGTACGCTGCTTTGAGGTGGCCCACGTTTGGGTCACGCACAGCCCGGGCCCTGATCCAGGCGCGATATGCCGACTGTTTTTGTCGAACAGCTTTGGCACAATCTCGCCCGAACCAGGGACGGGCTCTGCGGATACTGGCGACATCAGTGAAAGGGATGTAATAATCCATCCCTAAACTGATCTTGCCAGCAATAGCAGAAGCACTATCCGAAGGAGCCTTTCCTACAAAGCAGCGCTGGCTCCAGGGGACGGACGCATAATAATCGCGTAGACCGTCCCAATCCGCTGACGAGTAGTGCCATAGTCGTCGTGACGTTTGTACAGGACGTGCAGGAGGTGACACCTTCATGCCAGCGTGAACAACACAGTGGTCGGAACTACCCAGTGGGGCTCCTACCGAAACACTGTACTGGGCTGGGCGACTCGTCAGCAGTAGATCCAGCAGAGCGGGCGCGTGATCTGACCTGTCTGGTATCCGGGTGATCCCGCATACCATCTGGGTCAGACCGTGGGAGAGAGCGAACGCATGGGCGGCTCTACCCGCATGATCAGTCTTGAGGGACCCCAGCCATTCAATGTGATGGCCTTTGAAGTCCCCCAGAAATACTAGGTCAGCGTTCGGGAACCGCACCTGCGCTTCATCAGCCGTCTCGCTGAGGTACTGGAAGAGCTTTGTTGTCTCAGAATCCCCTGTGTGGGATCGGTAGACGCACACGTAGATCTGGCTCATAGAGCCATGGTCTACGTGCAGCCAAAGGACGGAATTGGAGGGGTTCTCTAGGCAGCGCAACCGGCGGCAGCAAACATCCGCCCTAACGAAAACGCACACCCCGGCTTTGTCTCGAAATTGTTCCTCGATGACATAGCCGGGGTAACACAGGTAAGACGTGTCGTCAGGGCGGCGTATTTGTGTCTCCGTGAGGAACATCACAGCGGGCCGTGCCGTCTCAAGGTGGTGGTGGACGGTATCGAGGTTCGCATGGAGTCCACGGACGTTAGTGAACTCCACCTCGAAATGTGAACTTGTGGGGTCTCCTAGGGCCGCTGTGTAACGTTTATTTCTTTTTTGTTGCACTGCCATTGTAGATTTTGAAAAAGAAGCGTGAAGACAGGGCGACATTTGGTGCAGCAGTAAGTGACAAAGCGCAGGGGCTAGCTTTGTCTAGAACCGTGTGGTTAGGTCGGAGCCGACTCGCCGGACGGAAGGGCTCCCAAACCCCCCTGATGAAAGGCCGCCGCTACCCCACACCGGTTACCACCCGGAGCGGCGATCCCACATCAGGATTATGCGCAACATGTGGGGCAGCCTCCTGGGGTGGTTGGCCCCAGGCGGGCCCCATGACTGTGTTGCGGGCGGCCGCGGCAACGCCGTTGCTAAGGGTCTCCCTGGCCGGCGAATCGACCCACACTAGACTCCGTTTCGCCCCCACTGGTCCCATGCCTGCTGCACCATACATCGCCCCGGGCCCGGCGGTGCAGCTGCTGAACCCCTAACGCAACCCAGCCTGGGCTGGGTTACTTGGGGGGCTTTAGCACAGCTGCACGGTGGTACCTCCCCGGACCAACACTGTTGTACCACCTGGTACCCACGTAGGGGCCGAAGCCACTCCATATGTACCGTAAATTAACGAGCCTCGTCTGTTTATCAGCAGGTGCGCCACTAGCAGGTGAGGTCGCTGGGGCCCTTAAGATGTTGGTAGAGCCCCTTTGCACCCAATTTGAATAAGATTTAATAATATAACTATAATATAACTATAATAATATAACGATTTAATAATAAATTAAAGATTGAATAATATAACCAGTATACATATTATGCAGTCCACACCATTTCATTTACTACTCGTAGCTAAGCATCGCAAGAACAGCATCCATCATGATTAGTTTTCGTCTTGAAACAACCGTGTGTGAAATTCATTTCGGAGCACAGTTAAAGCAAAGTTGATAGCAAGTTAATCACGTCTAGTGTCTGAGTGAAGTTCATTGACCTCAAGTCAAACTCGATCTAATAAATTGAACTAATGCTGTAGTAGACAAGCACAATTCCTATCTGATAGCAACTGTTACCGTGACGCTCTTAACACCAAAACTATGTACTTATAGACCTTTACAGTCCTCGATCATGGTGACTTTTTGTAGGGATGCAGTCACTTGCTTACCAAACGCGCGATAGCATCACTGCCCAATGACATACCAGAATCTTGGTGAATGTAGACAGCCTGCGAAGCGACGTTCTCGCGACTGTATTAATGAGAACGCACATTTAAATCGCCATGGGCGAGGGAACTTATTCGTCACTACTGATGGAACATTAGGATTATATACTAAAGAATTCTGTGAAAAGATTATATGAAAAGAAAACGCAAGTGGATCTCCGCCGCTCCCATAAGCTAAGTGAAACATTGAATAAGCTATTCGGATGACCTACTTGAGTGAGAAGTTGGTAATTGATCGATCCAGCTATTCCAATGCATAGAATGAATAGAACTTTCTTATAAATTTTCGGCACTTGGTGGTAATACTCGTAGAACTTAAAACTGGTAAAAGTTGCAGATATTGCGTTTTTGTGAAGATGAAACAATTGCCCTGCTGGCAAGTTGTGACGAGATGAAATCCAATAGAATGGTACCATTTGCGCATCAATGAATTTTTAGGTAAATAATATTTAAGTACTGCACTAGGCATTCAGTAACAGTCGATCTGTCATTTAACTTAACAGCAGAATGACTAAAACAACAAAGGCAACGCTTGACCATTTAATTTTAGCCAATATTAAAGGGCGTATTTTCTTGAGCGATAAACAAGATTTCCAAAGAAATCCATGAAAGAATCTCAAATGAAGCAACAATAGAACGCAATTTCGTCACAGAATCAGCATTCTAGAAAATACAAAGTAACGAAATCAAATATTAAGTATCTCATACATGTTCAACTTATATTAATGTGTTACATTTTTCAGGGTACTTAAACTGAATTCGTTTCCTTGAAACTGAGAAATTCGTCACACTGTTTGTTCAGCTTGTACTACGAACAATAACACTGTAATATTTAAATGAGGACTTATGTTAAAGACTACCAGTGTGTCATCAGACGTTGGTTACATGTTACACATTTCGTGGACATAGCTTGTAACTTTGGTCAATAACTACCACCACAATGGCTGTTAAAATTTCTGTATTGTTGGTAGCGGGCTTAATTGCAACAGTGGCTAGTGGTGAGTATTTTTGAAAAGTGTTTTCCTTTTGTAATGCACCTCTGCCTACCTGGGATATAGGTGTGATATGTGTGTGTGTCTGTGTGTTTTCCTTTTTGTGAGAAAAAAACAGTATACCTATGATTCAACAAATTAGAACATTACAAAAATCAAGTTTTGTTTTCAAGAGCCGAAAACATATAGGTGTATCCATTTATAATTTTAAGGATAGTCTACGGCACTAACAGCACAAAGGCTAAAGAAAAAAGAAGGATAAAGAACTCTGCAAATTTTGAAACAATGTTACAGAAATCGAATCTGAGTGATCGAATGATCGGAATAAGTTCTATTTTCAAAGCAAAGAGTTTGCATTACCTATTCTTAAAATATTAAGATAGAAATTGTAAATAAATCACGTCGTAGCTCAGTGATCAGAACATTCTCCCCGTTCGGAAAAGGCCGTGGGTTAGTCCTGCCGATGACATCAGTTTTTGTGATTTATTTATAAATTCTATCTTAATATTTTAAATCCTATCACATTTAAATTGTCAACAATTGTTGAAAGTGCACTGTATAAGTTATTCAGAACAGACGTCCTCGACTATAACCTCATTGTTTATTTTCCCTAATCTCTTGCTTACGGGATTAGTATGATATGCTACAACCCTTCTTTTTTTGTGTAAATTGTCTCCTGATGTCCACTGTCGGACGCTCTGGGTACGACATTGGAAGAATAATTCTATAGCGGGATTCAACTCTAGTATTTTTAATGGACCTTTCCTTTTTGTTTCAGTTGGTGTTTATAGCGGGGCATCCAGCGGGAGCTTCAGCGGGGGCGGCTTTAGTGGGGGTAGCATTAGCACAGGCGGCTTTAACGGGGGCTATAGTGGGTGAGTATTATTATAGTTTTTTTTAGCCTTTGCTGTCCCATTGCAACACAAAGGCCTGCCTCAGGTCATATTAATCTAATTTTAATGCGTCATAATAATGTAAATTAACTCCAGAATATAAAACAAAAGTGAAATTATTGGTTCAAAATTGAATCTATCAGAGACTCTTGGACTAATGCTTCAAATATGTTATCTTTTATAAGTCGATCTTAATTTCTTTACTTTAGTTGTCAGAAAAATTAAAAGTTCAGCGGCAATATTTTGTTGCTGCTCTTCTAATTTCCCATTATAAGAATTAACTAAATAAAAAGAGTAAAAAGTATCTAACCATTTTCTATCTGATTTCAGATTCAATCAGCCATCGGTGGTAAGCAATGTGAAAATGACACACAAACACACACAAATAAATACATAAATTATCATTCAACATAGTTCGTCTTTGTCATTTTTTTCAGAACTTTATTCAACCAATAAAATTACCGCAACTTCCTGGTTTCAACTTACCATCACCACCTCCACTACCATGGATTGGTAATTTACCATTCCCACAATTACCTAACTTCCCTCAAATACCTAACCTCCAACCAATCAAGCCACTAAATGGCCAGGACGTCGCATCACAAGGGCCAATCCCCAACTCCAACGTCATTTCATCATTTATCAGCTCCCACACTTCAAATGGTCCAAATGGACAATACGGGGGTTCTACAACGATACTTAATGATAATGGAAGAGTCACTGTACAGAAAAGTATGTATTAAATTTATTATTATTATAAACATAATCAAATAAAAAACTATTTTTTTGGACGTTTTCGCACAATGTTATTGGATCTAGACAACTGATAAACATACTAATATTTCTAAATACAATATTAGTACATAGAATACACCCAAACTCCGAAACAAACATTTAATTTTGTAGAACACACAAATATTTGATTCGACCCAGGAATCGAACCCGAGGCTCCGGGCGCTGTTGAAAGCCGTCTATTTACTGTTGACAATGCGAATTTGTAAAACAGCGGGAAACTTGAGGCGGCAACCTATGGCGCTATTAGTACAGTCCAAGAGTCAATTACTTGACTTCATAAATATATTTATACTTCGCGGCGGGCGCGGCGGTACGACCTTATCTTATATCTAGGGCCTTTAAGAGAGGGGATGCCCAGCGCGTCGCGCACTTCCCATCCCACGGGCAGACGTGGATTCTGGCAACTGGCCAAAGCCGTGCAATCTAACTTTTATCAGCCCTCGCTGCCACCGCTGCGTTACCCAGATGGAACACTGGCTCACAAAGCCCAAGAGAAAACGGATATGCTCGCAGACCTCATTGCGGCTAATTCCCGGGTCGACGACCGTGGCCTGCAGCCTCCCGCCATCGCCAACTGTGGCCACACTATGCCTGATATTGTTATCAGGCAATGTGATGTACGGGCAGTGCTGCGGTCACTCGACATGCGGAAAGCCAGTGGCCCTGACGGCATTCCGGCGGTGGTGCTACAAAAATGTGCAGCTGAGTTGTCTCCAGTATTAACGCGTCTGTACCGCCTGTCATACTCTACAGGCCTCGTGCCGGAGGTTTGGAAGGAGGCGAACGTACAACCGATCCCCAAGAAAGGGGATCCATCCGATCCAGGCAACTATCGACCCATAGCTGTCACCTCAGTCATTTGCAAGGTGCTTGAGCTCCTTATAAATAAGCAGCTCATGCGATACCTAGAGGATCACTCGCTAATCAATGATCGACAATACGGCTTCAGGCCAAAACGATCAACGGGTGATCTTCTGGCATTCGTAGCGCATGTCTGGGGTGGGGCTATGGAAAGGCACGGCGAGTCCTTGGCTATTAGCCTGGACATTGCCAAAGCTTTCGATAGGGTCTGGCATGCTTCGCTTCTTTCCAAGATTCCGGCATATGGTCTACCTCCTCAACTGTGCAGCTGGATTGCCAGCTTTTTAAACGAGCGCCGAGTGCGGGTCCTCTGCGATGGCCAGGCTTCTCGCTTCTTGCAAGTGAATGCCGGGGTACCGCAGGGGTCCGTACTATCACCAACTCTCTTTCTTCTGCATATGCTATCCCTCGGGAACATTCATTGCTATGCAGATGACAGCACACTGCACGGGAGTTACTCGGTTCGTCCGACGGCGGGGCGATCTGAGATTGAGGAGGAGAGACGACGACTCGTGGCTGATCTCGACCGTAACCTCGACAGTATCTCTCAATGGGGTACCGAGAACCTGGTCGAGTTCAATGCCCGCAAAACACAGGCGTGTGCATTTACTGCGAAGAAATCCCCTTTCCTTCCCCTACCCTCTCTTCAGAATGCATTATTACCAATGAAGGACAACCTTGATATCCTTGGCATAGACGTTCGTCGAGAGCTCAATAATAAAAACTACATCAAAAGATGTATAGGGCTAGCTTCGCGGAAACTAGGAATACTGAATAAGGTAAAGCGATTCTTTACACCGGACCAGAGGTGTCTGCTGTACAAGACGCAGATTAGACCCTGCGTCGAATACTGCTCTCACCTCTGGGACGGCTCCGCGAAGTATCTGCTGGACGCTCTCGACGCTATGCAGCGACGGGCTATCCGTATTATAGATTGTCCGGAGGTAACGGGAACCCTCGAGCCGCTAGCTCAGCGCCGGACAATAGCTTCCTTGGCCGCATTCTACCGTATTTACCACGGCGAGTGTTCTGAAGAGCTCTTCAATCTGATCCCACCCTCTTCCTTCCGGTCCCGAACAACCCGTGTCGGGCAGAGATGCCACTCCCGCACAGTGGATAGCATGTTCGCGAGAACCGAACGTTTTAAACGTTCGTGGTTCGGGTGGCGATCCCGCCGTCCTCAGGCCCCGATCATGGAGGTTGATGGTCTACTCAGCCGTCCCTGGGATAAATACGTCCTAAAAATAAATTTATACCGAACCTTCGGTTTTTTATTATTTCGGATTTCATTTCTACGTGTAAAAGTTTTATAGATTATTGTTATAACTATACACGCCCAGCTATTTTTGAGTGTTTTTATTTTCGCTGTAGCTATTATATTTAAGCTGTTACAAAGTTTTTTATAATCAAGCGCAGAAATAATTTCCGCCATTTCCCTCGGCTGTAGGTGTCACACTATAATAGGTATGGGACCCCAGACTGCAGAGTGACGATTTATTTAAGATAAAAATTTTAATATTAAAATGTCTTTAAAATTTACTCTGTAAGTAATATTTCATACCAATTAACTTGTAAATTGTTCCAGCTGGAAATGCACCACCAGAAGTGCAAGTTACTCAGTACAGGTACGTACTCGTACCTACCTAAATCATTCACAATAATGTTGGTAAAATATTAGCAAATTTTATACTTTGAAAATTCTATTTGTTTCAGAAATCCACCGGTAAGGAGTTAAAGATAGAAATGTAATCATAAAACAAGAAAATTTATAATTAAGACATCAAAAACTAGAATAAGGACATATATTTAATATATCACACATTTAAAATAACTTAGACTACATAAATAGTATTCAAAATATAAATACAAAATTAGAAGTGCGGCGGTGATAGAAAGAATAGAAACATAGAAGTCAGAGGTACTTTTAATTTTAAAATGAATAATATTATTTTACAATATGACACAACTATATAAACTACTAGCGGACGGACGCGGATTCGCTCGTTTGACAAACTATATATACAAAACTAGTCAGAGACGCCCAGGACTTTAATTGGGTGTGCCATAGCGGCTGGCACGTAAGATTTTGTTGCCTTTCATCAACATTTCCTCGCAAGGCAACGGGTTTTTTTTCAAAGTTACAATATAGCTGCTACTTTTTATTAAATTCATTCGGCCATTTTGGACATAACCCATTATAAATGTGCCTGGTGACGGCAATAGGCTTGCCCCATATTACGTGGGACTAAAAATACTGGCAAATTGTGGGTGTGTAATGCACCTCTACCTACCCCTTCGGTGATATAGGCGTAATATGTGTGTGTATATACAAAAACCTTCCCCGAGAACCACTCTATACATTGGTGAAAACCGGATCAAAATCCGTTGCGTAGTTCGGAGCGGAAGCGACTTTGTTTTAAACTATGTTATGATTATGATATTATGCTACAAAAAACCTTTCCACCAGCACATTCTCGCTAATTATAATCTGTTATCGGTACATGATCACATTATTATGTTTTGTTACAGCTTGCCGAATTCCAGGAGCCAGAGGTACCTTTACTTGTGAATTATTTATCTTTCTAACTTTTATTTTTCTTTTCAGTCTTCTTCTTCTTCTGCACTTTATGTTTGTATTGCACGCCGTTAAGCCATTATGTATTTGCTTATGACATTATAATAAGGGTTGTAGATGCTTATTGATAACAATAGTTTGCCAAAAAGAGTTTGCCAGAGGCTCACCCGTCACCGTACCGCGTGCTGGCGAAGATGACATGCAGCATTCTTCTCATTTTTGATTTGGTCTGACCTTTATTAACCTTATCTCTTACTCCGTGTATCTTATTTTATACCTATTTTCTAATATAGATAGATGTAAACTAATAATATTGTGTTTTATTTAGATCAACTTTCAACAATTCAGGCCACTACTAGTTCAAGAGGTTGCACCACAAAGACCACTAGTTCAAGAGGTTGCACCACAAAGACCACTAGTTGAAGAGGTTGCACCACAAAGGCCACTATTCCAAGAGGTCGCACCACAAAGGCCACTTGTCCAAGAGGTCGCACCACAAAGGCCAATCCTTAACTCCAACTTCAACAGCGTATATGTCAGTTCCCAAAATTCAAATAGTCGGGGACAAAATAGACATTATGAAAACGAACAAGTCACTGTACAACGCGGTATGTTTTATTATTTATTTTTAGGGTGCCTATAATGTTACGGTAAATGTGGCTTATGTGAAAATTATGAATAATTACATCGTGATTTGGTAAATATAACTTTAAATCTAATCTAATCTAAATAAGCATGCACTTAGAACTGAGGCAAAGTATGCCTGCTGTGCCATGAAAATAAGGTTGTATAATTTTATTATAAATACCTCAATATTGAGGAGACAAAAGTAACTATCAATTGGCAGATAAATTTAGAATAATAAAATTTTGTCTTAAGTTTACCAAACTCTCTTTTAAATGTATACTGTAATATTTTACGCCAATTTTTTTAACTTGTCCGTTGTTCCAGTTGGAAATGCACCACCACAAGTGGAAGTCAAACAGTACAGGTACACACGTACTCGTAAATATATCAATGCCAAAAATGATAGTAAAATATTGGGATATTTTATTTACTTAAAATTCTGTTTGTTTCAGAAATCCATCGGTAAGGAGATAAACAGAAAAAAAAATACCTACACATAAACAAGAAAATCTATACATAAAGAGGAACTCATAAACTAACATAATATTTATTAGGTATACATACACGAATACAATAACTTTTGCTGCATACAAAACACCCAAAAATATACATCGATAAAAACCTAAGAAAGACGATGAAGCATTATTTTTTTTTTAAATCCGCGAAAGCCGCGGCCGCTCCCAAGGCCCTCTGGTGAACACTCCAGGAATTTTCAGTGGCCCCCGGCGCACTTGTGACTGTGTGGCCTCTGCGCTGGGGTTTAGTCGGGTTTTATCCCGAGTCAGTGAGTGAATCTGATTGCGTGTTGAGAGGGCTGAGGCCCCGCAGCACCACGAAGAAGCCTAAAATAAAAGTCGCAGGAATTCACCTATTATTAAAATTGTTTCATTCTCTCTATAATATTATTAAATATGCACTATACTATCAAATATTTTATCTTCATGTCTTTATACGTATATTTTATCAGCCAGAGGTAATTTTACTTGTGGAGTATTTATTTTTCTAATTGCATTTCTTATGTTTTCGTTCAGCATACCATTTCTTTGCATTTCAGTCTTCTTTTAGACTTCTTCTTCTGCTTATTTACTTTATAAACACGTATCGCATACCAACTAAATCAACAATGAGTAAAAGGCAAAGATATAAATCTAACACACACAACATTAAAGTGTAGAGAGGGGTAGACATAAACGTTTATTATGCCCCCATTTTGCTTGTTACTATGTTAGTCCCACGTAATAAGGGGCTAGCCAATACTCCCAGAGGTTCTAAGGTTTCTCTTTAATTCTTCTTTCTTTATAAAACTTCTCTATTCGCCTTCTTTATTCAGACTATGAACCTTACGCCTTACTTTGGTTAGACTAAAGAGATATAGACTTATTCCATGATATAGATGTCTAGTGTCTACTAAAAATATTGTGTTTTATTCAGAACAACTTCCAACAAGTCAGACCACTAGTCCAAGAGGTTGCACCACAAAGGCCACTAGTCCAAGAGGTAGCACCACAAAGGCCACTAGTCCAAGAGATTGCACCACAAAGGCCACGAATCCAAGACGTTGCACCACAAAGGCCACTAGTCCAAGAGGTGGCACCACAAAGGCCACTAGTTCAAGAGGTTGCACCACAAAGGCCACTAGTCCAAGAGGTTGCACCACAAAGGCCAGTAATTAGCCAAGTCGTTGAATCACAAGGGTCAATCCCTAACTTTATCAGCACCCTAACGTCAAACATTCTAAATGGACAATTTGATAGAGTTGGTGGTTCTACTAGAATAGTTGACGATAATGGACAAGTCAGTGTACAAAGAAGTATGTATTAAAGTTATTATTTTATACTAGCAGACGCCCGTAGCTTTGCCCACGTGAAATAGTTTTATGATTCCCTGTGCCTGCAGTAATGCATTCCCGGGATAAAAAGTAGCCTAAGTTACTTATAACTTAGCTACCACCAGTGATATTTCCTTTAATAATAATAATCAAGCCATTTCAAAGAGAAGCCGGAACATACAGATTTAAGGAACCTGACTAAACTTTCTCCGGCTCAATAACACAAGTAGTTTATAGTAGCACGTAGTTTATTTGCTAACCGACGGACCGGACAAGACAGTAATTTGACTCAAATTAGCTACAAATATGAAGATTGTAAATTATAAAAAAAAAATATCTTTATGCAGAAAAATGTGATAGTATATCAAATATTGGATAGAATCAGGCGTTACCTGGCGAAAATCCATGACAAAGTAATGGTAAGTAAGATGTTCAAACCTTTCTCTCTCAGAGAGAAATGTTTGAACATCTTCTCATCGTCGTAACATCTTCTCATCGTCTTGAGAATGTCTCGTTTAGAGGTGAAACATTTGTCAACGTTTTAATGTCTTGTATTTTTGCGAGAATGATGCAATTATGTTGAAAACTTTGAACACTTACCATTACTTAGTGATAGTATATGTTTACTTTACACGTAAAAGTTTAACAAACCGTCTTTAAAATGTATATTGTAATGTGATATAATTAACTTATACATTGTTTCAGCTGGAAATGCACCAGAAGTGCAAGTCATACAGTACAGGTACGTACTCGTTAATATATCAATAACAATATGTTAGCAAAATATTGGCATATTGTTATTTATTTCAAATTGTGTTTGTTTCAGAAATCCATCGGTAAGGGGTATACATAAAATACATTTTTAAAACAAGCAAATTCAGAATTAGGACCTCATGAAACCTAAATAAAAACCTTTATTTAATATCTTGCACGTATAAAACAACTTTAACTACAAAAATTATATACATCCCAAAAAAGAGAAGAGTGGCAGATACAAAAATAAAAACAAAGGTATTTTTAAAATTGATTGATAAATTATATAATAATTATGTACCTACTTACCTAATACTTAAAAATCTATACAACCACCACTTTCTTGACAACTAAGTATAACTTTAATTTGTTTCTCCCTATACTTACCTATACATAATCAATTTATTATGTTTTTGTTACAGTTTGCCTTTATCTTTACTTGCGTCATATTTATCTTTCTAACTACATAGCCTTTGTTTTTCTTTTCAGTCTTCTTCTACACTACTTCTTATTCACTTGATATATTGTACGCTGTCTGCCATTATATATTTGCCTGCAATGTCTAATATGGGTTGTAGATACAATTGGTAACAATAATAATAATTTATATAGGTAAAAGCAAAGATATGAATCTGGCACTCCATCAGAGGCTAGGGACGAGTAGAGACGTTTATTACGCCAGCTATTATGGTGGTCCCACCTACTAAGGTGCCAACCAATATATCCCAGAGGCTCATCCGTCAACAGGTTTACCGTCTATTCGCCTTAACTTGAAGCTAGTCATTCTTCTTTTCTTTTAGCCGGATTTTAAGCTTACTTCCAACTAAACTGCTTTTACTTTTCTTCACCTAGGTTTCTTTAAACAATAACACTTACTCATTTTATCATTTTGATGGAGTACAAATAATATTGTGTTTTGTTCAGGCCAACTTCAACAGCGCATTTGTCAGCTCCCTAACTTCAGAATTTGACAGATTTGGTGGTTCTACTAGAATAGTCGATAACAATGGACAAGTCACTGTAGAGAAAAGTATGTATTAAATTAATATAAAGTAAATTATCAACATAAATGCAACTTTTGCAAAAGTCACGGAGATAATGCGACTGTGAAAAAGTGCGGCAAGCTAATCTAAATAAGCATGCACTAAAGTTTGCCTGTGGCGCTATTAAAGTTAGGTGCGAAATTTTCGGGTAGTAAATAATCGCGACCTTTTTTAATAGCACTATTTCTTGAGTCAAGTATTGCCAATTAATATTACCCACAAGCTTAATATATTACCTATGTGTCTAATATATTAATAAACGTTTTAAAGAATCCGATCAAACTTCAAATTTATACTTTAATTTTTTAATACTAATTGACTTGTACATTGTTCCAGCTGGAAATGCACCAGAAGTGCAAGTCAAAGAGTACAGGTACGAACTCGTAAATATATAAATTTACAACAATGTAAGTAAAATATTAGCATATTTTAATAACTTAAAATTCTCTTTGTTTCAGAATTCCATCGGTAAGGCGTTAATTAAACATAAATATGTACTTATTTCTAAAAGAAATAAACGTATAGGTATATAGTTAAGACCTCACAAACAAAAATAAAGACATCTATTTAATATCTTTATAATATATACAATTTTATTATATAACATAACTTTGTCTGCATGGATTAATCTCCAAAAATAAACATACAAAAATGTATATAATAAATGGTATAATTTCACACAAATACAACCTTACACCACATTCTAAACAATATTATACATGGCAAATTTTTATATGTTTTTGTTACAGTTTGCCGTGTTCCAGGAGCCAGAGGTACCTTCACTTGTGAATATATTTTCTAACTATATCTACCTATATCTATTATGCTATACTTTTAGTCTTTTAGCTTGAATTTGAACTAACTTTCAGCCTTACTTCGTTTATCTTTAAACATCTATAGACTTATTTTATAACGGAAAGATGACTACTAATAATACTAATAATGTTGTGTTTTATTCAGAGCAACTTCCAACAAATTAGGCCACTAGTCCAAGAGGTTGCACCACAAAGACCACGAGTCCAAGAGGTTGCACCACAAAGGCCACGAGTCCGAGAGGATGCACCACTAAGGCCACTAGTCCAAGAGGTTGCACCACAAAGGCCACTAATCCAAGAGGTTGCACCACAAAGGCCACTAATCCAAGAGGTTGCACCACAAAGGCCACGAGTACAAGAGGTTGCACCACAAAGACCAATCCATAACTCCAACTTCAACAGCGTACTTGTCAGTTCTCAAACATCAAATGGTCGGGGACAAAATAGACAATATGAAAATGAACAAGTCACTGTACAGAAAAGTATGTATTAATTAATATAAAAAATATCAATGAAGTAATTAGATTTTTGCAACTTTTGCAAAAGTGCGAATTTATAAAAGTGCGGTAAGCTTTAATCTAAACAAGCTTACACAGCAATAACATGGAAAAGACCTTATTCATCAAATCGGAAAAATAAGAATGCTAAGCCTGTTATTTAAATATGTAAACTTTAAATTCTATCAGAATTAACTAGTTACTTTTCTAACTTTCTAACTCGCAACTTTTCTAACTTTCTAACTCGCATTTTGTAGTGCTATAGAATTAAGATATTTGAGAAAATGTGACAATGAAATGTTACTGCTCGTGACTGTACACTTAACGGCGGTAAAGTTTGACTTAGGTCCAAAGCTGCCTAGTCATTAAATGCTTGCGCCCTTCTTAGATGGCACAATTTCCTGTCCACACGAGTTTCCTATTTAAAGGATGAGAATCCCGCGTCGGTGGGGTAGGGTTTTATCCCGCGTCAGTGAGTGAATCTGGTTGCGTGCTATGGGGCAAAGGCCCCGCAGCACGCAACCCTTCTAGCCTGCTTCTGTAAGGACGGTGGGTGGCGGTCCCGCCGTCCTCTGGCCCCGATCATGTAGGTCGATGGTCTTGGGCGTAGATGAGTCTGCGGCACCCTCGCCACTGACTACGGAACTCGGCGGGGAGGGTACGCTCCCTCTCCCTCTCGGCCGCCTCCTTCGCGAGCATAACTTGCTCACAGAAGGAGGCGGCCGCGGCCGCGTTCCACCTACTCGTGCTGGAGACCATGGCTTGGAGCATGGTTTCCAGCGAGAGGATATCCACGCCCAGACCTACTACGAGGTACCGGCGCTGACTCGCCCACGCTGAGCACTCCACCAACGTGTGGAATGCGGTGTTGTCGTCGGAAACCTCGCAGTGTTGACACCGGGGTGGGACCTCACGATGGATGCGAAACAGATAGCTACCGAAGCATCCACGCCCGACAACGATCTGCGTCCCACGATACGTGTAGTCACCATGCCACCTCTGCAGCTACTCGTCCATGATCGGTCTCACCGCCGCGATGACGGTAGTTCCCCACTTTGGTTGCTCAAGTCGCACCCTCCAAGTCTCCATGAGATCCTAGCGGAGTTGGGACCGCTGTTCCTCGATTTCTCGAGTCACAGGCCTGTGGTCCCTCTCCAGCGCCTCCTTGTGCCATTGAAACAATGACGCAAGGGCTCTCGCTTCCAGGTCCCATGGAGGGGTCCCGGCTAGGAGACATGCAGCCTCTCCGGAGATCGTGCGGTACCCCCGTGTGGTTTTGACGGCCAAGGTTCACAGTGGTCTATTTAACAGAGTCGCGTTCACCCTGACCGCCAATCTATCCGCCCATACGGGAGCCCCGTATAAAGCCATACTCCGCACGATCCCCCGGTACAGTCTCCTGTAGGAGGCGTTAGGTCCCTTTAGGTTGGGCATGAGTCGCGAAAGCGCGACTGATGCCCCCGTCACTTTAGGGACCAAACTTCGGAAATGTGGTCCGAAGTTCCATCGGCTATCAAGTACGATCCCTAGGTACTTCATCGAGGGCTTGATGCCAAAGTTAACGCCTCCTACAGTTATGTTGGAACCTTCCGGTGGACCGTTCCGAGGTCCGTGGAAACAAAGAACCTCGGACTTGTGCTGGGCCTCCTCCAGTCCCAGCTGCCGCATCCGACCCACGACTTGAGCAACACCCGTCGTGACCTTGAGTGCTGCCTCCTGATGCGTTGCACCCCGCGCCGTGACAAGGGTATCGTCGGCGTAGCACGTTACGCCGACGCCCTCAGGCAACGCACCATCTACTAACTGATGGACTAGACCAGTGTGTCTACTACCAGTTCCTTACGTTAATTTATTGTGTGTCTAGTACCAGTTCGTTACGTTAATATACTCGAAATACGTTTTCGTATTCCTCCATACATTTCACACAGTTCCTTGACGTTACCGCTAGGGGCGCTGGTGTGAAATGTATGGGAAATACGAAAACGTATTTCGAGAAAATTAACGTAAGGAACTGGTACTAACTCAGATAGCAAAAGACTCGGACCTCTATTTGTTACAAACAAGTTTACATAATATTATTAAGTTGTGACAGTATGTTTTCACATAAAATGTTGTTCATAAAAATATTGAAGTACTTAAATTCTAAAATGAAACCGTCTGCATCGGATGTCGTCTGTACTTATGCATGCTCGGTGAGGCAGAGCACAGCGGATGGAAATACCTGAATCATCTAGGATAACCTTGTAATAATTTACCTGTGTTCAGCTGTCTTGATAGTTCATAAATAATTGATTGATTGATCTGTACAATTTATACCTACTATTATGTTTAATACTAATTGACTTATACATGGTTTCAGCTGGAAATGCGCCACCAGAAGTGCAAGTCAGACAGTACAGGTATGTACTCGTAAATGGAAGTAGGTACTCGTAATAATTACCACTATCTTAGTAAAATATTAGCCTAATCTAATTACTTAAAATTGTGTTTGTTTCAGGAGTCCATCGGTAAGGAAATAATTAAATATATAAATATATTTTCGAAACAAGAAACACAAGATGAACTACACAAAAACAACCTCACATCACTTTCTAGACAATTATACCTGTCATTTGTATGTTCTAAAGCGCTACACACACGGCAGCTATAATGTATATTAATGTACCTACATTATATATCCCATGACATATCATAGTTGCCGTGTGTGGTCACCTGACGTTTCTCATGGGAAGATGAGATCAGAGACCAACGAATGTCGTACCGTTCGACCCGTGTGAATGAGATATATCGTGCTATAATATCCTACTAATATTATAAACGCGAAAGTTTGTGAGTATGGATGTTTGTTACTCTTTTACGTAAAAACTACTGAATGGATTTTAATGAAACTTTACAATATGAGCTTATACATCAAAATAACACATAGGCTACAATTTATAAAGATATTGTGTGATAACGTGAAAATCCAAATTACCACGCGGACGAAGTCGCAGGCGACCACTAGTACATTTATATATACATCTTTACATTAAAGCTGCCGTGTATTGAAACATTTATACTTAAAAATAATCAATTAATTTTTTTTGTTACAGTTTGACGAGTACGAGGAGCCAGAGGTATCTTTACTTCTGAATTATTTCTCTTTCTAGCATATCTTAAGTTTTACTTTTAGTCTCCTACAGTAAAGCTGCCGTGTGTTGAAACCTGTATTACATATAGATAATCAATTTACTATGTTTTTGTTACAGTTTCTCGAGTACCAGGAGCCAGACGTAGATATACTTCTAAACTACGAGGAGCCAGAGGTAGCTATACTTGTGAATTAAGTATTTATCTTTCTAGCATATCTTAAGTTTTACATTTCGTCTTCTTCTACACTTCTTCTTCTAAATTCACTTTTTTTTACATTGGGTTCGCCAAATTGACACCACCCGCCTGGTGGTAAGTCGTGACGACGTCTAGCGATTGTGGGCGACTCTCATAGTACACATTACTATAGAGAGTGGCCCTCAACTTGACGACCCAGTGATGTGCCTCTTCACGCCTCGTTTGAATAACCTATGGTAATATGTGGAAGGAAACACGTGCACAGACAGGACGTTCCAGGCCACTACCGTTCGGCAGAGAAACGAACATGTTATCCACTGTTGGAAGTGACATCTCTGCCCGGCACGCGTTGTTCTTGCAATTACATTTTCCTGATGGTTATAAGAAGGATGGTATTGAAGGGTTATAGGTGTTAATTATTGGAAACAATTATATAAAACCATATTTCGACTATGAGTACGAGGTAAAGTCTAAAAGTAAATTATATGAATCTGACATACACCACATCAGAGGGTGTATAGAGGTAGACAGCGACGTTTCTTACGCCCATATTTCGCCATCAGCAGGTATACTAATTTAGCTTTTTATTTTTATTTTTTAAAAGAAGAAGAATTAAACAGACGTCAGATTACGAACGGTAATCTGACGTCTGTTTAATTCTTCTTCTTTTAAAAAATAAAAATCTTCTCTTTCATTCTTCTGCAATAACTTTTAGGTAACCATAGGTACTTCGAGCTAATGGTCCGCCTTTTTCTGGCGTCTACTCCATCATATGTCATATGATAGGCCTTTTAAAAACACTGAGAGGTTGCTTAGATGATTTTTTGATTTAAGTATCCGTTTGCGAGATATTTTAAGAGCATGTTTTTGCATAAACATTAGTTTATCCCCCCCTTTAAAATCTAAACGGCTGGCGTAAAGAACCTGAAAAAATTTATGATGGTAGTCCATGTAATTAATGTAATCTTTGAAGAAAAACTATAACAGATGGTATTACTCTGTTAGTTCAGAAGTTGTAGAGGTTTTTATGGGTGACTGCGGAACCATTTCTTATACATGGCTCGACACGAACTTGGCCGGTTTTAGTTAGTGTTTCTTAACATTATATACTTAATCTTTAATAGGTATAGATAGTAATAATATCGTGTTTTATTCAGACCAACTTCCAACAAGTCAGGCCACTAGTACAAGAGGTTGCACCACAAAGGCCAATCCCCAACTCCAACTTCAACAGCGTATTTGTCAGTTCTCAATCAAATGGTCAGGGTCAAAATGGACAATATAAAAATGAACAAGTCACTGTACAGAAAAGTATGTATACAATTCATTTTATATATATTTTTTCAATATTTATACTACTTTATTGCAACTTTTGCAAAAGTGCAACTTTGTTAAAACGCGGAAAGCACTTATCTCTTTTAGGATAAATGCAGTAACCAGCAAAAAAATAAGTACATGGAAAAACTTTTTCATGAATTTTTTTACAATTTTTTTTATGTTAGGACAATTCGCACAATGCCGTCTAGTCTCAAACTAAGCAGAGCTTGTGATATGAGTACTAGATAAACTGATATAAATACTTATATGTGTAGGTTTTTTTTTGGTAACTAGATATATATATATATATAAGTTATATAAGTTTTGCGTAACTTAAAAAAACAACATGTTAAAACCATAATATTATGTTTATTGCTTTTCAAAATAATCTCCTTTACATTTTAAAACTTTTTTAAATGCGATCGAACTATTTTTTACAACAGTAGGACCACAGATCTGAAGGCATGTTTTCTACGTGCTGATTGAACGCTATCACTGCCTCTTCGGAGTTGGTAAAAGTGAACCCTCTCATCAAATCTTTGATTTTGGGGAAAATACAGAAATCACGGTGCTAGGTCGGGGCTATGCGCAGGATGGGTGACGAGTTGTCCTTTTTGGAAGCTAAAAATGACTTTGTTTTGTTGGCCGTGTGTGAAGAAGCGTTGTCATGATGTAGGAGAACGCGGCTTTTGGGTCGTCTTTCGCGAACTTTTTCTAACACCCTGGGTAAACAAATCGTAGAATACCACTCGGCATTAACACTCTTTTGATCTTCAAGTGGAATTGTACAGATGGGACCCGTAGCTGAGAAAAAAAATGCGATCATTTTTTTACCAACGTTTCTCGCCTGCCTCACTTTTGTTGGCTTGTTCTAATTTTCAGACACCCATTCACAAGACTGCTGTTTTTTTTCGGGTTCAAAACAATAAATCCACGTTTCGTCTTCTGTGACAATCTCATAAACAGCATTAAAATGTCCGTGGTCGTACTTCAGTAGCATCTGTGAGCACCATTCCGCGCGAGCCCGCTTCTGCTCCGCTGTCAGTGTTTCAATTCTTCGTGTAATTTTTTTTGGATTTGACTCATACCAATCCCCAATAGTCCACGAATTGTCTCATAGGTAATCCGCGGGTTTTCTTCAATTAAATGCTTAACAGTAGCCACATTATTTTCGTTGACGGCAGTTGAAGGCCGCCCTTCACGAAATTCGTCATGTAAAGAAACTCGACCTCTCTCAAATTCAGCAAACCATCGCCTCACGGTGCTCAAACAAGGTGCTTCTCTCCCAAAAGCATTTTGAAGACGAGCGGCACAGTCTTGCGGAGAGAGAGAACTTTTAAAATCATAAAAATCATCGCTCTAAAATCTTTTTTTCTTCTTTTCTTTTCGACTTAATTCCAATTTCGTTGCATACGTAGAACTTTGATGTGTGATAAAAAACAATTGACAAATGATTTCCCGCCAATTGTTTTTTTTTTATTACTGAGAAGGTTGCAACGTTTAAAAAAATATAACATTCGAAATTCAAATAGTTCCGATTAGCTAGAAGTGCAAAACTTTTAGTGTGCCCCATGTACATACATATTATACATAGGAAACACCCAGACTTCGGTACAAACGTATGTGTCATGACTCCGGTGTCGACGGCGGATGCACTACCGACCACAACACCGGGTCAGTCAATAGTATAAAATCAATTAATAGTGTCTCGTGAACAAATAGTATGTAAACTTTAAATTGTGTCAAAATTAACTACCTACTACCACAATTTCGTACTCTTATTTCCCGAGTGGTACGGAGTTTAGATACCTACCTATTTTAAAAAAATGTGACAACGGATATATGTTTTTGTTCGTGACTGTACACTTAACGTCGGTAAAGTTTGGGACTTGGGTTTTTGCGGAGCGCGTGGCTGGTTGCCTTTTAGGTTACCTCTGGCGCTGGGCAAAAATCCAGGCCCAAACGCTCAATTGCAATACCGAACAACGTTTCCTCGCCGCACCGCGAACTAGTTCAGAGTAACTAGTTCTTCTGTGCGGGAAAAATCAAACATTACCTTGACATTGGCGAAATCATCTATGAACATCGATGGAGCTAAGTTTTTAAAAAAAGAAGAAGTTTGCTTTGAGGTCCAAAATTGCATGTAACAAATTACACTATAGTGTTTTGGTTCTTAATTGACTTAAACATTGTTCCAGTTGGAAATGCAGCACCAGAACTGAAATTCACACAGTACAGGTACGTACTCGTAAATATATTATTATACAATATTTTTACTAAAATAACATCATATTTAATTTGTTCTTAAATTCTGTTTGTTTCAGAAATCCATCGGTAAGGAGATAAACATAAAATGTCTTATTATTAAAACAAGAAAACACATTATTTGGACCTCAACTTTAATAAGGACATCTATTTACATACACTAATAAAAATTTTATAACTATTAGATAAATCCCGAATTATACATAAAAAAATAGATGTGTATACAAAAATAAAAGAAACAGGTATTTGCGTAATTATAGAATTGGTATAGGTATACATAATTGTATAATATTTACACAAAGACGAACTATACAAACAACATACACACCACACTCTTGACTAATTATAATCTGTTATAATCCTTATACTTCTACATAATCAATTAGGTATGTTTTTGTTACAGTTTGCCGAATTCCAGCAGCCAGAGGTACCTCTACTTGTTATTAACCTATCTTTTTACATTTCTTTTGTTTCAGTCTTCTAAACTTATATTGTACCTACGCCATTCTGACATTCTATGTATAATATAATTTGCCTACGGCATTAGAAATAAGGGTTGTAGATTATTGTTGACAAATAACAATAAAGGCCTGTGCATTAATTGTATTAATTCTATTATAAACTGCATAAATTTACGCACACGGGGGACGGACTAAAGTCCCACGGACAGAAGTCTCTCGTATACGATGATAATTAACTAGTTAATATATTTTATAAGCAGTGAAGTATGCTAACTTTTTCTTATATAATTTTACAATATGAATCACAAAAACTATGGTCTTGGGCAATACTAGTGGTGTCTTGGTCAGTTGGTAGAACGTTCCTCCTGGAAGTAATCAGTCGCTGGTTCGAGACCAGCCCAAGACTATAGTTTTTGTGATTCATGTTCTAGTATTATATAATGAAATGTGTTCAAATATACACATTCAAAGGTGAGAACCTGACACACACAAAATCGAGCACTTATTCCAGAGGAAAAGGGTGGGCTTAGACGTTAGTTACTCCCACATTTCGTCAATTTTATGTTGATTGTGATCTCAAGTATCTAATAGGAGCCAGCCAATATTTGCCAGAGGCTCCTCCGTCAGCAGATTTACCGCGTGCAGGTGAAGACGGCTTGGGGTCATAAAGGTTCTAATCCAACGTCCCATTAAGTGTTCTTTTTCTATAAAACTTCTCTATTATCCTTTAATCGCACTTAGCTAATCATTCTTCTTTTTTTAAGACTTTTGACTAACCTTATCTAAGTCTTACTTTGAAGAATTGTCTGCAATTTTCTTAGTGTATCTCCAAATTCTAAACATATTTAATAATCATTGTATAATTGGTCCATAGTGATCTCACGAGGATCTTAGGGTCAGATTTATAAAGCGTACTTGGACTTAACTTAACCTTTACTTTACACTTGAGATAAAATTTTATTTTATTTTATTTTATTTGGGGAGCTTATGTACGGCTATAGTACACATTAGTTATGAATATTATGCCAATAAATGCCAATTACAAGCTTCCACATATGGTTTATAAACAATGTAGGCAACATTAAATAGTCGTCCACTCAGCGGGCCGCAGTGTGCGGCATACAATTTACACAACTACATACAATTTATAATGGAATAGGTAGGTACACTCAGACACGTTCACACGAGCGAGCATATAAATATTACACAGGTTATAAGAAATACCTACCTACAAACACAACCATAATTATAGTAGTAACCGGACTGGTTTATACTTCGTTAAAATGCTAAGCGCGAGTGCAACTGATTTTACTAATCACTTAGTCACAAATAAGAAATGTATGAACTCGCACTCAACACCAAGCAAAGTGCAAACGGCGTGTTGCATTAGAGATAACAAGTACATGGACTTAATAAAAGTACCTGAATTAATAATAAAAATAGGATGCAGCATAGGCACGTACAAATGTGTTAAGTAGATTTAAATGTCTAAACTAAAGACATCCAGACAAATACCTACGTTCAAAAAAGAAAAATAATAAAACGAACGAAACCGGAACCAACTGCTTGTTAGAGTGTAATAGTGAATTAAATTAAGACAGTGGTATTTACAAAATCAATAGTTAAATTTGATCGTATGGAACGTATACTATTGAAAAAGAGATCGTATGGACTTTCGACGTTAAGGTTGTTAAACTTTGCTAGTGCTCTGGGCAAGTAACTGTTTCTTCTGAAATTGGTGTGAAAAGGTGCAACGTAGAACACAGGAGTATGCCGCAACCTTCGGTGCTCTTAATTTTACGTCACTAAGAAGATCAGGGCAGTCCACCCGTCCCTGAAATCGGGATTTATAATGCGATCTTCGTCTTTGTCTTAACTTAAGCTAAGCTAAGTTCACAAAAACGGACACTAACGAAAAAGTCCGAAATAACTGTACTTATCTTATGAAAATAATGTTCTCAAATATACTTTATCATATTTTTTATTATTATTATAGAAGTATCAGATATAAATAGCAAAATTACACTTATAACCATGTGTTAAGAGCTTAGCTTGAGCTAAACCAAGTCAGACTATAAATTCCAAATCAAAGATTGTACTTAGCATATGCTTAGCTAAGATTTTCCTTAGCCGAGATTGAGCTAAGTCCAAGCACGCTCTATAAAACTCACCCTTAGAGGTCTAAGCCAACCTGCAAGAGGTCAGGGACACAAGCGTGATCATATATGTATGTATTTTTAACCGACTGCAAAGGAGGTTCATAATTCGATTGTTTTTTTTAAATGTATCTAGACCGATTAAGCTGAGATTTATAATCCGATTTAAGTAGTTCTTCTTTAGTTTGATGCGGAATAATTGCCATTTGGTCCCATAAAAATTAAACATAGTTTGGCCCAGTTGTTTTTATTTTATGATTTTTTCTATAATGCAGAATTTTACTATTTCAGACCAGGCAGTTCCAAGGTAGACCAAACATACCAAGTTTTAACATTCCTTCATATGAATCATTCAACAACATAGATCTGGAATCCATAAGAAATGTTAAACCTGGGAAGAATGAACAGTTCTCGGGACAGTCTTTTAAAATCAACTCTTATTCTTCCAACAATAATGGGAAAAAGATCGGTGGTGGAACTTACTCATCAATTACCAACAATAACGGGGAAGTTCAAGAAGAAAATGAGTCTTTCACACTTGACCCAGATTGGTGAAGAAACATGCCCGAATTTCTACTTTTTGTAAAATAAGCATATACCTGATCCCTGTAATTAAAGTTTATGTTCACGTCTCAATAGTCAAGAAAGTTGTAACTTTTTAAACACCTTTTTTCATTTCCCATAAGTTAGGTACTTATTTAACCAAATACGCAATGTAAGCTATATTGCCGTATACATTATTATCTATTATTTTTTCAATAAATATTTCAGATTCAACCAAAGTTTACTTTTATTATGGTTATCGATTGCATAGAGTGGGTGTATGACTACCAACCCCTTATCTATCTCTTCAGCTATCCTGGTACCATCGAATACACGATTTAAAACGGCTGTTTAAATCAGAGATTCAAAGTAAGTACCTACACAGTTGTTTTTAACACATTATAGGCAAGCGGCAAATCCCCTGAAAAACTAAAAGCAGTCATTTTAGTCCACCAATCACTGAAAATGTGAATGCGCCTATACAAGTTTGTACTTTTTGTAAACCTTGGACCAAAAGGAGTCAATTGGTAAGAAAACAAAATCTGTGCCGGTGGGCTATTAATTGACTTGTTCAAAACTATTCAAATTTACAAAAAGTACAAACTTGTATAATCGCAATCACATTTTTAGTGATTGGTCAGTCATTTTCATATCTACGCACTTTTTCGGGGGTTTGTCGCTTGCCTATTACGTCCTTTCCAAACGACGTTTATACTCGTAGAATACTGTTGGTTTTAACAAGCAAAGAGCTCGGTTTACATCCACTTTTTAAATTGTGTTTCTACACAAATATGCATAGAAAAATTCATTCACTTCATCGTCGACTGGAAATGCTCCCAGAATGCTGTTAGCTTTGCTACGTGGGATTGCAATCTTTATTCATGAAAGTAACCTTTGCTTCCTCTCGTCCTGAAAAGCATCAGTGAGGTGCTTTGCTATATCCGTAAAAGTCACAGTCTATAGAGGTACGTGGTCCAAGCCCAGATTAAAAGCAAAATGTGTGAATGTTATTCACTCAGGCAGAGGCTCTGCCTACTCCCACGGGGTTATAGGCCTAATAATAATAGCATTACATTACAGTAAATAAACCCTTTACTTCTTCAGAATGAAAATGCAATACTACTGATCCAAAATTATCTAGAAAAAATAAGTTATAAATAATTTTTTTTTTTTGGATATTTTAAAAAAACCCCGCCGAGCTCCACTGGAAATACCTTCTGCGTGCGTACCAGACACGCCCGGCTACGGATGTGAGAGAGGCCGCCGTCTTATGCCGCGGATTTAAAAAAAAAAGCCTAAACGACTGATAAACATTCTTAAAAAGGCACCTGACCCTAATCAATTCGCCCGATTCGCTACCGCTAACCCGAGTGAAGTGAAATGAATTAAACACGAACTATAATGATTATGAAAAAAGTATGTTGAGCAAATGTAGGTTTTTATCAATGCCTTTTTAGATATTAAAAAATATTTAAAAAAATACAGCAAACTTAAAAGATCTAAGTTAAAATGTGATTAAAACAAGGTATTTTGTAATAAAAAAACTATCGAGCATTTTTTCAGTAATCGTGTTTTCATCTTGAGCATTTAAACTTCATGAACTGAAGTTACTTGTATAAAAAAATCTGTCATCATCCTAGACCTTATTGATTTTGAGATTTAGGTTAATAAAGGTAGTCAAGTTAGGGTCAGGTGGCTTCTTAAGTATACATATAGTTCTAATACACTCAAACTCCGAAACAAATATTTGTGGATCACACAAATATTTGATTAGACCCGGAATCGAATCTGGGACCTCGAGGTCGGCAGTCACATTTCACTACACCCGCCATCGAGGCAGTCAATTGATCTTTTATTTTGCATTTTATTACATACTAGTTGTTGCCCGCGGCTCCGCCCGCATGATAAGTTTTTGCGTTTCCGACAGATGTATGAACTCAATTATTCTCGAATTTCATCAAAATTCGTTGCCGTTTCAGCTTGCAGTTTGTGAAAGCGTAACAAAGATCCAAACATCCGTCAATACAAACTGTCCCCTTATTAATATTAGTAGGATAATTGTGTTCAAAATTTTGAAATAAATCAGTTAATCTAGAAATGCTTGGTATAAACGATCGTCGTTGAGTCATCCGTGCTGTGCTAGCTGTGCGGAAATTGGAAATACTGAACAAGGTAACGCAATTCTTCACACAACACTATGTGTCTACAAGACTCAGACTGGACCCTGCCTTGAATATACTGCTCTCACGTTTAGGACGGGTCCCCGAAGTACATCTAGAATGCGAGTAATTCACTCTCCTTACTTGAGCTCTTTCTTAACTAACCCCATGTGGATTGCATGACTGCCAGTTAAGAAAGAGCAATGTAGAAAGGAAAATAAAACGAAAATAATTTTACGCTATAAAAATATCATAGCAAGTCTTTTAATTGCCTCTTGCTCTTATCATTTCACTGGCATACTGACATATACACACACACACAAATCATGCCTATATGCCGAAGGGGTAGCCAGAGGTTAAACACATAATATACCCACACTTTCTCAATTGTATTTGCGAGAGGGCAAAAACTCTATAATGCGTCGATCGGTCGGTATTTTATACCAGTCATGTCAGTTCATGTTGCAAATGTTACTTGACTGTCTCAGCTGTACCTAACCCGTAAACTTTGTCTGGTGATACTTTATCTATACGACTTATCGATGTCAAAGAACATTGGTTATAATAAAAAGTAACTCTACTACCATTATTAGGTACAATTCTATTCGACTCTCGTAATGAAACTAAAAATCCTAGTGTTCAGACTATCATAACATTCATGACTATGGATGACTTCACGTCTAGAAAATAATAAGCTGCCAGTACCTAAATGACGTCAAGAGGAATGATTTACTTATTATTTGCTTAGCCCATTAGTTAAACTAAGTTATTTCATTAAATTTTTCAACCGCTAAGTACCTTTGTTATAGATTACTTAAATTTTGAACAATAACAATAAGTAAAAATTACAACGCAAATATACGTCAATTCATTGATATTCAAATTCGGTTCTAAGAAATCTAATATTTACAGAAGAGCTCATACGACTACTAATTTTTACAAAAGAAAAGAGTCACTTGGGGTTTTATTGACCACTGTACTTACCTGTACCGTTATCTTTTTCAACCGCTTATTTCGTTTAATTTATTTTCAACAAATTATTTTTTTTAGTATATTTAATATTTGGCACAATGCATAAGAGCCTCTACGAAAATGAATTTCTCCACGTTTCATACATTTTTGGTCCAAATTTTGAAAAAGTCAAAGCATATAAATACCTGTTTCTGTTAGAACTTATTCTCGCTAGCATTTTTAGCTGGCTTTATTTGAGGTCAAAAATCTTTGAATCATGCATTTTTTCAGTTAAACGTCTGAATTATCCCAACTAAACAACAAAAAAATAATTTTAGACTTAAAACAGCCTTCCTTTAGCCCCTTTTTTACATTATTTTTTCAAAAATATTTTTTCTTTATACAAGAAATACATAGGACGGTTGACTATACACAATTATTATTTTTTTGGGGCCGGCTTCGACATTTTGAAGTTGGACCAAAAGGGACGATGTCCATTTCTTTTCACATAGATAAACCGAAAATCATTAAGAGCGTTTGCTTGCGTTTGTAAATTTAACATTTTTTTTTTGATATTTTAATCCGTTTGAATTAAAATATCAAAAAAAATTGTTAAATTTATGTTTGGAGAATTCAATATCTATCAGATTATTATTATTATTATTATTTATTATTATATTATTATATTATATATTTATTATTATTATTATTTTGATGCATATGCATAAAAAGAGAGTCTCACGTGCGGAAAAATTTGTATGTAATGAACACAATTTTTTGCAACTATGATTATTTATTTTTTATTTCAACTTTTTCAATCACAATATACATAATTAGATATGAAAATACTATTTACACTTACTACAAACTATACTATACACATTAAAATCTACACTATATACAGGCGTCAAGGAACTCCTCCGCCTCGTCGCCGACTGGCAATGTTCCCAGAAGGCTGGCAGCATTGCCACGTTGTATGGCAATGCTTATTCTTTGAGCTAAAAAGTAACCAGTCTGGTCTTGAGAAGAGTTATTTTTTTTAATACTAAAATTGGAGAGCATGTCTTTTAGTTCAAACCATGTTAACAGCAAATGCTAAACATATACAATATTCTCATTCATAATTTAATACCTATCTAATTTAATTAACTACTTACATACTGACAGTAATTTTTAGGTACATTTTTTATTGGTATTTATGGTAATCGAGGCACTAAGACATTGGTGTAGTTGATTTGTCCTATCTTCCCCTCAACACTGTTATTGACTGTTTCAAGGTTGCCAATATCCTACGTATAAATATTACTGCTGAAAGATCTTCAGTCTCAGAACTTTACGAGATTTTAACCTCATTATAACTGAAAAAAGAAAGATGTCGAAATTACTTTTGATTACTATGTTTGTTGCTGTCATTTGCAGTGTTTCTGGTGAGAATACCTACATTAAAATTTTAACCGAGTACCAAAAGAGGGTTCTCAATTCAACTGTATGTTTTTTTGTTAAGTACCTCTTATCTTTAGACTGGATGAACCAATTTAGATATTTTTTTAAATTGAAAGCTACTAAGTACTTCCCAAATTATCCCATTTTATTCAGACAATTATTTGGTCCCATTTCGGTAATTTGAAGTCGATTTTATGTAAATTTTTGACGTGTTTTATCATCATAGTCATAGTCCAAGATACCCGGGACTTTAATTGGCTGTGCCATAGCGGCTGGCACGTAAGATTTTGTTGCCTTTCGTCAGTATTTCATCGCAAGGCAACGGGTTTAAAATTTTTTTTCAAAATTACAATATAGCTGCTACTTTTTATTAAATTCAATCGGCCATTTTGGACATAACCCATTATAAATGTGCTCGGTGACGGCAATAGGCTTGCCCCCTATTACGTAGGAGTAAAAATACTGGCAAGTTGTGGGTGTGTAATGCACCTCTGCGACCTACCCCTTCGGCGATATAGGCGTGATATGTGTGTGTGTGTGTGTTTTATCATCATGATACATTTATGACTACGAAATTAGTGATTTTAACGAATTATATCTATTATTACAGCTGTTCCATCAAGTTATTTGCCACAAGGCTTTGGTGGCGGCAACAATCCTATGACGCCGTAAGTATTTTGACTAAATTTAATGTTAAACGGTTCAGTCAAGTCATTAAATTATTATAACCAAGATGAACGCTTTTTAGGATTCCGTACCCAAACGGGACTCTATTACTAAGGTTCCGCTATACGTCTGTCACCAGACTGTACCTCACCAACCATATAGTTAGACGGTCGAGGGGGGATACAACAAACTTAATTTTTTGGCCGTTTTTATAGATAAGAGCCCTGCTGGCATTAAAATATGAATCGGCCTTTAAAAGTGTTATTTATTATCTATTGAGCGAGCGAGCGAAGCGTCTACGTTGGAGAATATATTATTTAGTATTTGCAAGCTTTCGATTGTAATAAATAAGGATACAAATTATAAATGTTTCACAATAATATCATATGAAGTTATCAATTTTGTACACGACTGTACTCCATACAAATGTAGGGCAAACGAAAACTCTTTATTTTTCAAATTAAAGCAGTTCAAATTCAAAGTCGTTCATACGACTATTTCACGACTATTTTTTGGCATAAACTTTAAACCGAAAATCGCAGGCGTTCCGGAGAAAGTTGAAGTTTTCAAATGTTCAAGCCATAATCCTCATCAGGTTACCTTTATATCTCTGGAACCTTTGAAGGACTATTTCTGAGATTTGGCATGTCGTTACGACTATTTCATGACTATGTTTTGGAACCTTTTTTTTTTTTTTTATATTTAGGTCGACAAATTGACGCCACCCGCCTGATGGTAAGCTGAGGCGACGTCTGGCAAATGAGGGCGACTCTCACAGTACACAGGAATACTATAGAGGGTGGCCCTCAACTTGACGACCCAGTAATGTGCCTCTTCACGCTTCGCTTAAAGAGCCCAGGGTTATATGTTGGAGGAAACACGTGCGCAGGCAGGGCGTTCCAAGCCACCATCGTTCGGCAGAGAAATGATCGTT
This sequence comes from Nudaria mundana, assembly GCA_963556515.1. Taxonomy (NCBI): domain Eukaryota; kingdom Metazoa; phylum Arthropoda; class Insecta; order Lepidoptera; family Erebidae; genus Nudaria; species Nudaria mundana. The sequence continues at coordinate 20,347,284 of OY748287.1, forward strand.
TAAAACGCTCAGTTCTCGCGAAGACCTAAACCAATTCGATAGGCTTTACCGTTTGCTTGCACCAGAGATGAGGATTACAGCTTGACGGTCAAGCCATAATCCTCATTAACTTATAGCTGTAACGCCGAAACTATAGTACGACTATTTTTTTTATATGTACGACTACTTATGACTATTTCATGACTATTTTTTAGCGTTGTCAAAATTCGTTTTCATTGAGATTTCAAATATGAGGATTACAGCTTGAAGCACACGAAACTTGGTACAAATGTTCCTTAGTTTAATAAATTTTTTTCGTCGTGAGCTTTTTTGAATGGGGAGGGGGGGAATGGGGGAAAAAAGTTCAAATCTATCTCCACGAATCTTGACACAAGTATTCCTGTACTTAAAGCAAAATTTTAATCGTGAGTTTGTTAGGAATGATTTGATAGGATGGGGAAAACGTTTTTAATTTTCGCCAGGTCTACTGGGCGACCATTTGTAAATATTAATATTTTATTTTGAATCAACAATAAAGTACTTTTTTGACACAGGGTCGTAACTGGATTACTTGGAAGTCTTGGACATATTCCTGTAAGTTAACTCTACTTAATATTATTTTAGTCATGTTTTAACTTTATTCTTGTTGTTTTCCGTACATCTCTATTCATTTGAGTAGCTATTACGTAGGTCTTAAAACCAAAATGACTGACAGTCAATTGCTAAATTGAGAATTTTTAGTTACTAAAGCTTAGTCACGCATAACAGCCTCTAAGTATAAGTATTTAAATAATTAGACTAATTTAAATACTTATAGAGGCTGTTATGCGTGACTAAGTATACTATGCGTGGCCCGACACGACTTGGCCGGTTTTATTTTATTATCCTTAAGAATTCCAATTTACAATTCCTCAGTCGGCCACCAAGATGACCGCTTCCATAACATGATAAATAACTCAACACACACACATAATATATCAATATTGAAAAACAATTACTTTAATTAATAAACTAAGTATGAAGGTCTACTTACACCAGAAATATAACGTGTTATCTATCTATCTATATATAGAAATGGAGAATGTCCCCCATAGATCTCGAGAACTGCTTATGCCCCAATGATGCTTGACCCCTCTATGGATAGCCCTCGATCTGGAAGCAAACCAAAAAATCGAAAATTTGACCTAGCCCTAAGGGGTCATAAGTTATAGGCCAAAACCTATGGCGTGGTGCGGCGCGAAGCACCGCGCAAGACACCGTACTAGTGTAATTAGAACCAGATAGATAATTAGCCCAAAAAAATATGTCAGCGATTGGCACTTGCTATTTTCAGAGGCAAATCGTTACACAGGCGAACCGTTTGCCCGGAAATATGCTTTGTATGGAAATATGCCCAAATTTTGAATACCTCCTATTTTTTTCAGAATGGCTTCTCGGGTCTTGGGGGAAGGGGAGACCAAATGGTGATGACATCGAATTCTCGAAACGGCGATACGAAGACACACGTAGCAACCAACCATAATGGCGTTTTCCATGAGTTTGACGTTTGACCATTAAAAATACAGCAATCAACATAATGCAGTATGGAGTAGAGTTGTTACATGGTAATCAATATTGTTTACAATGAGCGACTTTACGATATCTAGATTTTACGAAAGAAAATTATATTGTTACGAGCAAGTTTACGATTGCGTTTCATTTCAATTTCAGTTTTGTTTCGTGTACCTACTTAATGCGTAATTTGAAGTCTGTGATAGAAATCAGAAAGTAAATAAATATTTAATAATATTTTAATATGAATCACAAAGGTAGTCTTGGGGCGGACTTGAACAACTGATATACCTACCCTTTCCAGGGGAAACGCTCAAGCAACAGACCCCACAATTTATAATCTTATCGTGGAGTTCGATTTTTGCTGAGCGCGTTTTTAGGTTATCACCGGCGCTCCCACCGACGCGGCGGCGGCGCGGGTTCCCATGACACTCACATACCAAACAACGTTTCTTGTCCTGCACCTGGAGTTAGTTAGGAATAACTAGTTCTTCTGTGCTAAACTAATCAAGCATTACCTTGACATTGGCGAAATCATCGATGAACATCGATGGAACCACGTTTTATAAAAGAAGAAGAAGAAGAAGAACTACCTATCGTAATTTACATTCATATGAAGTGAAAAGGGTTTATTGTATATCAATGAAAAATAGGTATTATTTATTGGTATCACGACTCAGGGCGACGCTTTTACTGAAACGTCATCTATCACAGTTTATACTACGAGTATGTAAGTAAAATAAGTACACACACATAAAATAGGTAAGTACATACCATACTACCTACCTAGTTTATTCTACTGAGGTCTACATGAGGATATCGCTAAATGTCTGATCGATGCTTCTCAAAAAGCTAAATATTTCCTGGGCAAGCGAATAATAATAAGTAACTATCGCCATTCAATGTGATAACGCAACCAACATTCTGTGAACCTTCCCAGTCAGCAATGACGTGTAGGATTTTTTAGGCCCTTCGCTGCGTTAAGCGGGTGCCCGTCGCGGGTGCCCGACGCGGATGTCCGCGCCGTGCGCCCGCCTGCCCGGCGCTGGTCCACGCGACGGGCACCCGCTTAACGCAGCGACGCTAGTATAATTTTGATCGCGCGGGTGTACAGTCGAAATGGATTATTTATTGATATATTACTTAACCAAAAGACGACGACGTGAACAAAGGCGTCAGCCAATCAACCCATATGTCACGTCTAGACTGTTGTGTGGAGAATTTGTAACCAACTTATTTCAAAGACTGTATCAGCACGGCGCGTGCGACACGGATAACGGAGCGGCGGGCGCTCAATGATTTTGTAGAAACAGACCCGCTCGCGTGCTCCGTCGCGCGTACACACGACGCGTGTCCCGTCGCACGCGACGCGGGGCCCGCTGCCCGTGTCGCGTGCGACGGCTATCCGCCTCACGCAGCGCTGCTCTTGAAATTACATAAATCAAGCACGCGGAGCGGACACCCGCGACGGGAACCCGCTTAACGCAGCCAAGAGCCTTACACGAATTTATCCCTTGGATCTTAAAGCAAGTACAGTCGTTCTCTCGGCACTATATTATACCTAGTCCAGCCATAAGTTTTGTTACAAATGAAAATGCAATTTTTTTAAAATGAAGTAATGTGATATAAATTTATACCTACATATTTATTAAAGTCTTAGTAAAAAAATATTCTTATTCAAAATGGCCACCTTTGGCTTTTATACAGGCCTTTAATCTGTTTCGCCAAGAATCTATGGATTTACGCACTGTTTCCAAGAGAAATTTTGCCACTGCTGGCTCCAAAGATTTTTTAAGAGACTCAATGTCGCCGTATCGTTTAGAGCAGGCCATGTCCTCTAAAACTGACCATAATTTATAGTTTAAGGGGTTGAGGTCTTCAGCTCTTATAAAGTTCGGAACGTTGGTTTCTAGCCAGGCTTGGGTAGTTCGTGTCTTGTGACCAGGAACAGAGTCCTGCTGGAAAGTCCACGGTACATTTTGAAAAAGTGTAGTGCTGAGAGGTTTCATAACATGATCCAAGACAGTATCTTGATACACTTTGGCTGAAGTTTTCACTCCTTTTTCACAAAAAAGTAGTTTTGTGACTCCCTGATAAGACACGCCCCACCAAACCATCACTGACGCAGGATGAAGACCACGTTGTACCTTTCCGACCAATTGAGCAGCTTCCTTAGAACTGTGAGCGTACACTTTATCATTTTGCTTATTGTAGAGTTCTTCAATCGTAAATTTTTTTTCATCGGTAAAGAGGATATTTCTGTGCCTTTCACCTGCGTATCGCGACAGAAGGCGCTTTGATCTATCCACTCTCTTTAATCGTAAAGATTGATTTAGGGCATTTCCTGTATATAGACGATAAGCACCGAGCTTCAGGTCTTGTTTTATAATACGTGACAGAGTCCTAGCGGGAATCTTCATTTCTCGTGATAAGATTTTTTGCTTCCTTATGGGGTTTCGATGAATTCTGACTTTAACAGCATTAATAACCTTTGTAGTTCTAACAGCACGCGGCTGCCCCGATCTTTTCTGGTCTTCGACAGACGAAGTGTTGTTGTATCTATTGATAGTATGATATACGAACATACGGCTGATACCAAGTTTTTGAAATGTCTGGAATATGACCGACGGCGACGGCTCCATACCCACTTTGTGCAAGGCGATCACTGCGATCCTATTTTCTTTAACACCCCATTCCATATTGTAATTCGATAATGAACACGAAAAAATATGTGAAATGACGCAAAATTGAAAGAAGTTTTTAAAATAATAAACGAAGAAAAGTTTTAATGTAACAGTATTTATGGCCAGACTATTTAGATAGCGTGCTAGCAGCAAAACTTGTCTAGACATGCGACACCATCATTTCATAATTACAGGACAAGTTTTTAATTTAAACGTCAACGTGCTTAAAAGTAGGTAGGTATTCAAAAATTTTATTTTTATAGACAGAAAATCGTGTGCAAAAATTGTTCACTGAAGTGAACAATTTTTGCACACGATTTTCTGAATTGCTGACTGGAAAGGTTACCAGAATATAGGGACATGCAGACAGCGGGAAGCAACTTTATTTTGTTGTATTATTTATGCTTTCGATTGTCGGCACTTAGTGGAACATAATATAGTACTTAATACATTATGAAATGAGTTACTTGTACAGATATTCCACAATTTTTAATTAATTATAGGACTTGACCGGTTTCGCTCTATGGCATCTTCAAAGGTGTTTTACACTAATTCACTTCTTCACATATTTTAAAAACACTTCATATACTTTCTGTTATTAAATTAATCGTTTTATTAATTAATTTAATAACTATAATTTAATAACAGAAAGTATATGAAGGGTTTTTAATATATGTGAAGTGAATTAGTGTAAAACACCTTTGAAGATGCCATAGAGCGAAACAGATCAGGTCCTATAACTAATTAAAAATTGTGGAATATCTGTACAAGTGAGTCATTTCATAATGTATTTATTTTATTATATTTTAAGATCAAGATGTACTAATGATGTATTTCACCACTGGCGTTACGACCGCTTTAAGACCGCTTTCCTTTCTAAAGTGAAGCTTTATGTACACGCCTCTACTCGTATTTTGTCAAGGGTAAAGACGCGCTAAAAATGTGTGAACCTAATTGCATTGAAAAAAATACTATCAGTATTTAACATACTTATTATAATATTAATAAGGGACAATCAATGATATTCTATACTTTTAGTTATAAAAAATCACAGGTGACAACAATTAAAATTATTACTGTTGTATTTTTTTTATTATTCCACTGGGAAAATAACAATTAAGAATCACAGCAATTTCCTGAAACCTTCGAGTTGAATTTGGGTATATCTCATGATAACTTCCTATAATTTTATTGCCTAAAAAATATTATTGCAATTTTCTTAGGCGTAGTAATGTAGGCATTAGATAAGACGTCAATAATTGCTTTCTTGAAGAATATGGTACCTAGTACCTACTAGTTAAGAAGACTTATCAAGTGATCCTCCTTACATACGTCATCCATTGAGTCTTTTTTCAAGCCAGTTGGTGTCGTCTTTCCAGTCATACTGCGCAGTGAACTTTGATATTTTCTTTCAACCGACTACAGTATTTTACATCAGTAGGTTTTACTTATACTATGAGACGCAGGTATTCAAACATAAGTTCGATTATAGCCAGCGGATAACAAGCGGGCGGCGTTGACTTTTGAGGATAGTTGGAGAGGCCTGTGTGCCTAGCAGTAGGCGTCAATTGACTGAAATTTATTTACATATTTCTTTATTTATTTGATTTACAAAACAGAACATTAAACATTAAAAGTACATTAAAGGTTACAAGAAATATGTGTATAGGTTTAGATCTAAACTAAGTTCCTTCCAAAACACCACATTGTCCAATTAAAAACATAAAAAATAAAGTGAAAAACAATGAGGCATAACTTCAACAATCAAAAGCCATACAACTAGCAAGTACCTAGTGCAAATTTCAATTTATATAACATTAAAAGTAATATTTGACATATTAACTAGCTAACCTTTTTTTTTTGTTTTTTCAACTTCGCGACCGCGGCCACTCCCATGTTCACTGCTGCGGGCGTCTCTGGTGAATCTAAGGTATTTCCAGTGGCGCCCGGCGGACTTTGGCCACACATGTGGCCTGGCCTCTTCGGGGCTTTGGTCGGAATGAAAATCCCGCGTCGTAGGGGTTGGGTTTTATCCCGCGTCGTAGGGGTTGGGTTTTATCCCGCGTCGGTGAGTGAATCTGGTTGCGTGCTGTGGGGCAAGGGCCCCGGAGCACGCAACCCTTCTAGCCTGATTCTGTAAAGACGGCGGGTAGCTATCCCGCCATGAAATGATGACGATGATAATTCATTATGGATGTGTTTAAAATCAACGTAAAGTCTGTAACAAGTTGCGCTGACACCCTCAGGCAACGCACCCCGTAACACCCAGTCGTACCCGATGTTCCACACGAGAGGTCCTAGGACCGACCCCTGAGGAACACCGCACGACACATCTCGCCGAGCTGGCCCGAGCCAGCTAGGGTAAGTTATGGCCCTCTCGGATAAATATGCCCCGACAATACGACGGAGGTAGAGAGGCACTCTGTGGTATACCAGTGCCTCCCTAACGCAGCTCCAGGGTAAGGTATTAAGAAGGCACCTGACCCTAATCAATTCGCCCGATTCGCTACCGCTAACCCGAGTGAAGTGAAGGACTCGAGTGAAGGATAGCGATATTCACTTTCCAAAGGACAGACAGAGATCGACGGGTCTAGTGCGCGTTCTCGAAAATTTAACGTAAGCGACAAAATAAAAACTATGAATTAAAGACGAACTACGAGTATAATGATTATGAAAAAGTATGTTGAGCAAATGTAGGTTTTATCAATGTCTTTTTAGATATTAAAAAATATTAAAGAAAATACAGAAAATTTAAAAGATCTAAGTTAAAATGTGATTGCTTAAAACAAGGTTTTTTGTAATAAAAAAACTATCGAGCATTTTTTTAGTAATCGTGTTTTCATCTTGAGTATTTAATCTTCATGAGCTGAAGTTACTTGTATAAAAAAATCAGTTTCCCAGACTTGATAGATTTTGAGATTTAGGTCAATAAAAGTAGTCAAGTTATGGTCAGGTGGCTTCTTAAAGGGGTTGGCGATGTCAAGAGACACCGCCAACACCACCTCGCCCCGCGACACTGCTTCCTCCGCCAGGGTCTTCACGCGCATGATCGCGCTCACGGGTGGTGGCTTAACGCCCCCATGCTAGTAAGGTTGCGTTTTTAACCGACTTCCAAAAAAGGAGGTTTTCAATTCTACTGTTTATTTTTTTTATGTTTATATTATATCTCTAGACTGGGTGAACAGATTTTAATTTTTTTTTAATCGAAGCTAAAAAGCTTCTACTTCCCAGGTAGTCCCATTTAAATTTGGTCCCATTCCGACAATTATTTGGTCCCATTTCGGTAATTTGAAGTCGGTTTTTGTATCAATTTTAGGTCTTTTTTTTTATTGCTCAATTAAGTCGAGTGTCGAAAAAGATCAAGCATCTCGTATTTTCCCGAAAGCCCATAACAGTTTCTGCACTTTACGACCACTGAATTTGCTTAAAATTAAACTTGAGGATGTAAATTGCTACATTTCTATAAACCAGTTCAGTGAAATCCTCACATACCGTACATACTTACTTTAACAGGTACCAACTTATAAATTATTATAAACAATGTTTCATTTAGCAGTCATAATCTCGGATGTCCCATGGAGTTGCCTTGAAAGAATAATAAGCAATAAAATCTTTTTAATACAATAAAATTTTGACATCTACGGAATTAGCATTAATTGGTACATCAAATGACATTTAAAAAAATAATAGCATCTTAAAACTGCTATTTTAATTATTATTTTTTCTGTAGAGACCTATCTTGCTAGTTACCACGTTAGCAAATAACACTGAACAGAAAAAAACAAACACTAGGAGAACTTAAGTAAGCCATACACGCTACGGTCTACCGTAAAGGTCCACCTGTGCAGGTATGCCTGCGCAGGTCAACCGAACATTGGTAGCGTGTATGGGGAAGTTCCGGTGTACCGGAACGGTCTTCAGTTCTTTTTGGGATGGCATCGAATGAGTACGGATGACGCGCTGGCATTGCTAGGTCTTGCTTTAATTTTGAAGATAAAAGATACAAAAACAGTGAAAAGGAAGCGAAAAAAGTAGTGTAAGCTTTGGTTATTGAAAAGGAAAACATATAGGTAGTCATGTTAATTTATTAAATGACTTAAAATTTCAACCAGAAGATTTTAAAACACAGTACCACAGTTTAATACGGTACACATCATCAGCAGATGCCCCAGACTTTAAAGATTGGTCATATTTCTTCTTTTCCATCTTAACATTGCTATTGCTTCTTAAATTATTGATCTTTATCACAACTACTTCTTTGTTCGCATCTGGCTCAATTTATCTCAATTTTTCTATGAGTAATTTATAAGCAGCTTCTTTTTGTCTCGATTATGGTAATCTTTGTTTTTTAATTTGCCAAAGACATGGATGACTTCTATAAATGTCGATAAAATCTTCAAGGATTTTTTTTGTTGAATCTGGTGGCGCCATTTTCAATTGCTGTATTACGTGGCATTCGTGGTAATACGATGCGACCGACGAGACAACCGTCCGAAAGATACACTAGAAAACAACTGACGCGACCTGCGCACTGCGCAGGCGACCGGAGTACACGCACACACGCACAGGTACACCGTATGGTGTCACTCGAAAGAATTGATTTTCGATCTTGCACCGGTCGCCTGCGCAGGCTCAAAAAACTGCAATGGTCTATTCCTACACACATTACGACGGTCTACCTGCGCAGGCATACCTGCACAGGTGGACCTTTCCGGTAGACCGTAGCGTGTATGGCCGCTTTTAATAACAAGATGTTTTGTAAAATAGGTGCATTGGAACATTCAACTCTACATACACAGAAAAGAACTTAGTTATCTTAGCAAAACTGATTACGCAAACTAATAGTAACAAAGAATTGTTATGTTTTTTAATGATTATTTAAGCAACAATTCCTAGAAGTCATAAGAGATTATTCTTGTTTTAGAATGTTTTTGTATTTATATTTTTAGATGTATAAAAAACATGTACCTATATAATATGCAAAGAAAAATACAAAATTATCATGAATGTTCCATATAGACCTGACTATATTTTTCTTTATCTAGAAAATTCTCTCTATTCTCTTCTCTCGTTATTTATTTTACTGTTTGAAACATGAGTTACATTATAATCCTTTAAACTAGGTGGAAAATCCCTGCGGTCATCTCTTCGGCTGCCCCGCGTCCTGGGTACGCACCCAGGACGCGGGGCAGTGAACGTTAAGGCGTATACATTGAAAATATTGGGTTAGGCCATAATAAGGTATATAGCAGAAAATTTGCAATGCAAATGTCTTTTAGGGCAGAAGTAAGAAAATACAGTACATCAGAACACCGTGGCAGTTTTTCGGGTTGCTATAATTACTACAGAGCCGCCCAAGCATGGACGTGGGGGTGAACCGTGAACTTATTCAATCTATAATCAAATATAAAAAATCTGTTTTTATACAAAAACAGTAGAAATGTTGTGTTCAAATTCCTCTCCCATGTATGATGATCATAGCCCAAAACTCGATTATTTTTTTAAATTTCGGCCTAGGGCCTCAACCGCTTCTACGTCCGTTGCCGGGCGTCTCTGTTACGCACCAAAAGGTATTTCCAGTGGCACCTGGCGGCCTTTGGCCACCTGTGTGGCCTCTTCGGGGGTTTGGTCGGGATGAAAATCCCGCGTCGTTGGAGTAGGGTCAGCTAACGCTCCTGGAACTAGTCAATTCGTATGTCAGTTGACCTAGCACAATCATTCTCGTCTATAAGTTGACACCAATCTCCGAATTTCTAAACGGATTTTCGTGCAGTTTTGACAGTTAGAGAAACTCAACTGTATTCGACCTGTTCCTTCGTTATTAACCAACTTCGAAAATAAAAGAAGTTTCTGAATTCGACCGTATTTTGTTTTCATGTTTGTTCGCGGATAACTTCGTCGTTTATGAACCGATTTTAAACCTTTTTTGAGATATTTATCCCGGAGAAATCGAGGGGAACCTTAAAAAATTGTAAGGGCAACTAGTGCGTTTGATATTTTTTTTATTAGGTTTTATAAAGGACTACCATTTAATGAAGGTTTAGAGTCGATCTGATGAGGGAGTAGAAAGCCAGTCGAGGGATCTCATCAACGATTTACAGCAGTTGAGTTGTGTTTGGCTTTGATTAATTTGTATTGGAGAGAACTTTACATATTACGGTTGATGTTGGTTTTTATTTTGATCAATATTATATAATTCATTTATTAATCTGCGAACAATGGAGTGGGTTATATGTTTACGTACTTACAAATTTTAATGTTATTTAGTTTAAACTTCAACATGTAACCGTTTTTTTTCCGTAATAAAAAACCCTGGGTACAAAAAATTGTTGTTTCATCAAAATCAGATAGAAATAAAAAACTTATCGTCTTTTAAGCTTTACTATTAGAGGTTTTGGGATATTTACTTTGTAACTTTAATGTGGTTTCCGATATTTCGGCACTGTTGCAAGCGCCATGATCACAGAGGATCTTTTCAGCTGTCCTACGCGGGTGAAGCTGCAAGAAATATTCTTTTGAATTTAGATAACTACTAGTAGTATATAAGTATAGGTATACCTATTATGTTTTTCAAGCTTTTATTATGAATATATTCTTTCCAAATTCTCTCATCCGTATCTACTTCCAAGAAACTATTATAGCCACTGACGTCATACGTTTTATTAGCAATGAAGGCAATGAGGTACTCTGCATAAAATAATTAAATGCAGTAGATTAAATTGTAATAACATCGCGCAATATAATTAAACAAACCCTTCAAAAGAATGACACCAGCTAGGGTTGTCATATTTTTGACCGAGCGAGCGAAGCGTCTCAGTTTCAACTCGAGTACTGGCCGATTTGGCGTTGATTGTCTGTATGTATGTGTGTCAGTTCCGGTCTACAGGCCGCATTTTTCAGCCGATTTTCATGAAATTTGGCACAAGTGTTCTTTGTTGGAAGGCGCAACTGTTGTCGAAGGGATTTTTCGATTGGGAGGAAAATAGGGGATAAATGGGGGGGAAATGGGGAAGAATTGCGGAGAAAATGATCATTTCTCATCTCATAAGACGATGTTTTTTTTTCGCTAGGGCGATAGGGCTATGTTTCAACTGGCGAATTGGATGTGTTGTCAGTGTTCCCCATTTTAAAATGGGAAAGAAATGCGGAGAAAATGATCAATTCTCATTTTCTTTTTGCTGGTACCTCTGTTGGTGCGCATGGAAAGTCAGCCATCAGACCACGTCCCAAAAGGATGTTAGGGACCCGAAAATAACGCGAGGTCTACTGTTCGCAGAACTACTAGTTCTTAGGTAGTGTTTCGCAGGTGTGTTATAAAAATAAAGTAGTTAAGTAAAGTAATTATCACTAACCCATTATGTTGTTATGGTTACTAGTCTCTTACCTGTCACGCAAATTCTTTCGATATCTACATAGTTTACATTTTACATCAACACTAAGAAAATGTTATACCTACCGGTGATGCGCAAGTACGGCAAATATTGTATAAAGTTGGTATTTACTTATAAAGTTTGAACGAAATGTAATCGACTTCAAAAATACTAAATGAGGAAACATTCAATGAGCAAAATAAATACTCTGAATTCAGTCTCCTTCTTTTTGAAGTACCTATCTTAAAAATGTGAAAATCTTGAAGCAGTTTGACGGGAACGGGATCACGTTTTGATATTCTCTAAGATATATGGGACAGTCCGTAGAGCAAATTATGCTGTCAGTCCCAAAATATCGAAGTTCAGCTGAATTGCAGTTAGACTCTAAAGCCAACCCCCAACTAGGATGGGAAAAGGCTCGGTGGATATAGGACAGCCCTAATGATATCATACACTTATAAACACATGTGAAGCTATAGACATATAGTAGACGGAAAATAGCGTATAATAAAAGCCTTGATACAAGTTAGAAGCCGGCATACATACGAGTCAAGTCACACACTACACACGTGTTTACGTAATTTTAATTAAATCTAGTTTTAATAAAATGGCAAAAATTGCGCTTGCTATTGTGTTTGTGGTTTTAGCAGTAACTGTTCAAGGTAAGCAAGGATATTTTGATTAAAAACAAAACAATAATAATGTTTTAATAATTCAAAATATGGTAAGTGTACAAAAATGTCTGAATAAATATTAGCTTATTATCATTGTTAAGACCCTGATCAAAAATGACGCCGCGTCGATTTGGGTGTAAAAAATTTACTCAACCACTTGTAAAGACTAATTAAGAATAATAGAAATTATAATTATATAGCAAAAACCTTTTAAACCATGATTGAAGGCTTTAAAATCATTAACGCGATCGTTTGAAACGCACTTCAGATTAAATCAAGAAATGACAGTGGAACTGAGATCTCTCTGAATGTACGTCGTGGTCGTGACTCTCAGATTTAAATATTTAACTGGCAGCAAGCTTTGAATCATACCTCATCTATAAGGTGATAGAGCCAGCAATGCAGAGTGAATCTATGAGAAGCTAAACAGTTCTTCGGAGAATACAAAAACACAAAAGTTCAAGTTAGCACACACACACACACACACACACACACATATCACGTCTATATAAGGGGTAGGCAGAGGTGCATTAAACACCCACAATTTGTCAGTATATTTAATCCCACGTAATAGGGGGCAAGCCTATTTCCGTCACCGGGCACATTTATAATGGGCTATGTCCAAAATGGCCGAATGAATTTAATAAAAAGCAGCAGCTATATTGTAATTTTGGAAAAAATTTTGAACCCGTTGCCTTGCGATGAAATGTTGATTCAAGGCAACAAAAGCTTACGTGCCAGCCGCTATGGCACAGCCAATTAAAGTCCTGGGCGTCTCGGACTATTCAAGTTAGACGAATAAATAAGACCATGGAATGCAAAAGAAGTAGGTAAGTTTGAAGGTTGCGCTAGTAAATGAAACAGGGAGACGCGAGCAGCTGTCATGGTATGGATATCTCATGTGAAGAGAGAATATTAAAGTGGTTAGAAAGATGGAAAGTATGAATGTAGAGGGCTTAAGAAGTAGAGGTAGGCCTAATAAAAGGCGGATGGAATGCGTAAAAGAGCATAATGAAAAGAAAAAGAGTGACTGAGGAGATGACGTCCGACAGTGACGTGTGGAGGAGGAAGACATGTTGAGCTGACCCTAAATAATTGGGATAATGGTAGATGATGATAAAGATGAAAGAATGGAATCAAAGAGCTATAAAACTCCGGTTAGAAAACTCTTGCACCCCACATATAAAATTTACCTCCTATCAAAAAACTGGCTGTATTAACCTCTCAAATGAGTGATACAACACTAGTGGACAACCGCGACTTGTACTTTTTACACGCCAAATATCCTCACTTCATGTTTGTAAGAGAATTATTGCGTGTAAGAGATATAAAACCGTTTACGCAGTGCACGGAACGAAAGCACTCAAAAAATACAATAAAATGTCCCCGTTTTGCAACATTTTCATTACGACTATTCATCACAAAAGAAATTCAGTTCAAAGGGTTAAAAGCGCGTTCAACTATACAAACATGCTGCAGTTTTATTATATTAGTAACTAGAGGACGGCCGCAACTTTGCGACCTTGACCTTTCTCAAGAACCACTCTATCCATTGATTGATTGGGTGCAAAGGGGCCCTTCTTACATCTATCGGGCCCCAGCGACCTCACCTGCTAGTGGCGCACCTGCTGATTAACGGACGAGGTTCGTATATTACGGTACCCATGTGGTGGCTTTGGCCCCTACGTGGATACCAGGTGGTACAACAGTGTTGGTCCGGGGGGGTACCACCGTGCAGCTGTGCTAAAGCCCCCCAAGTAACCCAGCCCAGGCTGGGTTGCGTTAGGGGTTCAGCAGCTGCACTGCCGGGCCCGGGACGGTGTATGGTGCGGCAGGCAGGGGTCCAGTGGGGGCGAAGCGGAGTCTAGTGTGGGTGGTGTGGGTCGATTCGCCGGCCAGGGAGACCCTTAGCAACGGCGTTGCCGCGGCCGCCCGCAACATAGTCATGGGGCCCGCCTGGGACCAACCACCCCAGTAGGCTGCCCCACATGTTGCGCATAATCCTGTTGTGGGGTCGCCGCTCCGGGTGGTAACCGGTGTGGGGTAGCGGCGGCCTTGCATCAGGGGGGTTTGGGAGCCCTTCCGTCCGGCGGGTCGGCTCCGACCTAACCACACGGTTCTAGACGAAGCTAGCCTCTGCACTTTGTCACTTACTGCCGCACCAAATATCGCCCTGTCTTCACGCTTCCCCATATTTCACAATGACAGTGCAACAATATAATAGACGGTACACAGCGGCCCCTAGAAACCCCACAAAGTTGACTTCGTTTGAGGTGGAGTTCGCGAATATCCGCGGACTCCATGCAAACCTCGATACCGTCCACCATCACCTGGAGTCGGCACGGCCTTCTGTGATGTTCCTAACGGAGACACAGATACGCCGCCCTGACGACACGTCGTACCTCTGTTACCCGGGCTATATCATTGAGAAACAATTCCGCGATAAAGCCGGGGTGTGCGTGTTCGTTAGGGCGGATGTTTGCTGCCGCCGGTTGCGCTGTCTGGAGAACCCCTCCTACTCCGTCCTTTGGCTGCACGTGGATCATGGCTCCATGAGCCAGATCTACGTGTGCGTCTACCGCTCCCACACAGGGGACACTGGGACAACAAGGCTTTTCGAATACCTCAGCGAGATGGCTGACGATGCGCAGGTGCGGTTCCCGAACGCTGACCTGGTTTTCTTGGGGGACTTTAACGGTCATCACGTTGAGTGGCTGGGGTCCCTTAGGACCGATCATGTGGGACGAACCGCCCATGCATTCGCTCTCTCCCACGGGCTGACCCAGATGGTACGGGGGATCACCCGGATACCTGACAGGTCAGACCACACGCCCGCCTTGCTGGATCTACTGCTGACGAGTCGCCCAGCCGAGTACAGTGTGTCGGTACGCGCCCCACTGGGCACTTCCGACCACTGTGTGGTGCACGCCAGCTTCCAAGTGCCACCACCTGCTCGTGCTGAACAAATGACTCGACGACTATGGCACTACTCGTCGGCAGACTGGGACGGTCTCCGCGATTACTTTGCGTCCGTCCCGTGGAGCCAGCGCTGCTTTGTAGGGAAGGCGCCTTCGGATAGCGCTGCTGCCATTGCTGGCGAGATCAGTCTAGGGATAGAATATTATATCCCTTTCACTGATGTCGCCAGCATCCGCAAAGCTCGCCCCTGGTTCGGGCGTGAATGTGCCGAGGCTGTCCAGAAAAAACAGTCGGCATATCGCGCCTGGGTCAGGGCTCGGGCTGCACGTGACCCGAACGTGAACCGCCTCAAAGCAGCGTACAATCGGGCCACTAGGTTCAGCAAGAGGGCCTTCAAGAGAGCGGATGCCCAGCGCGTCGCGCGGCTTGGTCAAGAGCTCACATCCCATCCCACGGGCAGCCGTGGATACTGGCAACTGGCCAAAGCCGTACAGTCAAATTTTTGTCAACCCTCGCTGCCACCACTGCGTTTTCCTGACGGATCACTGGCTCACAAAGCCCAAGAGAAGGCGGACATGCTCGCAGACCTCTTTGCGGCTAATTCCCGGGTCGATGACCGTGGCCTGCAGCCCCCCGCCATCGCCAACTGTGGCCACACTATGCCTGATATTGTTATCAGGCAATGTGATGTACGGGCAGTGCTGCGGTCACTCGACACGCGGAAAGCCAGTGGCCCTGACGGCATTCCGGCGGTGGTGCTACGAAAATGTGCTGCTGAGTTGTCTCCAGTATTAACGCGTCTGTACCGCCTGTCATACTCTACAGGCCTCGTGCCGGAGGCCTGGAAGGAGGCGAACGTACAACCGATCCCCAAGAAAGGGGATCGATCCGATCCAGGCAACTATCGACCCATAGCTGTCACCTCAGTCATTTGCAAGGTGCTCGAGCTTCTTATTAATAAGCAGCTCATGAGATACCTGGAGGATCACTCGCTAATCAATGATCGGCAATATGGCTTCAGGCCAAAACGATCAACGGGTGACCTCCTGGCATTCGTCACGCATGTATGG
The DNA here is from genome assembly GCA_963556515.1 of Nudaria mundana. NCBI lineage: Eukaryota > Metazoa > Arthropoda > Insecta > Lepidoptera > Erebidae > Nudaria > Nudaria mundana. Next base: position 20,363,531 of record OY748287.1, read on the forward strand.
GGTGAGGCTATGGAAAAGTTCGGCGAGTCCTTGGCTATTAGCCTGGACATCGCCAAAGCTTTCGATAGGGTCTGGCATGCTTCGCTCCTTTCCAAGCTTCCGGCATATGGTCTACTTCCTCAACTGTGCAGCTGGATTGCCAGTTTTTTAAACGAGCGCCGAGTGCGGGTCCTCTGCGATGGCCAGGCTTCTCGCTTCTTGCAAGTGAATGCCGGGGTACCGCAGGGGTCCGTACTGTCACCAACTCTCTTTCTTCTGCATATCAATGATATGCTTTCCCTCGGGAACATTCATTGCTATGCAGATGACAGTACATTGCACGGGAGTTACTCGGTTCGTCCGACGGCGGGGCGATCTGTGATAGAGGAGGAGAGACGACATCTCGTGGGTGATCTCGACCGAAACCTCGACAGTATCTCCCAATGGGGTGCCGAGAACTTGGTCGAGTTCAATGCCCACAAAACACAGGCGTGTGCATTTACAGCGAAAAAATCCCCTTTCCTTCCCCTACCCACTCTTCAGAATGCAATATTACCAATGAAGGACAATCTAGACATCCTTGGCATAGACGTTCGTCGAGAGCTCAATAACACAAAATACATTGAGAGATGTATTGGGCTAGCTTCGCGGAAACTAGGAATACTGAACAAGGTAAAGCGATTCTTTACACCGCACCAGAGTTGTCTGCTGTACAAAACGCAGATTAGACCCTGCGTTGAATACTGCTCTCACCTCTGGGACGGCTCCGCGAAGTATTTGCTGGACGCACTCGACGCTATGCAGCGACGCGCTGTTCGCATTATAGACTGTCCGGAGGTAACGGGAAGCCTTGAGCCGCTAGCCCAGCGCCGAACAATTGCTTCCTTGGCCGCGTTCTACCGTATTTACCACGGTGAGTGTTCTGAAGAGCTCTTCAACCTGATCCCACCCTCTCCCTTCCGATCCCGAACAACGCGTGCCGGCCAGAGATGTCACCCTCATACCGTGGAAACCGTCTTCGCGAGAACCGAGCGTTTTAAACGATCGTTTCTCTGCCGAACGATGGTGGCTTGGAACGCCCTGCCTGCGCACGTGTTTCCTCCAACATATAACCCTGGGCTCTTTAAGCGAAGCGTGAAGAGGCACATCACTGGGTCGTCAAGTTGAGGGCCACTCTCTATAGTATTCCTGTGTACTGTGAGAGTCGCCCTCAATTGCCAGACGTCGCCTCAGCTTACCATCAGGCGGGTGGCGTCAATTTGTCGACCTAAATATAAAAAAAAAAAAAAAAAAAAATGAAAACAGCATGAAAATCGGTGCAGTAGGTTTTGAGCTTATCGCGAACAGACAGACATACAGACGCAGTGGAGAACTTTGTTTTATTGTATATAATACACCGAACTCTTTGATTTTATTACTTACATGCAAGAAATGTGGTAGCATTGTAAAAAACAATAAATCTATCAATATCAAGACCAAGACAGAATAGGTAATAGTAAGTAGGTACTACCACAGATATAAGAATACTATACTAGTACTAGATAACCCAACGGAGCTTTATCACTGATGTTCACAGGGCACGGGTGTCCCTTAACGGTTTTCGAAATGCGGGGTTATTTCGAAAAATACCATGAAGCGAACATTAAGAATTATAAAATTCTTAATGTTCGCTAATCCAGGTCCATAGTTAAGGTTAATTACTTTACTATTTGGTCAATACATTAGTCAATACACAATATGTTTACATAGATACAATAACAAACTCAATCAGGCAAAACAATATCACTTTACTCATCCCGCATCATTCCCGGTGCAAAAGTGTCCATGATCCTGGGAGCGTTTCCCCGCTGAATGGCAATGGACAACTTTTGCAGCAGGAACGACCTGGAGTGAGAGTCACCGGTTGTCTCCCTGATCCTCAGTACTACTTCCGCAACGAAGCTCTTGGCTTCGAGCCCCAACTGCTATTTAAGGTTATTAATAAATATTATGTCCAAAATATATTTAATATTCAAAAGCCAAAAAATATGTAAATAAAACATATACGTACCTACAATAGATGTGTCGTATCGTATTAGGACGTACCAGGACGTACCTATAAGAAGATAGTAAACATTATTGACAAAAAAAAAATATTGAATTTTTCAATGTAGTTGTTGACACTAATCTTGTAGCAAGGTTACTATTTAATTCTGATTCGAATATACCTATTTCAATACAATAAATCGTTACTCTCAGACTGAGTACGACCAATACGAGGCCTGATAACCCATGATGGGTTACGCTATCCTATTCTTATAAATTTTATACCGAAAACCCACAACTCTGCCCGCTTAGAATAGTTTCTTGTACCAGGAATATGTTCCTGGGATAAAAAGCAGCCCAATATCTGCTCAGGGTCTCAGTTTATATCCAAACAAGATAAATCCCATCGTTTTACCTCATGCCTATAAACTTTTTGGCAGCGTCTCATCTTTTTTGATGAATATGACAGACGCTGTCACAGAGTTTTGACGTTTGACCTTGTTCACAGTGCCAATGATTCTATGTCACTGATAAATTAACTCTAATTTACGAGTGCAAAGTAAAAAAGACAACATAACTGACAAAAGATTTCGTATTTAGGAAAATATAAGTAGGTACGATAACAATCACCTTAAATTAGAGGTCAGAATTACATTATAATGTTGACGACGACGCACTGAAAGGACACTAACAGATAATATTGATATTAAATATAATTATACCTGCCAAGTTCAAAACAATGCAAAAATGGATTGATAAAGATTTTTTCCACGTTTTAACACGCAAAAAATTACCTATATCCACTACAGCCGGTATAATACCTACAGAAATAATTAAAAAAGGATATGCATGCATCTTTTTTTTTCAATTACTGTTGTAGAATGCAGTTTATAAGTAACCATTTTCAACCGAAAAAAAACGGAGGTGGTTATACAATTTGACCTGTTTCTGGGCCCATGTCCTCCTCGCGGTGCATCCTCAACCTGACCAAATGTTCTTTCGACCAAATGTTCGTTCGATCAGTAATAAAAATATCAGTGTTTCTTTCGACCAAATATGTTTTGGACAGTTGTTTCTTCGATCTATTATAAAAATCAATTATTATCTAGCCGACAAATCGTCTTGCGGCGTAAGGATTATTTTGAAAAAAAAAGTCTTGTTGATAAACCTTTTGTTCACTTGCACATTATTAATTTTAAATTATAGAATATTGTTTGCGTAATAATATTTAAAAAATGTTTTTTGGTGTCGTCTAGCGTGCTCTTTAAGTACAGAGTTAAAAACGGTTCCTTGTTGTTATTTCCTCACTGTCCATAATCAAAATCTTTTAGCGATCTTTACTCAGGCATGTTCTGTTAGCACAACTAAACATAGGTAACGTTACCACAATCATGTTGTCGTATTCCTTTGATATAACAAGCAAAAAAATAAGGAAATAAAGTACAAAAACTAAATAAACATAATTCAATCTAAAAACCTACTTAGTAGCATAGTGGGTTTTCCCAAAATTAAGTATTGCAATATTCTCCTGGAAAATCTTTTAAGTACTTTTAAGTAGGAGATAGGATAGGAATAAGTTCCGAGAGATGGTCGCTGACTTCCGATGAGGACAGGGCACAAGAAGAAGAAGTAGGAGGTAGGTATAAAGTTGTAAGAAAGTGGTGCTTTAAGAAGTTTGTGAAAGAAGTAAAGAAATCGACTTGACCGAACAAACATAGACGTTTCAGGCACAGATACGCTAGAGTCAAGAAGTAATGCACTGTTAGTAGAAGTAACACTTCTGCTAAAATTTAGACAAACCTCTTCAGCAACGTAGGAACACATGACAGACACTGCAGTAAGAGCAGGAAACCTCATGCTATAGAAAAAGACCCTGACTGGTCACGGTCGTTAACCGCTACAACATAGGTTAAGGGTCAAATAAATCAATTTAATTTTATGAGAACTTGACTATTAACGACGATTAGACTATATCCTGATTCGCATTATATTAAACGGAAGAAAAGAAACAAACTGGTTAATTTAGTGCGTCAAACTTATTGTTATTTGTTTTATTTTATAAATATAAAAAAAAATTAACAAATCACAGACGCCCACTAGAAATACCTTCTGCGTGAGTACCAGAGACGCCTGACAACGGACGAATTAAAAAAATAAATATTACAGAATCTGATCACAATTCCTACGCTGGAAGAATCAATTCGATGTAGTTTTATGTTCCAAGCCTTTTATTTATTTATGATTCTATCTATACTATCAAATATATATATATATATATAAATATATATCTTTTAATAACAAGCTCGTTGTCGACTATGCTTATTCAACCTAGTCTTAGTCTTTATAAAAAATAAAAAAGCCATTACGCATATTATCACTATAAACAATATTGTTCAATTTTATTGTTAACGGCGCGGCGGCGTCAACGGCGCCAAATCTATTAAAATGGCGTCTACATTCTTGTTCAACAATATTTGACCTTATCAAATAGTTACGTAAACATAATTTTATTATCCAAATAATTATTAGCTTTGCGAGAGTTCACCGAGTATTATTTGTGTGTGGCAAATTCTATATCTGAGTGTGGCAAACCTGATTTTTAATAATCACACATTTCTTTACAAAATTAATTTACTTACGTGATAACACAGCCAGCATTCTAGGAACCTTCCCAGTCGGCAATGACGCGGATGATTTTTTAAACGATATTTTGTAATGTAAATAATTTTAGTATATTGTAATTCTTATTGTAAATAAATTTACTAATAAAATATCTCTGTAGTCATTTCTGCTTCTTCTTTTCTTAAGTACGTGGCTCCATCGTTCATCGATGATTTTGCCTAATTCACTGTGTGGGACAAGGAAACGTTCGGTATTGAAATTGAGCGTCTGGACCTGGATTTCTGCCCAGCGCCAGAGGTAACCTAAAAGATTACCAGTCACGCGCTTGCCAGTCTCCAGTCATTTAACTCCTACACCGACCATTATTGTGTTTAAAATTTGTCTAACTCTGGTTTTCGAATTTAAGACTATACTTACATCAAAATTTGTAAATTGATTTATAAATTATCGTGATAAACTTAATTTATGTACATAAAATGTGACTCATGTATTATTCAGAATATATGGTGGTTCCGTATTTATTGTACTATTGATAAATAGTTGTTGCATTACATCGCTATTCGCTGGCACACATTATTATATTTTGCTTTTGATTTCATGAAAACTGTCATCTAAATACTAGCGGAGGCCCGTGGCTTTACCCGCTTGACAAATAATATACAGAAAAACCTTCCTCGAGAACCACTCTATCCATTGGTGAAAACCGCATCAAAACCCGATGCGTAGTTTTAAAGATCTAAGCATACATAGGAAACAGAAGCGATTTAGTTTTATACAGTTTTATGATGATAATAGTCTGTCTGATATATTTCTATAAATAAAAAGCTGTCCACTTATAAAAATTTTAACTTTTATTTGTATTTATATCAATTTGGGAAAGACATCACAATTTGTTTAAAAGATTTTTCTCTGAATTATCTCACACAAAAAATAGTTAAACTGTACACACAGTTTAACTATTTTTTGCTCATCTTTACGTCACTCAGGATAAGAATTACTTTAAGTGATATTTGATTTACACTGTTTTCTCCCGTTAAAAAGCTGTTTCTTCTGTTACAGGTGCTCCGGCATCATTCGATGAAATTGTTGCAGCTGCGAAATCTGGAAACTGGGAACATTTTCAGTCTTTGTTAGTATCATTTCGTTGGCTTAAGTAATTTAATCTGTTTATTTTAATCCAAAATTCTACATTATTCACCTGCCCTTATCCCAATTATTTGGGGTCAACATGTTTTCATTTTCCATACATCCGTGCCACACGTCCTCATCTCATCTCCTTAGTCACTCCTGTCCTGGTCATATCCTCTTTCACGCAATTCCATCCATCTTTCCTTGGGCCTACCTCAACTTCTCAAGCCTTCTACATTCATACTTTGCACCTGTCTTACCATGTTACTTTCCTCTCTTCTCATAACATGTCCATGCCATGATAGTCGTTCGCATCTGACTTTTTCATTTACTGGTGCAGCTTTCAAACTTCCTCTAATATGCTCGTTCCTTACTCTTAATCTTAAATTCTACAATATGATTTAAACATTTGATACCTTTAATGGGAACTAAATTAAATTGTAATTTTCCAAGTTGATTTAATAATAGGTAACAACTCATTGTAGTTGGCATCGAAAAGCCATAAAATGCCACCTTGACTGCGATAACTTATAAAATGAGTATAATATTATACTATCTGTGCGCCTACTCTGAACATCCAAGAATATATCCAAATAGATCCAGGCATTCCAGAGTTTTAGTGGACACACGACCGGCATTTTTTTATTTATATAGATGTTTAGTAGTAATGTACATTTTTTAAAGTTTAGGTAATTATCCACATTTAAAATCTCTAGATATTATAATCTTAATTTGAAATATATTTTGTTTTGCAGACTTAATGCAAATTTTGCGGGTCAGCCATCGTGGAAAGTAAGTATAATAATTTAACGGTGTTATAATATTTCAGAGTAGGTAGGTAGGTACGAATTTTTTGTGTTTTTCATAAAACGTAATATCCTCTACTTAATAGGTACTAAGCCCATGTGATTATTTTTATGCTAAATTTAACCAGAAGTTAAAGCAAATGTTGAGATTTGTTAAGGTAAAACGTTCTCACAAATTTTTTTCTTGAGTATGTAGAACAGGTTTCTAAAGTAAAAAAACTAACGGATGACCGCGGCTTCGCCCGCGTTTTTTCTATACTAATATTATGAAGAGGAAAGATTTGATTGTTTATTTATTAGCGTTCAATAAGTAAGTACTAAACCGATTTTGAGTGAGATAAGAACCTGGCAATAAAAACGCTGTTTTCTAGTCGCCATTACTTTGGATTGGTTTATAAAGTCTCGTTAGTTATCCTTGCTTAGGCCCTGATTTTTGTAGAGCCCTGATGTACCTATTATTACTTTAACTGAATAGGAAGTAATCGTTGCTCTACCTTCATTTCAGCCTGTACAATTCGATGACATCCGTGAACTGAAGCCGTCAGCAGAAGGCGCACAAGTCTACGGCGAAGCTGCATACACGTTCCAGTCATCTTCAAACTTAAACGGCGAGAAGAAAGAAGAGAGTGGAGGTCATAAAATCGTTAATGATAACGGCAATGTCAATGAGTTCGACTTTAAACCTTAAGTTAAATTTAAATATCTATAGTTTCGAACGTTGGATATAATTAGAATGAATCGGTATTTTTAACGATTAACTAATTGCAAAAGGATAAATTTATTTGTAAGAAAATATTGGTAATTTGGAATAACATTTTGTAATAAAATTACACTTGAACTTTGGCATCTAAGACGAAAATATACTTCTAACTTAGGTGGGACTCCAACCAATCACATCTTTTATTTTTATTTTTTTAAATGGCCGTAACGTCTATTGCCAGGCGACGCGTACATAAGGTAAAACCTCAGGGATTCGGCGGCCATCTATACGGTCTCTGTCAGAGGTGGGGTCAGATGTTACCCCGCATCTTTGGGGTTAGGTTTTATCCAGTGAGTGATAGCGTGTGTGGGCGGAAACCCTACTGCATGCCCAATGCTCTTGTCCTGACATCAAAATTGCATTCAAGCTTTATACATCTCAGGGCAGATTTTCTTCTATTGTAAATAGAAAAAGTTATAATACTTTGGCAACCTTTTCCAAAATTACCTTCTAATTCTCTACCAATAGGTACTTTATTGATTTGATATCAGTAGGTTGATAATTAGTTTGAGAAACATTTTTTTTTTCTATCCTGAGAATTTGATAATACCTAATTAAGTGTAATCGTGCGCATTTTGTGCATGTTTTGCTTTTTAAAGAATTCTCCAGATGTGTTAGGAGTTGATTTATGTTTGTAGTCGTCAAGTCGTCGATACAACTCTTCAAACTCCGTAAGGCCTAAAGATGTCACAAACTTGATTCAAATACTTGGATAATAATTTCCCGCCAGTTACTTTGAGGAGTGATTTAAATAAGATAGGTATTTTATCAATTACATTCTGTTCTTAAGGGAAGGGAACTACGCTAATTAAATAGGTAAAATAAACTTACCATAAAATCATTAACTGATAACCCCTGTAAAAAGCTAAGTACTCCAAATATTATGTCTTAAAAATAATTGAAAGTCACAACATGGAACCTAAATCTATAAACCTGAAAAGTTTGTTGAACGCGATAATCTGAGAAACTACCAGTTTGAAATAAAAAGCTCATACAATATTAGATAGACCATTTATTGAGGAAGGCAATAAGGCTATATACCACTAGGTCGCCGCAGTCGCGAAACGTACCGTTACGCTCCAGCATATATTTGAGCGAAGCTAGTTTTGATTCAAAGCGATATAACTCTGTCAAAGTATTTTTTGTCATTACGCTATGGGAATTTTTACCATCAATTAAATTATTTTTATTTGATCGAAATTCAAAATTCTGGCTTCATAAGAACCTGGGTAATTCTGTAAGGTTTTGATGACTGCAAGAAAATCCGAAATCGGCCGAGTATTCGCCGAGAAACAATTTAACACAATTTAACATAAATCGTAATTTGAGTCACCCGTTGAGAGCTCCGCTCAATAATGCTACGACTAATAAAAGTTGAGAAGCAATATAAAATGCCGAACACGGAATATTTACTTCTTCTTAAACGATAACTGCTTCGAAGCTAGATTGCGAAGATACTTAAACTTATTTACCAAGTGTACATTATTAAACTATTGCCACTCAGTCCAAGAATAATTAATTTGATGTATTGATGTACCAACGTAGTCAAGTTGTATAGAAACTATTTACGGAAATGGCCTCGAACTTTGTTAGCTTAACTCATTATTGAAGGTAGTTGAAGACTGGCTTTTGTATTTGTCAACATTAAAGAATTGTATACAATCACCATAAATAGTATAACTAAGTAAGTTGAATGTGTATTTTTAATTTTCGATGCTAATGGCTAAGTCTTTTTAGATCAAGCATAAAAAGATAATAATAAATCAAATATAGGAAAATAAAGGCACTGTTTTCAATATATAAATAAAATATAAAATAGAATAATCGAAATTATACTAAATAAATGAAATGTCTGTTTTGAAAGTGGATTAGGTAAATGCTGTGATTATAATTATTATTAAATTGTAAATTAATTCATGTGTTTTTTCGTCTTTAGTTTAGAGAAAATACAATTGCCATCATATTTGAATAAAAATTTTAGAATATTTTGGATAGTACCATTTGCCAGCAGTTTTGCTGGTTTCGCAAAAAGTGGGAAAATCTATTGCCGTAATCAGGCACCATGACAAAATCCAAGACTTTTGTTAAATACCTACATTCTACATATTCCTTGTACCCAAATCATATAAAACAAAGTCGGGTTGGTTAAGATATTAATGGTTCGAGAACGGCTGGACCGATTTCACAAATTCTTTTTTTGTTGTGTTCGTTATTATCAGGAGAAGGATCTTTTGGAAGAAAAAAGAACGTTGTGGGGAAGATTAGAAATATTAATGCGGTACGAAGTTTGCCGTGACAGCTAGTTAAATATAATATTTAATCTGGGTAAGTAATAGATGATATAACATCAAAATCTCTAATATTAACAACATATAACAACGGAACCTATAATTTTATTATTGAGCAGAGCGAAGCGGAGCTCAATCTTAGGCGACAAGTGTAAATCGTTTGTGTGCCAACTCCTCCGAAACGGCTCGACCGATTTTGACCAAATTTGGCATGCTGGTCGACATCATACCCGGGAGTGCATATCTCTGAAATCATGAAAATAGAGCTGACCACGGAGGAATAATCACCGATAATTTCCTGGACATCACCGAAAAACCAGATGATTAAATGGTTGCCATGGAAACACGTGAGTGAACAATGAAAATAGATTTTTTTTCATTCGATTAATTAATTTAAGTGTTCGATTCTGATTCTGATATGTAATAAAAACATTTGCTACATTTGCAACATTTGCAATTAGCAGCATGCATTGCATACCTAGTTTAATATAGCAATTAGTTAATATAATGAACAATTGATATAATTTTAAAATAACAAATTTTTATAAGCATAACATACATTAAATACATGGGGCACACTAAAAGTTTTGCACTTCTAACTAATCGGAACTATTTGAATTTCGAATGTTATATGTTTTTAAATGTTGCAACCTTCTTAGTTATAAAAAAAAACAATTGGCAGGAAATCATTTGTCAATTGTTTTTTATCACACATCAAAGTTCTACGCAACGAAAATGGAATTAAGTCGAAAAGATTTTAGAGCGATGATTTTTTATGATTTTAAAAGTTCTCTCTCTCCGCAAGACTGTGCCGCTCTCGTCTTCAAAATGCTTTTGGGAGAGAAGCACCTTGTTTGAGCACATTTAGACGATGGTTTGCTGAATTTGAGAGAGGTCGAGTTTCTTTACATGAGGAATTTCGTGAAGGGCGGCCTTCAACTGCCGTCAACGAAAATAATGTGGCTACTGTTATACGGTGAATTGAAGAAAACCCGCGGATTACCTATGGGACAATTCAAGGACTATTAGGGATTGGTATGAGTCAAATCCAGAAAATTTTACACGAAGAATTTAAAGTTCGGAAACTTTGTTGTCGTTGGATCCCTCATGAACTGACAGCGGAGCAGAAGCGAGCTCGCGTGGAATGGTGCTCACAGATGCTACTGAAGTACGACCAGACGACCACGGACATTCTAATGCTGTTTATGACATTGTCACAGGAGACGAAACGTGGATTTATTGTTTTGAACCCGAAAAAAAACAGCAATCTTGTGAATGGGTGTTTGAAAATTAGAACAAGCCAACAAAAGTGAGGCAGGCGAGAAACTTTGGTAAAAAAATTAACGCGTTTTTTTTCTCAGCTACGGGTCCCATCTGTGCAATTCCACTTGAAGATCAAAAGAGTGTTAATGCCGAGTGGTATTCTAACATTTGTTTACCCAGGGTGTTAGAAAAAGTTCGCGAAAGACGACCCAAAAGCCGTGTTCTCCTACATAATGACAACGCTTCGTTACACCCGGCCAACAAAACAAAGTCATTTTTAGCTTCCGAAAAGGTGCAACTCGTCACTCATCCTGCGCATAGCCCCGACCTAGCACCCTGTGATTTCTGTATTTTCCCCAAAATCAAAGATTTGATGAGAGGTTTCACTTTTACCAACTCCGAAGAGGCAGTGATAGCGTTCAATCAGCACGTAGAAAACATGCCTTCAGATCTGTGGTCCTCCTGTTTTAAAAAATGGTTCGATCGCATGAAAAAATGTTTAAAATGTAAAGGAGAGTATTTTGAAAAGCAATAAACATAATATTTTGGTTTTAACATGTTGTTTTTTTAAGTTACGCAAAACTTTTAGTGTGACCTACGTATAACATCGTTTGACATAACATACATTAAATATAAAATCGTTAGACATACCACTCTTCTTCTTCTTTTAAAAACGTGGCTCCATCGATAATGATCGATGATTCGCCAATGTCAATGTAATGCTTGATTAGTTGATAGTCCCGCACAGAAGAACTAGTTATTCCTAACTAGCTCCAGGTGCAGGAAAAGAAACGTTGTTCGGTATGTGAGTATCTGGGAGCCCGATTTCTGCGGAGCGCCAGAGGTAACCTAAAAAGCCACCAGCCATGCGCTCAGCAAAAATCGAACTCCCGACATACCACTCAAAAGATAAAAAAATATATTTGGTCTAATATGATGAAAACGCCTACTTACTTAAAAACACAAAGCAAACGATAGGTCGCGAAACGGAGCTCCGATTTCTGGGTGGTTTAAAAAAAAATAACCACGAAGGCTAAGGCTTCCAACCTAATCTATCCGAGTCGGGGTACTCTGAGTCGGGGTGTTAACCATAATGACGTTTTTTATATATATTAAACGTTAGACCTAATATTTTTGTATTTCAAAGCAATGAGTTTGCAACTATTCTTAAAATATTAAGAAAGAAATTATAAATAGATCACAAAAACTGATGTCATCGGCGGGACTGGAACCCACGGCCTTTCCCTAACAGGGGGACTGCTCTGACCAACTGAGCTACGATGACCACTATCGACGACATCGAATTTTTGCTTCATATCATATTCATAATTTCTACATCGCGCTATTAAGGTTAGCGTTGGATCCACGTACCGCAGTTCTACCGTACTGACGGTACCAGTGTATCGTCTTACAAAGATATTTAAATACTGAATTTTTAGATGAATCCTTACCAAATCCATATATTTTTGTATTTCAAAGCAATGAGTTTGCTTAAACTATTTTTAAAATATTAAGAAAGAAGTTATAAATAGATCACAAAAACTGATGTCATCGGCGGGACTCGAACCCACGGCCTTTCCCTAACAATTCAGTTGGTCAGAGCAGTCCCCCTGTTAGGGAAAGGCCGTGGGTTCGCCCCCGCTAGACCAAATGATTTTCGATTACATAAACGTTATATCAAAGAACGTTTATACTAATTAAGTTTTAGAATAAATAAATGTTATATGTAAAGTAATTATATCAACAGTTGGTATATCTCACGTTGATTATATCTTATGAACGATAATAAAATGAAATTGGACCAAATGAGTTTATACCTTATGAGACGCACCCATTTAATCTAAACCAATTCAGGCAAAGGCATTTCATACTGCAATATATTATAGGTATATGAAGTGCCTTACTAAATATTACGGCAACATTTATTCCTGCATCTTAAAATACAATATCTGTGCATTTCTTTTTAATTGCTGCCCTATTATCTATTGCCGGGCTTTGTGAGACCTATGATAATTATATGTCGCAGGTTTATGTTAGAATCAGGTTTTTGATCAAACGCCGGAGGATGACAAAATGTTTACTTAATTTTATCCTACACCTAAGAAAATTCAGGTTTTTGGTCAAAAACCTGAACTTGTTCAAGTTAATGATAACACTTGAACTCACAACGCGATCAATAGGTAGTGGTGTTTTTAAAGAAACCATATTTGGTATGTATGCCTATTTCTTATATAGTTAGAAAATAATGAGAAATATTGATGTTTTTGTAAGATGGACTGGGCTCGTGGCTAAGTGGTAACCGACTAGGCTAACATTGCAAAGGTTAAGCAACACCTAACCAGGCCAGTCTTAGGGTGGGTGACCATTTCTTATATCGAGTGAGGCTCCTCCGTGCCGCGGAGAGGCTGTAGGAAAAGCCGTTGGTTCCAGTTGTCATACGAACATCTGTAGCAGTCGTGCCGGGTATTGAAGCCCTAAATCAAAATCCGAGTGGTCTAACTACAGAACTGGCATCAGAGCTCAGCCCTGGTTTGGCTCTGACTGTTTGAAAGCTGAGGCAGACAAACAGTCAGCTTATGAAGCTTGGGTTGATGCCAGAAATCGCAAATCTCCGGACACGCATAAAAAGAAGAAAGTCTTTAACAAGGTAGCCAAGTCCTGAAAAAGGGTCCTGATGAAGGCGCACTTCAATCACGTTGGCCGCGTGGGGGCCAGACTCTCGTCTTACCCATCTGGGAGTAAGGAGTTCTGGTCTCTAGCCAAATGTGTTGAGGCGAACTTTTGTCGATCCTCACTCCCTCCTTTGCAGAAACCTGATGGAACACTGGCACACACAGCTGTGGAAAAGGCTAATCTGTTTGCCTCTCTGTTTGCTGAAAATTCACGGCTAGATGCTGGTACTAAAACACCACCTCAGCTATCTCCTAGTGATTGCAAAATGCCAGAAATCCGCATTCATCAAAAGGAGGTTCTCAAAATACTACGCACTCTAAATGTGAATAAAGCCAGTGGTCCCGACGGTATCCCTGCCATTGTTCTGAGGAACTGCGCAGCCGAGTTGTCTCCTGTCTTGACACGACTGTTCCGTATGTCTTTTCGGGCTGGTAAAGTTCCGAAAGTTTGGAAGGTAGCTAACGTACAGCCAGTACCGAAAAAGGGTAGTCGTGCAGACCCTGTCAACTACCGCCCAATTGCAATCACCTCCATTCTCTGCAAGGTGATGGAGCGTGTAATAAACAAACGTTTACTGGCATACCTCGAATATAATGACCTCCAAAGTGATCGGCAATACGGGTTTCGCCAACGCCGCTCTACTGGAGATCTTCTAGTGTATGCCACGCACATCTGGGGTGAGGCTCTTGAAAGATATGGTGAGGCACTTGCTGTGTCACTTGACATTTCAAAGGCTTTCGACAGGGTCTGGCACGATGCCCTTATAACCAAGCTTCTAGCTTACGGAGTTCCGGCTAATCTTTGTGCTTGGATTTCAGATTTCCTGAGGGAACGATCTATTCCAGTGGTTGTTGACGGCTGCTCGTCTGATCTATTAGCTATTAACGCTGGGGTACCTCAGGGATCTGTTCTCTCGGCAACGTTATTCCTGCTACATATAAACGACCTGCTCAGACCTGGTATGTTTGGGTATGCGGACGATAGCACGGTTGCAGAGAGATATTTCTCCAGCGCAAAGGCCAAAAAACCGGAAATCGACGATCGTAGAGTGGCAATGGTTGAACGCACTAACTTAACCCTTCAGGCAGTGTCTGACTGCGGCGATGCTAACCTTGTCTCATTCAACACTACGAAAACCCAGGCGTGTCTTTTCTCCGCTAAAAAGAGCCCGTTCACCAAGGCTCCTACTTTCCGGGATGTCCCTGTACCTGTGACTCAGCATCTTCAGCTCCTTGGTGTGGACTTATCATCCAACCTGAACTTTGGAAGCTACATAGAATCCAGGGCTAAAACAGCTTCGAAAAAACTAGGCATCCTCTCTAAGGTGCGTAAATATTTTACTTCGAGTCAACTACTTAGTCTTTACTCAGCACAGGTACGCTCCTGCATGGAGTACTGCTCGCACCTTTGGGATGGATCCGCCCGCTACCAGCTTGAGGCCCTGGAAGCTATTGACAGACGCGCCTGAAAACTTATAAGCGATGAGGCGCTCACAAGCAACCGACTTCAGAGCCTCGACCATCGCCGTCTGGTTGCGAGTCTGTGTGTCTTCTACAGGTTACATTTCGGAGAGTGTGCGCAGGAATTGCATGAATTAATTCCACCGGCACCATTCCATCATCGGACATCAAGGTGTGGTCTGAGATTCCATCCGTATGTGGTCGATATTCCACCTCTTCGTACCTCTCGATTCGCTTCTTCTTTCATCATGCGAACCGCTAAGGAATGGAATTCCCTTCCAGCGTCATTGTTCCCCGATACATATAATCTTGGGATTTTCAAGGCAAGAGTAAATAGGCATTATTTGAGTTTGCGTGCGTCATCTTAGACCGCATCGTTACTTAACATTCAGGTAAGATTGTGGTCAAACGCACTCAAATTTAGTCATAAAAAAAATAAAAAATAAAAAACTTCGTTATCACCCATGGGTTATGGAGGTCAGCTGGCAGTTGCTCCACGGAAAATCTCGGAGTTCAGCCGCATCGCAGTTAGACTGGCAAGCCGACCTTAACTGGGTTAGAAAAAGGCTCGGTGGATGATGATGATAATGTTGATGTTTCGATTTTGTTTATCTATCCATGTCCTAAATGGTTCTAAAATTAAAGGAATACAGTTCTAGAAACTATTTTGATTACCTATGTCCTAAATGGTTATTTTAGACTCATTTAGGAAATAGGTAAACAAAATAGTTCCCAACAACCACCCATATTTCTTCTCACAATCAAAATAAATATAATCATTATCAAAATAAATCCTACATAAACATCAATTTTTCTTATTCCTGGGGCCAGAAAATAGCCAGCCTTCTGGTTCTGAGAATCATCGATTAAGCGTTTAGCAATGTCTCTATAAAAGCGGCGAGCACTCGGACCCCATGACCCCAGTGTCTCAACTCCAAACTGCTCAAATAATAAGTATAGATAAGCGATAAGTATCGACATTCAACGTGGCAACCCAGACAGCATTCTGGGAACCTTCCCAGTCTGGGCCCCTTCCCAGTTTTTAAAAGATATTTTGGAAAGTAAATATTTTTAGTAAATGTAAGTATATTGTAAATTCTTATTGTAAATAAATTCTACCTATGTTTCTTATGGTTTTATAACCATTTACGAAATAGGCATAACCAAGATCACTGCTCTAACATAAACCATTAGTTCTTATCCCCGTCAAGCAAATCTACCACTCGATTGCGTTGCGAGTTCAAATTTTATTATAAACCTGGGCAAGTTTATCAAAAACCTGGATTTTCTTAGGTTTATGATAAAATCAATTAAAAATTTTGGCATCCTCCGCTGTTTGACCAAACACCTAGGTTTTTGATCAGAAACCGGATTTTACCTTAAACCTGCCGCATATATGTACCTAGAGAATGTACTGTATAAACTGCCAATGGGGTTATTTACAGATTATAGACATCCAAAGAAGTGGGTCATAAATAAACGGGCTGAGAAACATCCTAGGCATATAGGCAAGGTTATTACTTGTAACATAATACGATTCAGGCAATGTTAATAAATACATTATCTAGTTATCTACGTCACATTATCGAGCTAACATCTCACCTATTTACCCTCAGCAGAAGATACGAACAACTAACCTTCACATAACTTTGGCCTTATGTAATTTATATACGAGTATAACGGTCACGTTTACTGCATAATATATAGAACTAAAACGAAATGCATAAAATATATTTGATGCAGTTTTTTAGATAGCTAATATTTATCATAGTTGGGCCGGGCGCAACTGGAAATACCTTCTGCGTGGGAGGCAACGGACGTGAGAGCGGCCGCGGCCTCTAGCTGCGGAATTTAAAAAAATTAGTATGTACCTATAGAACAAAGTCATTTCTCGTCTGTGTCTCCATGTATGCTTAGATCTTTAAAACTACGTAATGGATTTTGATACAGTTTTTTTTGGATAGACTGGTCCTCGATGAAGGTTTTAGTACCTATTTAATTAAACAAGCGGCCGAAGCTGTGTTTGTCCGTTAGTTCTTAATAAAGCAGACCATTTTTTACACACACACATTATTAAGTATGTCGTAGGTTTATGCTAAAATCTGATTTTTGATCAAAAACCTAGGTTAGATCTAACACTGGAGAGTGACAAAATGTTTAGTTGATATTATCATAAAATTAAGAAAATACTAAGTTTGGATCAAAAGCCTAAGTTTGTTCAGGTTTATGATAAAATTTTAACTCGCAACGCGATCGACTGGTAAGTAGATTTGCTCGACGGGGATAAGGAATCCTTAATGCAAAATAAATAAATAATAAATATGTTAGGAAAATTCACACAACGCCATCTAGTCTCAAACTAAGTAGAGCTTGTGATATGATTACTCTATAAACTGATAGAAATACTTATATATTTTTTTTTTTGTAAATACATACATATTATACATAGGAAACATCCAGACTTCAACATATATCGTAGACGTATCTGTCTTCACACAAAGTTAGTCCCGACCGGGAATCAAACCCGAGACTCCGGCGTCGAAAGCGGATGCACTACCGACCACGCCACCGAAGCATTCTAGAGGTTAGCTATTTCAGAAACGTTGGAAACATTTAACAGAACCTTGGATTTTTTTATAAATCTTAAATACGTACAGGACTCAATGATGATGAATCTACAGAGAAAGAAACTCTAAAAGATCCTAGACACTAGATAAACGAACGGCATTTCAATTGCAGTCCAACTCCAATAAAACTGCACGCGTACTGCAAGACAGCTGCATGGCAACTGCTTTTAAACTTTTTGTTAAATGTCTAAATTAACATCGGCAATGGTTTTCTTTTTAAATTCCGCGACACAGCGTCAGCTCCCATCTCCATTGCTATGGGCATCTCTGGTACACACCAGAAGGTATTTCCAGTGGCACCCGGCGGACTATGGTTACCTGTGTGGCCGCTTCGAGGGTTCCATTGCCAGGTGTCCTCGAAAGAATAACCCCAGGGTGACATTGGCAACCTTAGCGGTCTGTGTGACGCGGTTGGGTCGGGTGCTATCCCTCATCTTTGGGATCGGGTTTTATCCCGTAATACCATGCAACTAACTTCAGTCATTGGAGCTAGAGCTAGACATTTAAGAACCCAAATCCGCTTCTTTTGTGAGCTGACAAACCTAATGAGGCGTGACTGAGTCTCTGACATCAAAGGCTTTTTTGTAGATAAATAGTTATGATAACATACCACTTACTTATTATAAATATTAATGGGTGATTTATAAAGTAATGGGTATTTATTAATGAAGTAGATTACGATGAGTATTTTGAAAAAATATTAGGTGATATATAATTAATGTCATTGTGAATCATAAAGTCTGACTACTGTTATAGATATCTTGACGATGTTCTTAATTGTTTCACACAAACGTCAAATTGAATTAAAACATGGGATTAAGAAATACGTTTGGATCTGTTCTGATGGCTAACTGAACATTAAGAAACGTTCTTTTGGGACGGTCGGCGATCCGGTGAAGAACCACGTAGGTACACAAAAGCCTAAATAGGCCCATGGATGACCAATGTAACCTATTCCCTGCCATTTGTCAGGTAGTGTGTTCGTATCATTGTAGTTAACAGAACATGTGTAATAAGGGGTTAGTCACTAACTCGACACGAAGGACTGGTGTGGTCAGTTGGCGAAAATCAACTATAGAACATCGTATTCTTTCGTCATCTGGACACACCAATTTTATTACGTGCGTCCAGTTAGCGAAACTTAAATAGATCACTTTTAAGTTGTCCAACTGATCACACGTGTGTCCAGTCCTTCGTGTCGAGTTAGTGACTAACTCGTAATAAGTCTGCCACAAGAGCCTCCAAGAACAGTAAATGTCTGACATCATTGACCCTATTTCTTACGGCTAACCAAATAAAGACCTAAGTAAATGTAGGCGGTAGTGTGTTTCTATCTATCATTTAAGGATTCGCGTCTCATAAGTATCTACAAACCTTACGACCGAATATTGAAACGTCACTTAAATATTTAAGTGGTGTTTAAATGCTTGAGCAGCACTTAAACCTACATTTTTCATACAAAAACGTCAGTTGTCTGCTTATTTGAGTGACGTTTTAGTATTCGGTCGTTAACCTGCTAAAAACGTATGAGTTGAGATTATGGTGACCATTCGGGTCATACAGGATCATGAATCAGAACTTCTTTATTGAGGTGTTGGAAAACAGATAAAATATAAGAAGTAAAGGTATATTATGTATAAAAACTGCGGGGATTGGAGGTTCATATTACAGAATAGTACCTACTGTATAATTAGGGTTCCGTACCCAAAGACTAAGACGGGAACCATATTACTTAGACTTCGCTGTCCGTCCGTCAGTCTGTCTCCAGGCTGTATCTCATGAACCGTGAT
The DNA here is from genome assembly GCA_963556515.1 of Nudaria mundana. Classification (NCBI taxonomy): domain Eukaryota; kingdom Metazoa; phylum Arthropoda; class Insecta; order Lepidoptera; family Erebidae; genus Nudaria; species Nudaria mundana. Next base: position 20,382,952 of record OY748287.1, read on the forward strand.
AGTTATAAAGTTGAAATTTTCACAGATGATGTATTTCTGTTGCTCGTGAGTAGAATCAAATATTAAAACTACTTTTTTTTGGTGTTAAACTACTATAACCCGACGCTTTGGGTACATCCTCAGAATTATAACCACCGGATTGCCATCTAGATTTCATGAACACGTGAGTTTCGGCGCAACCGAAAGTGTCGGCCAAATACTTCCGAAAAACAAACCGAAAACCCCATTTTTCTGCCGAAACCGAAACGGAAACTTCAGTCTTAAAAATAAAGATTTTAACAATTAACATTCGTAGCACAACCGAAATTGTTTGTAGTGTTAGAATTAAATAAACAACTGTACGAAATGCTCTCAATGTGAACTGAATACTCATAACCAATAAATCACATAATAATTAAGCAACGGTGTTTAATATTTCACTATTCATTATTAGGTATCATAATTCATAAGTAACTTATATATGAACATAATTATAAACATACAACGGAAATGAAATCAAGCTTATTTAAATATAAGTAATGTTCGAATTGAAATAAACGGACCACCAGTATCGTTAAATAATCAATTTCTATAAATCGATACTAAATATTTTAATTAGTTTGGTAAATAAAACTTTTACTCATCACAATGTTAATTATTTATGTTAGAGAATTGTAAATAGTAGTTGTTTATACCACAGTAAATAACACAATATCGGCACTACGTCAAAGAGAACGCGGATACATCCAGTTGGTAAAATTGAAAAGTTAAACCTACATAAAATAAGAGAAAGAAACGAAAGCCTAATACCTACCTTAGTGGAAATCTGTAGGTCTTGAGATAAATAAGTAGGTACCTATTATAAAGCTGAATACTACTGTTATCTGGCATACCATACCCACTGATCTATAATATCTAAATACATGCTAAATATACATAGAAAAAACCCAAACTCCGAAACAAAAAATTAGGGAGCACACAAAATATGAATCGGAATCGAACCCGGGACCCGGAATCGAACTCGGGACCTCAAGGACAACAGTGATTTAATTAGTGAAACAATAGGTTTTTTTTCGAGTTTATTGTAAGTATATTTATTAACTTTTTTTTTTACTCTATAATATTATTAATTATTATACTTATAACATAGCCAAGGATGATATTTGATGATGTCAGATTTGATTGATTTGGTTGCAATTAGAAACATACATTCGAATTGAGAACATCCTAATTTTTTTTTATTTTACGTTTCGTAATCACTCACACTACTTACGTACTTACGTACTAAGTGCCACGAGAAAATTTGATGAAAATTATTGTGTAATAGTCGTTTCTATATCACATCTTACAATAATATCAATAGGTTGATACCTACTATTATTATAGTCCTCCATCCTTGTAAGGTTTCAATTCCAAATGAAGTGTCGATGATTGTAGTTTTTACATTTCAATGGTTATTCTATTTAAATTATTAGGTACGTTTAACATATGAGAACAATGGCTGCGATTTGTAACTGCATAGGCATGTGAATTAGTCGTATGATTAATATGAAGGTAGTTGTTTTTTAAACGTGGCCATGTGTCAGAAGATGTAGTAACCAAGGTGGAAGAAAGAGAAATATCTCAACAACAAAAAGGAAAACAGGAGACTGACAAAACAGATGAAGCAAGTGTGAATGGACAAGCAAGTACATAAGTGTCGAACAAGGCGAACATTTATTGCGACCATATTGCCGATCGCAGAAGATATAAAATGTTTATGAAGCAAAATAAGTCTGCCAGGATCGTAGCAAGTGAAAATCCGTAGTCAAATAAGAGTTATTTTATGCACCTTGGTATGTACGAACACGAAGTTGTTTTTATAATAATTCGGTCAGCTTCAATACGAGCACAATGTACTTATTTTGTGCAGAACGCCTTTGATCGATGAGGTTAAGTGAGCTCGTCGTCAGACATTTAATTGGTAGAAAATTGTCTTTTACTATCTCATTATAAAGAGAAAACCATATCTCAGTAATGTCATAAATTAGAAGGGTTTTACGTAGTGTAGCAGTAACTAGTAAACAACATCTTTATAATAAACTAGCTGACCCCGTAAACTTCGTACCGCCTCAGAATCAATAAAAAAAAGTTTCAATTTCCCATATTTTCTCACCGTTTAAACCTTCCCTGAACCTCCACGAATATTTTAAGGCCCAAATTAGCGAAATCGGTCCAGCCGTTCTCGAGTTTTAGCGAGACTAACGAACAGCAATTCATTTTTATATATAAGATATAAATAAATAAATAATAAAGTGTTTTTATGAACCCCATGGTACAGCTATTTGTTAGTTTTTATGGTTTTTTGTTAAATAAGTACCTATCCCTATCTATAATTTATTATACCTTTATTTATTAATAACTATTTTACGGTTAAATTAGAATTGAGTCAAGTTTAATTAGATATTTAAATTAAATTTAAAATTAAACCACCTCACCTGATTGAGATGTTTACATTCTATTGAATTAGCGTATCATTTTGACAAATTAAGGTAAAAACCAGTTGTTGAATCATTAGCTCTAATGAGATGAGGTAATAAACATAAAAAATGCAGTCGAGTTGAGAACCTCCTCCTTTTTTGGAAGTCGGTTGAAAAATAGTGTTTTAAATAGATGATCATCCTTATATGCACGCGGTGCACATGCTGAAAAATGAACGAAACTTTTTTTTTATATTTGGGTCGACAAATTGACGCCACCCGCCTGATGGTAAGCTGTGGCGACGTCTGAAGATTGCGGGCGACTCTCATAATACACAGGAATACTATAGAGAGTGGCCCTCAATTGACGACCCAGTAATGTGCCTCTTCACGCTTCGCTTAAAGAACCCAGGGTTATGTTGGAGGTTTATGTTGGAGTTGTATGTATGTATAATATGTTGGAGGAAACACGTGCGCGGGCAGGGCGTTCCAAGCCACCATCGTTCGGCAGACAAACGAACGTTTAAAACGCTCGGTTCTCGCGAAGACGGTTTCCACGGTATGAGAGTGACATCTCTGCCCGGCACGCGTTGTTCGGGATCGGAAGGGAGAATGTGGGATCAGGTTGAAGAGCTCTTCAGAACACTCACCGTGGTTAATATATTAAACTTCAGTCTCCGTCACTGCTACGTCACAATGTTTTTTGTCTCTTTGCCCAATTATGGGCAGGCTAAAGTCTTTTGACCATACCACCTTGTCATCACGGTGTGCCACTTAACTTATAAGCTTTTATGAATCTGTTATTGTTTTTGCTATGATGTCATTATTAGAATGAGGTTTAAGGTAAGCCTCTAGAAAGTTACCGTATTTGCTTAGCCAAAACTGTACTTATAAGCCTTTTTATGTTGTAGATAATAGGTACTTAATATACCTACTAATCTAATTAATGGAAATAACACGTATTAAAACTGTTTTTACTTTCACTTTATATTCTAAAAGTGTTGTGAAAATATGATTTTGAGTTTCCTTTCCTTAGCCACAGCGTTTTTGAATTTATCTTTATTGAGTATATATTTACCCTAGGCCTTTGGTGTCCGCCAGGCGCCACTGGAAATACGTTCTGCTTGTAACCAGAGACGCCTGGGATAGGACGTTAGAGCGGCCGCGGCCTTAGGCCGCGGAATTAAAATAAAAAAAAAATGCCTTTGGTGTGGGACGCTACATGCGTTGACACCTTAGCACCTTCACACCTTCCAAGCACATCCGGAAGTGCCGGCGCTGCTGCTGCATCGGCTGAAGGCCTTAAACGGCGTAAATATGCTAACCTAGCAATTGATTACATATTTGAGCCGTTTGGGGTTGAGACACTGGGGTCATGGGGTCCGAGTGCTCGCCGCTTTTATAGAGACATTGCTAAACGCCTAATCGATGCTTCTCAGTACCAGAAGGCTGCCTATTTTCTGGGCCAAAGAATAAGTATCGCCATCCAACGTGGCAACACAGCCAGCATTCTGGGAACCTTCCCAGTCGGCAATGAAAAAATTGTAATTCTTATTGTAAATAAAGTTGTTTATTAACGTAAACAAGAAAATAAAATTTTACCTTATTGTATTCTATTGACAGTAGTTCACACTTTACAGGATTTACTTATTAATTAAGCACATACTTTTTTTAAGATGTTAAGCCCTTTAAGATTATATAACCTCACCCACAAGTGACCTGTCGACCATTTCACGCGACTCTGGCACTCATACAAGTGCCCGGTTAGTAGCAATAGATTCTAAAAAACCGTCCAAATGCGTGTCGAGCCACATATAAGATATGGTTCCGTAGGGACCCATAAAAGCCTCTATAACTCCTAAACTAACAGAGTTACACCGTTATAGTTTTCCTTCAAAGTTTATTACATGGACTACTAACTCACCCGTTATAGTTTTCCTTCAAAGTTGACATGAACTACAAACATGATTTCTTTTCAGATTCTTCTCTTCACCCAAGCCGTTTAGTATTTAGAGGGGGCGACGCTCTGTTTTCGCAAAAACATATCAAAGCTAAATATCTCGCAATCGAATACTTAAATCAAAAAATCATCTTAGCAACCTCTTAATATTTTTAAAAGACCTATCTAATGATACCGCACACTCCAGGGTTAGCGCAAGAAACAAAAAGAAATTCTAGTTACGAATAGGGGAGGTACCGCAAAAAAATTTTAGCACTTTGTCAAAATCGTAAATACACAAATCCATGCAAAGTTTCATGTTTCTAGCACTAACCATTTAGAAGGAAAGCCGAACAGACGGACGGACGGACATGACGAAACTATAAGTGTTCCGAAACTTGAACTACGGAACCCTAAAAATAAGGAAATGATAACTAATAGTACCTACCTACCGGTGCTATTTTTATCTATGATTTGTTCTACACATTTTATCAAAAGCCATAGTAAGGCCACGTTCTAGGGTTAGTGATCTGTGACATTACTAGTTACTTCGTATAGAGTTGACTTTGATAATGAACTCTATAACTGATGCCAAGGTCGCTTGTGTTTGTTATACAATGATAAAACAATATTTATCATATAGTCTTATAAGTAATTCAAATAATAAAATTAACAAAAGGCAGAGGAGTTATACGTGATAGGAAAAAATAACACGCACTACCACACAACGCTTTTCTCATCCACCAAGCCTTTTCCCAACTTAGTTAGGGTCGACTTTCCAGTCTAACTGCAATGCGGCTGCCCTCCACAACCAATGGGCGATATCGAGGTTCTGTAGTTCGTCGGATTCATCACATTTTTTGTTTTAGGGCTCCAAATACCCGTCACAACTGCCTTGGATGTTCGTATGACAACCGGAACCAAATGCTTAACGTACTCTCCGAGGTACGGAGGGGTCTTACTTTTACCCATCCTAAGAACGGCCTGGCTAGATGTTGTTAACCTCTGCAATTAGCCTAGTCGGTTACCACTTAATTTATCGAAATTAAGTGTTAACCAATTATAAAAATTAAGTGGTACTCGTATCAATGAGGGGATCTCCCCTCGACCATCTCTACCATATTTTCATACATCTAATCACTAACTAAGTCCGGATCAATATTATAAATCCAGTTTTCATCACCAACTTTGTTGATTCCATATAATAGGTGTGTGCCTGTTTAGCCTTATTGCCTTTGAGCCTTGTCCTTTTGTCGGAAGTAAATACACCACATGCATGTGGTGTTGGATTGGGCTTCTAAGTTTCTAAGATCTTGGTGAGATTCCTAGGCACCCTAAATAAATTCTGTTCCCAAAGTGTTTTTATTAATTAATAAATAAAATAAATATTTTTGGACATTCTCACACAACGTCATCTAGCCCAAACTAAGCTATAAGCTTGTGCTTTGGGATCTATAGACAACTGATAAACATACTTATTTCTAAATACATTCATAATATAAAACACCCAAACTCCAAATATGTATTTGTCGAAAGAAAGGATATTTTTCTACTCATGTGCTAACACTATGAGCTTTATGCATGTTAGCCGTTTTTTATTTTAAACACTACTATATTTAATGGAAAAAAATTTTACCCAACCGTACATGTCGCTGTGTGATCGATTTTTCCGCTACAAAATTAATATTCGAACAGAACGCTTGAATTCCTTAAGTGATAAGCAGTGAATGTTGGTAATAGGTATATTTATTAATGCGCGGAGGACCGACCATCACAACACATTGGTCTCTCGTCTGGATTACTCGTACTTCAATACGCTAATTGTACTTATTAATAACTATTACACGTACTGTATCAGGTCTTGCATTTGTTATTGAATTTATGATCAAAGTGAACGTGTTAAATATGGCTGTTTTATTGTTCTTTGTGTTGATGCAGTTTTTATGGACTTTTGGTAAGTTTATGTTAATTTTTATTTTTGTTATTACATTTTTACTGTGCTACTTGTTGACAGTGGTTATTTTTACTGCTAACTACAATAGTTTATTTCATTATTATATGTTACTTACATTTACAACAAATGTTAATAAATAAGCATTGGAGAAAGCACACACTGTTAAAAAAATTTACATAATTCTTGGGCAACTTTCGTTGCTCTAACCTTTCTGTATTTTTACATAACTATTTACATGACTATGACATAAATTTACATGACTATTACATAAATTTACATGACTATTACATAAATTTTATGTAAAACTTCATGAAAATTGGCGATTTAAAGAAAAAATGTAAAATTCACGAAAATTACATAAACCGTCATATTTTTCTGTAAGTTTCCCAGATTTTAAGGGAATTTTACAGGTTTATGTAATATTTTGCATGTAAAATTACAGAATTTTTAACAGTGCATAATAAAAAATCAAAATCTCGCTACGAACGTATTTTAAAGGTAGGTGATATACTGTACGTTATTATTTAATAGTTTTAAAAACCTTAAATCGTATCATTAGATTACATTATAAGGCAAGTGTACAAAATATTATCTGATAGATTTAGAACTCAATAAAAATGCAAATACGCGGTAAAACTATAGGTAGGTAGATATTTAGCTTGAACTTTTTGTGGCTAAAATTTTAAATTACAGCTAGCTTAAAGATCAATTGATAGAGATTAATTACTAATATATATTGCCATAATGCTCTGAATTGCTCAAATTCTATGAAGTCTTCATGACATGAGAAATTTCCAAATTCCAAATTTAATATCCAAATTTATTTTTTTAATATTTCAAGCCATTTTCAGAAATTTTCTAGTGTAAAGAGAGTCAACGTTGATACACCACGATTCCTTCATCTTATTTAAAAGCAGTTTTTAACAGACAGTTAATAATCACCAGTCTAGGAAAATAATTATGGACGAATATAGATAATAGACATAATAATTGTATCCGTTAGTACAAAACTAAGATTTTAATTGGAATTATTAGTTATATTGCCTCAGGATGTATGAGTCTATATTTTTGTTTATCTAAAGTGCTACCTCCATAACAGCCTAGGGCTACAGGTAGGTTAATTACTTATTTAAAACTAACTGGCATCGGCTCGTCAATTTAGGCATCTGTACAATAACAAACTATAATAACTTTATATTATTACTGTAACTTATATTCCTGTCTGTGATGTTAATGAAATAAAGTTTAAATGTTGCCTCAAATTAAGCTAAGTTTATCAGTGAAAAAATAATAGTTTAAAAAACTAAAAAAACACGCTTTTGTAGAGAATCCAACTAAAAAGTAGAAAATAAATTTTAATAAGTTTGAATTAAGAATAGTGTAAATGTATGTTAAGAAAAGTGCATAGTGTCAATAGTTATAAATCATTTTGATAATACCTTAAAATGCACCTCACGCTTTTTTTACAATACTTAATATACATTTATTTCTTATTTACACTATTCTTAATTCAAACTTATTAAAATTTATTTTCTACTTTTTAGTTGGATTCTCTATAAAAGCGCGTTTTTTTAGTTTTTTTAAACTATTATCTATTTTTCATTTTTTAATTTTTATTTTCTTTTTTTTTTAATTTTCAATTGAATTATTGCATTGTCATCTTTGACAGGTGTGCAAAGTTTGAATTAAATCTGATCGTTCAAAGTAGGGCAAAATCGAACCCAAAAGAGTCGGTTACAAACAAGCAAACATACAAGTGAAGCTAATAAAAGCGTGTTAAAACATGTAAATTCGTTCAAAGGCTTCGGAAATTCGTGTCACACCAACATAAAGTGACATAAACATGCCGTTTTAAATCTCCTTTTAAGTTGAATTTAGTTTACTTAACTGTGTTATTGCCAAAATGTGAGAGCCTTAAACATAGAAAATAAGTAAACTCAGTAGCCTTGGCGATTAAACAGAGAGACTGACATACATCACGATTATATCGAGACGTGTCTTTTACACACCTACACTTTTCCAGTAATTTCGTAGGGTCACGAAATAACCTCCTGTAATTCGAACCAAAATTCCAACAGCTAGGACAGATGTTACATACCACTAAATAGAATCTCAGCAGGTCATGCTTTCGGACTAGTCTATAACTACATCAAAAGAACTACAACTAGGTAAGGTTTTTAAAATAAAAAAAGATAAATTCTCGAACCAATACATAACTAAGTAATTTGAAAACGGAACAGTGTAGTAAAGATCATAAAGTGTCCATCTCTACTCTAATAGACCAAGAGAAAAAGTTCTCAAATTGTCAACAATCTAACATAAATTATTATGTTAGATTGTTGACATATTAAGAACTTACTCTTACACTTACATATTTATATTTTGAGAAGATACACTTGGTATCAAAGAAACTCGATACCTTTAATGATTATTTGCCAGTAATATATATAATTTACTTATGACTTATTATAGGACGGTCTAATAGGTTTAGCTATTAAAATGCTATTTCACGGTTTGTTCTATCTATATGATGGTATAAACCCAGTAGAATCATCGATGTCATTAGATAATTGACACATTTTTAATGTCTCAAACTATGACGTCATAGGTCTCAATTGGTACCATATTAACAACAAAATGTACCATTTGACGTCAAATAGCTTTGAAGGGATGCAAGAAGGTTTCTGACATGATGTCATACTTGGTGACGTAGGAGGTAAAATAAATACATAAATAGTTTTGGACATGTCGTCTAACCCAAATTAATCGAATTTAAACTTGTGCTATGGGATCTAGACGACTGATAAACATACTTATATAACATCTAAATACATACATTAGGTATAGAAAACGCCTAAACTCCGAAACAAACATGTGTGGATCACACAAATATTTGATTCGAACCGTTATCGAACTTGGGACCTCGGGGACGGTAGACGCAACTGAAGCAGTCAGATGATAGCAGGTAGAGGGCAAGGTACACAAAAGTGATTCTAGGCCCTGAAGTTTTGGATGCAACTAGTAATAACTTAAATGATAGATAATTTCATTTCATTTCATTTCGATAGATAACATACTTAGTCTAGATTTAAATATTATATCACCAATCTTACTCAATGTGAACTGAAACCCATTTAGAGTAAGTACATTTTTTATTTGTAAGTGTATATTGTACATGTATACTTGGTTTGGTTGTACAATAACAGGTTACTTGAATACAAATTAACAAAATTCTAGCGAGCAATTAGAATTCTAGCGAGATTTTTTTATACCTAAATGCTTAAACTTTTGCATTTCTCGAGATACAGAAGCCTGCAAAAAAATTAAAGGTAAATAAATTAGATTTTAACGTCAAAACAAAACGAATGTGTAGCTGAGAAGTAATTTATTGGCCATTAGAAATGTTTAATGAAGTTTAAAGATTCTGCTTTTCTCTCCGAAGATATAAATCAAGAAAAAGGTTTTAGTCTAGCATAAGATGAAAATTAATAGGCTTAACGATTAGGCATTCTTATACTTATATTATAAAGATCTATGTCCACTTCAAAATAAAGATGTTGCAAATATAAAAAACAGCCAAGTGCGAGTCGGACTCACGCGCACGATGGGTTCTGTACCAAAACGGCAAAAAATCACGCTTGTTGTAATTTTTAGTATTTGTTGTTATAGAGGGAACAGAAATACAAGATCTGAGAAAATTTCAACTTCCTTACTATCATGGTTCATGAGATACAGCCCAAGACAGACGGACGGACGGACGTGCGGACAGCGAAGTCTCAGTAATAGGGTTCTCTTTTTCCCTTTACGGAACCTTTTTTTTATTAATCCACTGGGGCCGGACCCCACATTTATCCCGCGTAGGTGAGTGACGACGTGGGTGGGGTGAGGCCTCACAGCATGCAGTTCTCCTAGCCTGCTTTTGTAAGCACGGTGGGTTGCCAGTCCGTCGTCCTCAGACCCCGATCATGGAGGTCGATGGTCCTGCGCGTAGTCACGTCCGCGGCACCCTTGCCACACATTTTGAAACCCAGTGGGAAGGGTCCGCACCCTCACCCTACCGGCCGCCTCTTTCACGAGCATAACCTGCTCGCAGAAGCAAACGGCCGCGTTCCACTGGCTCCCGCTAGAGACCATGGCTCGTAGCATGGTCTACAGCCAGAAGGTATCTACGCCCAGGCCCACAACGAGGACCCGGCGCTAACCCGTTCACACTGAGCATTCACCAACATGTGTAATGCCGTATCTTCGCCGGAAGCCTCGCAGTGTTGACACGCGGGTGTGACCTCACGATGCATGCGAAACAGATACTTACCGAAGTTTCCATGTCCGGTGATGATCTGTGACACACGATACGTGAGGTCACTGTGCTGCCTCTGCAGCCCTAAAAAGGAACCATGTATACACGGCTTACATCAAATTTCACTTGAATTTTTAAAAGAACCACAAATATCACTACTCTATTAACTTTTAACAATATTTCGTTCTGAATTATTGGAATTCCGTTGCATTATATGAAAAAATAACTTAAATCATAGTCAAGTATCTAAATCACTTTCATATTTAAAACTGTTAATAGTTTCAAAGCTGTTAAAGAATTTATTTATAATACTAATAATAATATTATTGACAAATTTAAAAATAATCATGTTTAAATGTGTCATGGCTTCAACACATAAAAGCTTTTTGGGATTTATTATAAGTTTGTGCCAAATGTAAATTTACTGCATTGACATTCGTATTACAAAGTCAAGCATGGTGATAAGTTGGATAAGGCTTTTTAACGAGGCAAGTGCGACTTAAATTCAATGTTATGAAATTATTTTTTGAATCATGCATTTTTTCATGGATCGATTTAGAATATTAATATGTTTCAATAAAGTGCGTGTCAGATGAAATACTTAGATTTTGCGTGGATAATTAAAAGTATATTATTGATCAACCTAAGAAAATACTGGATCAAGATCAACGCAAATATTATCAAAACCTTGACACTGGAACTGATGTTCGGGTTGACGATTATTATATTAACTTTTTATTTTATTTATGTACACACAGTATATACAATATTGTGAATGGAAACATTATATACATGTAGGCACCATTTACGAGTATCTCTAAAGAGATCTCTTCGAATGGACCTGAGAGAGGAGACGTGAGTTCAATCAGGTGCTGGTGTGTGTGTGCAGGTTAATAAACTTACATACACTTTAACTACATAAATACACAAATACATACATATTAACTTATCATAAACATAGATTCGTAAACATACAAATTGTTAAGGAAGGAAAGCGAGATAATGTTCCTTCACTCTCTTCTTGAAAACATATACAGTTTTGCAGTTTCTATATCTACGGGCAGACGCAAACGGATACACTGGTGTTCAATCAAGATAGTCTACAAACTCTATTATTTAAACATAATTATTACTATGTAAGATGAATGTGAATGTGTGACCAAGTGTTATGAATATGATAATTATAACTTCAATGCCACTGTTAAAATAACTACATCTAACCAATAAAGGTTAATAAATGAAATGCAATTAATTACCCTATTAATATTTTCTACTTTTTGGACTGTTACCTGCTGATATTACAATGGGCCCATAACCTGTTAGAAAGGTTATGCCTGTAATATGGTATTTGTATATATGTTATTTATAGTTTATTATATATAGAGGATCCTTTTAGTTAAGGTCTTGGAACCTTTATAGCTTCGTCATGTCTGTCCGTCCGTCCGTCCTCGGTTTTCATCCCAAACGGTTAATGTTAGAAACGTGAAACTTTGCATGAATATGTATATTTACTACGCCAACGTAGTGCTAAAATAGAGGGGCTCGTGGTCTAGTGGTAACCGACAGTGTTAATACATTGCAAAGGTTAAGCAACATCGACTCAGGCCGACAGGTGACTATTTCTTAAGACATTGAGATCCCTCCGTGTCTTGGAGAGCACGTTAGACCGTTGGCGTCGGTCTCGCTTGTCATACAAACATCTATGGCAGTCCGGCCTCCAACTGCCCCGTTGAAGGCCTAAATCAAAAATCCGACCGATCTAACTACAGAACTTCGATATCGCCCATGGGTTGTAGAGGTCGAAAATATCGAAGTTCAGCCGAATCGCAGTTAGCCTGGAAAACCTACCCGAACTGCGTTGGGATAAAGCTCGGTGGATGATTAACAAAGTGCTAAAATAAAGTTTTGAATTTTTTTTTTTGGGATAGCATTGTGTGATTTTGTAATGTACACGTAATGTAATGATATTTTTTTCTCGCGTCTACTCCGTATCATTAGATATTTGCAACCTCTCAATGTTTTTAAAAGACCTAGGTAGTCTTTTAAAAACATTGAGAGGTTGCAAATATGATTTTTTATTTAAGTATCCGTTTGCGAGACATTTAGCTTTGAAGAGCATATTTTTGCGAAAACAGGGCTTCCCGCCTCCCTCCAAATTCTAAACGGCTCACGTGAAAACCTGAAAAAAATCATGATGGTAGTCCATGTACTGAACTTTAAAGGAAAACTATAACAGATGGTATAATTTTGTTAGCACAGGAATCATAGAGGCTTTTATGGGTATCTACGGAAACTGAAATGAAATGAAATGATTTATTTATTTGTATAGGTCACTAAATGGCTCTTACGAACGTCAGTAAGTACTTTTTTTTTTTAATTCCGCGGCCCGAGGCCGCGGCCGCTCTAACGTCCGTTGCCGGGCGTCTCTGGTTACTAGCAGAGGGTATGTCCAGTGGCGCCCGGCGGACTTTGACCACCTCTGTGGTCTCTGCGGGTGTTTGGTCGGGACGAGAATCCCGCGTCATTGGGGTCGGGTTTTATCCCGCGTCAGTGAGTGAATCTGGTTGCGTGCTATGGGGAAGAGGCCCCGCAGCACGCAACCCTTCTAGCCTGCTTCTGTAAGGACGGTGGGTGGCGATCCCGCCGTCCTCAGGCCCCGATCATGGAGGACGATAGTCTTGGGCGTAGTCGCGTAGTCTGGGGTGGCCTGGCCGCCGACTACGGAACTCGGCGGGGAGGGTACGCTCCCTCTCCCTCCCGGCCGCCTCCTTCGCGAGCATGACTTGCTCGCAGAAGGACACGGCCGCGTTCCATCTACTCCCGCTGGATACCATGGCTTGAAGCATGGTCCCCAGCGAGAGGGTATCCACGCCCAGACCCACTACGAGGTCCCGGCGCTGACTCGCCCACGCTGAGAGTGCTCAGCGTGGGCGAGTGCCACCAGCGTGTGGAGTGCGGTGTCGTCGTTGGAAACCTCGCAGTGTTGACACCGGGGTGTGACCTCACGATGCATGCGAAACAGATAGCTACCGAAGCATCCATGCCCGGCAACGATCTGCGTCGCACGGTACGTGAGGTCACCATGCTGCCTCTGCAGCCAATCGTCCATGATCGGTCTCACCGCCGCGATGAAGATGGCACCCCCCTTGGGTTGCTCAAGTCGCACCCTCCATGACTCCATGAGATCCTGGCGGAGTTGGGACCGCTGGTCCTCCATTTCTCGAGACGCAGGCTTGTGGTCCCGCTCCAGCGCCTCCTTGCGCCATTGGAACAATGACGCAAGGGCTCTCGCTTCCAGGTCCCATGGAGGGATCCCGGCTAGGAGACATGCAGCCTCGCCGGAGATCGTGCGGTACCCCCGTATGGTTCTGACGGCCAAGGTTCGAAGTGGTTTGTTTAACAGAGTCACGTTCCCCTTGACCGCCAACCTATCCGCCCATACGGGAGCCCCGTATAGGACCATACTCCGCACGATCCCCAGGTACAGCCTCCTGCAGGAGGCGTTGGGTCCCTTTAGGTAGTCCGCCGCAACACACCCGCGGCCCCTTGCAATGATCGCAAGGCGCGAGTTGTCTGCGGCGGACCCGCCAAAGATACAACAGGCCGAGCCGTCCTCGTCCACCGGGCTTCCCGGGTGGACGTAGTACGGCTCGGCGACCACGGCCAAGTTTATGGACCACTGCCGGATGCTCTGGTACAGAAGATCCTGAGCAGCACGGCAGTGGTTCAAATTCACTTGCAGGATACGGATACGGGCATCAGACATTAATAGACGTCCATAACCGCATCCCGCCGCGAAACAACTGGCCGCGCAAGGGCGGCACCCCCACCGCTCTCAGCGGACGGACGAGGTTTTGGCCTCGAGGCGGCGCAGGTTGTGCTGCCGACCCGGTGATCCGCGGTCTTGCCCTCCGCCTCGCATCTAAAGCAGCGAGGCGGGGCGTCACAGGCACTTGCCTTGTGACCGGGCCGGCTGCAGTGGAAGCACCGATCGCCCACGGTGACTTCCGCTGTACACTGCACTCTGACGTGCCCCACCACCATGCACCGGAAACATCTGGTTTCCCGGGCACGAAGGAGGTGCACCTGCGCCTTTAGGAAGCCCCCTACGAGGAGGCTTCGTCCGTCCGCCACTTTCAGTGCCGCCGCGACGGGGCACTGGACGACTGTCATCCCGTGACCAGTGGAGCCGAAGGAGATATCTCCAGCCTTCACCTGGTCACGGGGGCAGCCGCCCGCCTCCACGACGGCGGAGACAACTTCCTCCGTCGTGGCCGCGTCATCCAGACCCGTGATGCGCAATGCGGCGCATTTAGTGGGTCTGGTGACGCGGACGGCTTCTTGGTCCAGCGCGTCCCTAAGCTGAGCCGCTAGGGCGTGAACTTTAGGGCCGCTGGAGGCGCCGGAGACCTCGAGGAGGCGAGCCCCGGTGCGTGTCGTCTTGCACCGGAGCCCCCCTTGTATGTCGAGGGCCGAGAGGTTGACTGAGGACTTCACGGTCCTCAGTACGTCGGCGTACCCCACCCCTTTCTCCACACCTACCGTCGTCACCGTCAGGACGACGGCGGTGGAGCGAGGAGGGCGGGGCCTCTTCGGTGCCTTCGCCGCGGCGGCTTTGGCCACTTTCTTGGCAGCCTTCGTCTTCCTCTTCTTGGCTCCCACTACTTCCCATCCCTCCCGTCTGGAGGGATGTAAGGAAGCAATGGGAGCGACGTTAGAGGAAGACGAGGCGGCAGGGGTGCCACTCTTCTTACCGCACCCATTGGCCTTCCGCGCCTGGACTGCGGTCTCGGCCGGCATCCGGCTCACCGAAGCGGACGGGGCGGAGCGGGGCGGCGGACAGCAGGTGAGCCGCTAGGACCGGGAGCGGGAGCACCGCCAACAGCCGCCGCGTATGAAAACGCGGGGCGCGCTAGCGGAGGGCGGTACGCCCGGTCCTCCAGGGCCGCGAGGCGCCTCTCGATCGCCGTCAGGACCTGCACGACTACGGAGTCGGCACAGGCTGTGGCGGCGAGGCGGGCGCCGTGGTGGGCGCGGTCCTAGGCGCCGTCTTCGGCGCTGGTCCAACCGTCTGAGGAGGAGGCGGCATGGGACCTGAAGGTGCCTTGACCACTGTGGTCAGCTCAGCAACCTCCCGACGCAGATCTTCCATCTTCTTTCGGGAGGCAGTGAGCTCCACCTTCAGGCTCGCAACCTGCTTGCGGAACTTCGCCTCCTCCTTTGTGCCGTTCCGCGCGAGGAGCTTGTCCAGGGAGGATTGGGCTCCATCCACCAGTGAAGCCACAATCTTCTTCCTCCCCGACATGTTCTTACTCCCCCGCATGGCCGCGTTCATGCGGGAGAGAATACTCATGATCTCCCGCGCGGGCGGCACACCGATATCACTGCGACTGCGCAGGGACGGTACAGATGACTGGGGTGGCGTCAGCGGGCGCACTCTGTAGGCGCTGAGACGCGTGCGCACCGTCTTCACCGACACCTCCTCCTCCGACTCGCTGGAGAGGAGGGACCGCGAAGGCGCAGGCGGCGCGACGCGAGCCCCCAAATCAATAGGCAACGAAGTCCGTTGTTCAAGCATTAAGTCGTCGGTTGACACTGGCCGGGAAAAGGCAGTGTCAGTACCGGGGGTCTCGTCAAGCATATCCATCGCAATGTTGGCCACTCAAGTCTCGATATCGACGTTCGGTCACCCAACTTGCCACTGCGTTACCGTGGTCAAGTTGGGGTCCAGGGCGGACGGCGAGGACGTAGTCGAATCTCTTGCGGCCCCGCCCCGTCAGTAAGTACTTAAAATAAAATAAAAAAAAAAAAAAATGTCATTACTTCTATATTTACATGTACGTACTGCCAGATTCGCAAAGCAATAAGTAGAATCGAGAGAAAGAACCTGGCAATAAAACTGTCGGTAACCTATCTTATGCATGGCTCGACACGCACTTGGCCGGTTTTTTTAAGTCTGAAATAACTTTAACGATACATGAATCCTAACTGGACCACCGAATATATAAAGAGCTAGAGAAAAATTACTATCCATAGCGTCTTATGGCAGGAACTTTTACTCGTAAGTACATTAAAAAAATTGCAAGAAATTTTTTAAACCTGTTTGATCTGCTAACGAATAAAATCTCTTTTACCTCATTAGAGATAAATTGCCAGAGTTCAATAAATTAAATTTCCTTCTAAGAACCGTTCATTAAAGCAGATGTTTGCACACAATTTATTATATATGTGAATTATTTCACATACCAGATACCGCAACATGTTTCAAATGGTAAGCTTTGAGTTATAAATAAACCTCTAATAAATGCTGATTCATGTTGCATTTCAGGTTTTTATTTTTATCTACTTCACAGGTAACCAACAGTCTTCCTAGTTTATAATCTAAACTTAGACCATCCAAAAGTGTATGTTCATTTATAAATTAAATGAACAATTTAAAAAAACAGTTTTCTAATACTATAATAATATACTTAGTGATAGATTATTTTTATTTATAAATAATATAAATAAAAATAATCTCGTGCTCGGGGCTCGTGGTCTAGTGGTAACCGACAATGTTAACACATTGTAAAGGTTAAGCAACATCGACTCAGGCCGGTCTTAGGATGGGTGACCATTTCTTAAGACATTGAGACCCCTCCGTGCCTCGGAGAGCACGTTAAGCTGTTGGTCCCGGTTGTCATACTAACATCTATGGCAGTCGTTAGGGGTAGTTGGAGCCCTAAATCAAAAATCCGACCGGTCTAACTACAGAACTTCGATATCGCCCATGGGTTGTGAAGGTCAGATGGCAGTCGCTTCACGGAAAATATCGAAGTTCAGCCGAATCGCAGTTAGACTGGAAAGCGGACCCTAATTGAGTTGGGAAAAGGCTCGGTGAATGATGATAAATAAAAATAATCTATCCATAGTCCAGGACAATGTATTTTTATAGTAAGCGAACTGTTATGGATCTTTGATTTCCAAAGTCTGCAACATCTTTATGACGGGGAACCAAGGACATATTTTTTTTGATGACTCTTCTACTTTTCGGCTCTAAATTAACATGTCAATAACTCGCAATAAATCGCTTGATATTGTTATTAATAGAAAAAAATCAATCAAAAAATTGTAAATAATAATATGTTTTATTTATGAGGCTTTCGCTGTGACATCGACCGTTTAAGAAGTAAATACATCATTTTTCATCTTTATAGGCAATTTAGCATGACTAATTTCCATGGTGATCAAAAGCCCGGGCCGCAGACGGGCCTCGAGCAATTTGTATTAACAGTTAACTGAATATCTCTCAATTTATGGGTACCTAATAACTATCCTAGTTATTATATTAAGAACATGTGATTAGCTGTAGTAACACAGATATTAAAATAAGTAACAGCTACACCAATTTTGTCAAATGATACCTACGATTAAAGTCTGAGACACCATTTCAGGGCGTTAATACGTTCGATCGTAAGTCCTCGGAGAGCTATTATAATTCAAGCAAAGCATTAATCAAAACGGATTTGAAAGATGAACCTGAGCTTTTTGGAAGGAAAACGTTTTTACGTTTTTATGTTAAAAATATCAATCAATCAATCAATCATAATTTTATTGCTGAATGAAAAATGTTACAATATAATCTTAATGTTATACAATGACAAAATATAACATGTCCTGCCTATTTAGGCGTGCAATATTAGTGTAAGATAAAATAATATAAGACAATAAGAGAACAAAAACCTAGTGTCACCCAATGATGATTCTTATTACGTCATTAATGTCACCCCAATAATTATACAAATAAAATAACAATTCAATGTCAATATCGCTAGGCTCCCATAATAAAACAAATCCAAGTAAGTAGGTACGTTACAAAAAAATTTTATCGGTAGAAATTACAATGTCAATAAAAATATAACATAAATTTGGCAATTAGGTAAAATGTCGATAGAAATTTTAAGTTTTAATGTCAAATTAATTTAATAAAAATCGTACATATGTATGTAAGTATTATATTAAATTATTATGTCAATTTATTGAAACCATTATGTCTGCCAATGAAAATATCTAAAACTATTAAATCAATTATAAAGTCTTATTTTCTAAATACTCATTTATTGTATGTTTGTATATATATTTGTATTATATATATATATTTATCTTCCCAGTCGGCAATAACGCGGAGGATTTTTTAAACGATATTTTGTAATGTAAATATTTTTAGTATAAGTATAATTATGTATATTTTGTACATTTTAATTCTTATTGTAAATAAATAAATCTTTATTGTATAATATACCTTACTCTAACATTTTCAATACTTATTTCTTAAAAAGTATAATATTGGAAATATATGATAGATCTAGGGACTTGAAATCCTTGAATGAACTTAACTTGAATGAACGATGCTTAAGACTAGGGATAGCCGTAGATCATAATTTCATTGTCATTTTTCATTTTCATTTTCACAGATAGCATATAAAATTGCGATATTTCTTATCTGTGTTCTATATACCTACTAATACAAACATACATAATATTCTGGCAAAACCCAATAAATTATTTTATTAATTAGGTATTTGACATTTTTGTTTTGTGATATGATTTTTATAGGACTTTTAATCGTAGCCCGATACCGCTTTAGGCGATTAAAAGAAAAAATCTGCAATAAACTATTAGTATAATATAGCTGTCTTTCCATTATAATGGTAAAATACTTTTTGTTATCTACTATAGAATATTAAAATATTCAAATTTAACTATATTATTTATTATTTTAACTATAAATATTAACGGAATTGGTTTTTACCGTTGATTATACGATAGTGCGTTTAGATGAGTTATTCAATACCCGGTTTCCACACTATTGACGAGTGACGAGACTTCTAACAAAAGCTCTTTTAGCTTATCTGGAAGGGCTAACAGGAATCCGTATCTCGTATATTTTTAAAGAAAACTAGCACCTATAAAAAATATAAAGTATAATCGATGTTATGTTTTGACTGCCTCGGTAGCGCAGTGGTATGAGTATGCGACTGCCGTCCCTGAGGTCCCAGGTTCGATTCCGGGTCGAATCAAATTTTTTGTGTGATCCACAAATGTTTGTTTTGGAGTATGGGTGTTTTCTATGTATAATATGTACGTATTTACAAATTTATAAGTATGTTTATCAGTCGTCTAAATCCCATAATACAAGCTTATATTAGCTTAATTTGGGCTAGATGACATTGTGTGAGAATGTCCAAAAATATTTATTTATTTATTATTTATGTAAAACCAATTTATATGAGGCTTAGAACCTTTCTTGCTCACCGACTAATTAGGTTCCAGGATACTTGTAAGTACTAGTACTAGAACCAACAAAATATGGCAAGAAAGATCCCGAAACTAACGGCACTTTTATTGTCATGCATTTTTTTCGCGTGTGGATGTCAACGTCAAATCAATTCGCGACTACCAATTCGCCCCGTTACCATAGCAAACGGCGCGGCGCGGGCGTGCGGGCGGCCCGCGCGACTTGAAACGCATTTTATTATTGTATCAAATTTATCTTTGACATCGACACGCATTGCGGGCGAGATCCGTTGGTGGAAAAACGCTCGACAGGAAAAGCGCTCTAGGAGTACACAAAATTGACTCATTGACTTTTGTAACCCTCGTTCATACGTCGAGACAAGCGGGAGCGTGTCCAAGCCAAGTTCAAAAAAATGTCTCAATTCAAAAAGGCGAAGTCGAAAACGACAACTCATTTGGCTCTCATTTCACTTTTGATTCTGAAATCGATGAACTATAATCCTTTCAGGTGTACCTAAACTATGCCAAGTACCTAATATCTAATGAGTATAGAAATATTATAATATTAGGCCGCACCGTGCCACGCAGCCTGCTTGTATACCTATAGCAAAATCTTTTTAATCTGTAACGTAGACCAAATCGGTAGGTATAGGTAATGATGAAGACAGAATAAACTTAAAACGAAATATAATCCAAAACAGCGGAAAAGATATACAAACTAATCTTTTTTAACGGTGTAACTATAATTAACTGCCAATTATGTCTGAAAAATTGACCGTATGGTCATTAATTTAGTGTCGCTAATACAATCAAATGCAAGAATGCGTCATAGCCAATTAAAAGCAAATGTTTTCAGATTCCTTTGTCATGTAAATCGATCATAATGGTCTTTATAAACCCGTTTGTTTCGACATAATTAGAAAGACATTAATTATTTATCATTAACCTGAGCCTACGTATTTTGTAATATAATCACATTGCCGTGGGCTAGTTTATTTCGTGTTGACACATAAACTTTTCGTTCATCTTTCAAGTCTTTCACCTAGTGGCTGTTGGCAAATGCTAATATGCATTTTATTCGTTTTCTTATGCATTTTCTATAGTCGTTTACATAAAAGTATCATAATATATCATAATAATAGTATCATAATACTGGGCCACAAAATTATAGGCGATAAGTTAGTGTAAATGCCCTATGTAAAGCAAGAGTATTCTTGGCAAATTTATGACTGAAATTTGTCAGGACCTCGCACGTATGGTGCGAAGTCGGTTATCTGAACCCCGGCGTTCCATGTAGTTACCTGCCCGTTAGCAAACATTAGAAATAAAATAACACGTAAAAAGTCTGTCATACACTCATAAATCTCACGTTTTTGAATATTATACCGTTAAATTGCTATCGTGATGCCATATTGGAGGGAAATCCGAAGCTGTGATAAAATGTGTAAATCAACCGATTTAGAATTGAAACGTCTAATATATTCATTTATGTATTTATTCAAAAGCAATAACACTAAACAATAGACTGTGTCATTTGATATAATTTATCAAATAATGTATGTACCTATATTATACATGCGTGCTAATATTAATGACAGCTTAATTTTCATAATAGTTTTATTAGGTAGTTAATCATATTTCTACTCAAATGAAGTAGTAGAAGTAGCAGATATTTAATAGATCAAAGGTCATATCCAGGGTAGTCCATTACAAACACAAACTCAAAAAGAAAGTAATTTTTTATTAAATGGCTTGTTCAAAGGGCAAAGTTTGAATAAATCGAAGACAGTTTCTTAAATTTAATGAACGACAAAATGTCAAAACTGTAAATATAGTAACTTAACTTGGCTCTGAAGTGATTAATTTGTTTGCCAATAAAGTTAAATCTCGGTAATTAAGATAACATTAGAATTAACATATTTTAGATTTTAGAAGTAGCATTTTTAGTTTTGAACTAATCGCTTAATAATTAAATGAATTCGTGTGATTTAGTTCTAGACTAGTTTTGTATTAGCTTTTGTGTTTCTCTTACACTAAATTTATAATCATCTTCTTCTTTTTTTTTTAATATGGCTCCATCGATGTTCATCGATGATTTCGCTAATGTCAAGGTAATGCTTGATATTTTCCGCACAGAAGAACTAATTACTCAACTGGTTCACGGTACGGGACAAAGAAACGTTGTTCGGTATTGCAATTGAGCGTCTGGGAACCCGATTTTTCCAGCAAACTCCTTATAATCATCATTTTGGGTGGATGAGATTGACACGCCACCGTTTTAACAAGCTTTTATTGAGCGAAGCGAGCGGAGCTCCTTATCAGGTGACTCAAATGCAACTCGATGTGAAATTGTTTCTCGACAACTACCCAACCGATTTTCATGATTTTTTCACTCAAAAATCAAGCATTCTCAGGAGCAGGTTTTGTTCGAGACCGAATTTTGATTTAGGACCCTCGAAAAAAGTTATTGACCAAAAACATGACAATAGTCGCTTCGCTCAATTGCATGCTGCAGCGCAGCACCATGGCAGCGACCGCAGCTCCTAGTTATTAATAACTAGGTACTCACTAAGGTATTATTACCTACATATCACCGTCTAGGCTCAAACTAAGAAGAGCTTTTACATTATCTTTAGAATAGGTATAATAAACTTGCATTTTGCCTATTGAAAATTGGTAAATGCTTTGTATTCTTACCGAAACTCCTAATCCAATGAAATGTGCAGATCGTTAAAATACTAGACCAGGCCATAAGAATTGTATGTAAGTTACTTACAACTATGTATTACTTACTTTGACACTTCGGAATAGGGATAGTATTAGTATACTATCCCTATTCTGTGCCCGAAGTATCAAAGTAAGTAATAGATAAATAAATAGAAGTTGATTATTTTTTGAATGACAAAATAAAGTCCGTGACTCCTCTAAACTTGTAGTTCACTGTAGTAAAATGACTAGCGAACACGGCTCTACCCTTCCTCTATTACAATACATTTCTACAAGTACCTTCTTCAATCTTGGGAAAGATACATTAAAAATACAAAATATTTATTAAGTAAACAAAAAGGTTTATCCGATAGGTTTCCACAGGTTGCAATAGATACATTATAGTTAGGTACAAACAAATATGTAGTATTCGTGGTAACATTTTATACTTAAACTAGCGGACCCGACAGACGTTGCCCTGCAAAAAAAAAAGAACCAAATTATGAATCTAAACCATTCTCGAATCCCCTTGAACACACAAAAAATTTCGTTAACATCAGTTCAGCCGCTTAGGAGGAGTTCAGTGACATACACACGTACAGTAGAATTATATATATAAAGATAACAAGTCATTTACATATTTGAGATACTTTGGAAACTTCACCTGTTTCCTGTACTACAGGACTAACTGTATTACAGGAGCACAGATTACATAATTATGAAAGAACCAGATGAGTAACAATGATTAAGAAGAGAATAGGTGGCCGAGATACTTATGTCTGTGATGTGATGATGATCAAAGCACTGCATACACTTAAAACATTAAAAGTGATAAATATAAATTTATTATAACAGTTAGACTGAAACTAGATGATGTAGTCACACAAAAAACAATCCAGATTTCTATCTCAACTGACACGTCCGGTGTTTCAATGTAAATGTAGTGATTCTGCTGGTATACCGAAGTTTACAGTTAATAACTGTGAATAATAAGATAGGTGTAGACACATATTAAATACGGACTAACATCCCTGACGGAACAGAACTTAGATGCCGTGGCTACACATTGGTTAATATATGCACCAATGTAGTTTATTTTATTAGAGAACAGGATAGAGCATCTTTATATTACCTTGCTGGAACGGCAAAGCCAATAACGCATTCCAAACTACAATTAAATGCAGAAACTTGGCACATATGGACCAATTCCTGAATTAAAACAGTGGATACTTTAATATTTTAGTATTTCCGTGAGAATTAGAATATAGAATTGAGACTTCTGGTATCATTCAGAACAAAACTACGGACAGTGTCTCAGTCAATGGAATGAACGAAAGTGGGTATCCACTACAATAAGCTTAAAAGTAAAGATAGAGAGATAGACTCTTAAATGTAGGTAGGTACATCAAGGAAACCAAAAGTGTACAAGACGCCATTTAACACCATGTTAATTTCTGACATGTAAAATATGAACGAGGTTCTAAATGAACCTAGGATTAATGCTCTGTGTGTTTAAATTTATGCTGATATAATAAGGTTCACAGTAGAACATTATGATATACTATGTGTCAACATATATGTTGAACAAGCTCCCCGCCGCGCTGCCGCGCTGTTTCTCACATGTTTTATTTACCGTCTTGTGACTCCTTCACCACGACCCTACGACCTATGAGATATAATTAAATATGACTATTAATAAATACAACAATACACATACTATAGGTAAGTTAATGACTGAGTTAATGTAGTATATAATTAATAGTCTGTAACGTCACGTGTTCGGCACGTTTTCGATGATTTTTAACTTTATAGTTAAGCTTTTTAACACTATGGTAAAACAATAAAAACAATAATCATAATGTGAGGACTGCGGACATTTCTAAACAACACCATCTAGCTTTGATATAAACATAGATTATTTAATATAAAAATAGATTACGTTACTGATAGCACAGAATAGGTACTTAGTTCATAGTTGTAGCGTATAGGTGTAGTATTGGTTATAAACATTCAACATTCACACACATACATATCACACCTATATCCCTAAGGGGTAGGCAGAGGTGCATTACACACCCACAATTTGCCAGTATTTTTAGTCCCACGTAATTGGAGGCAAGCCTATTGCCGTCACCGGGCACATTTATAATGGGTTATGTCCAAAATGGTCGAATGAATTTATTAAAAAGTAGCAGCTGTATTGTAATTTAAAAAAGAAATTTAAACTCGTTGCCTTGCTATGAAAGGCAACAAAATCTTACGTGCCAGCCACTATGGCACAGCCAATTAAAGTCCTGGGCGTCTCGGACTATAAATATTACGACACTACTTAAACACGAAAACTAAGCAACAATACATTTCACCCATTAAAAATCTCTTAACGATCCGATCGAAGTCTGGGGATCTCACTCAAGAGAATATCTGGGCCTTTGATCAAAAGGAAGGCAAGAAACTGGATGGAACTGACTAGACTGCACAGTGTCTACCGATAAAATAATTGGTGGAGACAGGATGAATTCTGTTCGTTACAAAAAGAAGATCACTTCACAGTCTAAGCATGACCAGGAACAGGTTATATACTGAGTAGGTAACTACAAAAATCATATCACGAATAAGGATCTCACATTATTCTATGCGATTTCCATAAACATCTACAAAATCCAATTTGTACGGTGGCAATTTCAATGTATTACATCATTGCATGACTGTATCGAGGAATAGTACATACAGGTGTAAAATTTTGTAAACGTCTTATTACTCACTTTTTCATTTAACAAGAGGCTTTATCAACTTCAGTAGATCAGTTGCAATTCCGGTGTACGCAATAGCTAACAGGTTAGAATTTTATAAAATGATTTTATAATAGAGTGAGAATAATTATATTTATGAATAGGTACACAAGAAAGAAAATTAACAATAGAAGAAAAACCGGGAATCGAACCGACCAAATGGTAAATAAAACAAAACATGTTATTTTACGACACCGATCATGTGATTTTTCAAAAATCTATGAATGTAGTTAAAATTGTTTTTAAAAATATAATAAAGTCTCCTTTCAGTAAATTTATAACAAATTATTAAAGTACTTCCATTCGTATATAATGATTTTTTATTTCAATCGTGGGCTTAACGTGCTGTCCGAGGCCCGGCGGGGTCTCAATGTCTTAAGAAATGGTCAACCATCCTACGACCGGCCTGAGTCGATATTGCTCATGCCACTAGACCACGAGCCCCTATATGTGTGCAGAAGAATTCGGAAATAAATTACTGCACATCATCATGTTAACTGTTAAATACTCGTATAACGTTTTTTTTTCTTCACTATTACTATGTGAAGTTATTTTTTATGTGAAATAAAGTATCAAAATTACCTAACTAAGTACCTATTATTTGGTCACGAAATTCATGAATAGATTCTTCTTTTGTAAAATTGCACAAGTTAATAAATCGCAATTAAAAAATAATTATACAGACCATAACAACAAAAGTAGGTAGGTACGTGCAACGTGGGTTTTCCCGCCTATCAAGTAATGATCTCATGTCCATTTAGTGTTTTTCTGAACTACAGCCTTCATTATGTTATGCCATTAATCCTGGCCATTTCATTAAAACATTAATATTATAAAATAAACAGTGTTAATAATTGTATTTGCTTCGCTGATATCGTATGCATAAACATAACTATATTTTGCAAGACTCAAAAGAATACTTATATATTTTAGTTCACAAACAAGGGCCATGCTCTTCCATAGGTTCGATATTCGTAAACTCCCACTCGGTACGTATAAAGGCATAGATAAATAAAAATTCCGATTCTAAAAATTCCGAATGCTAGTCCGAGACTTTAATGGCTGTACCAAAGCAACGGGTTTCAATTTCAATGCTGCTACTTTTTATTAAATTCATTCGGCCATTTTGGACATAACCCTAGATAATTCGTTTCCGGTGACGGCAATAGGCTTGCCCCCTGTTACGTGGGACTAGAAATACTGGCTAGTTGTGGGTGTAATGCACCCTTGCCTAACCTTTCGGGGATATATGCTTGATATGTGTGTGTGCGTTTATGTGTGTGTGTGTGAGTGTGTGTGTGTGTGTAAATAAAAATTACAAAAGCACTACGATTATGAACAGTTATGTTATGTATATTATGAGCAGTTGCAGTTATTCCAATCAGTACAGTCATTTCAATTATATCACGGATGATATTTAATCGATTAAGTTTAACTGACTCGTTTAGCACGCCATTAGAAGAAAATAACTCTCCGAGCCACGGAGAGGTCTCAGTGTCTTAAGAAATGATCAGCAATCCTAAGATTTGGTCTGGCTAGATGTTGCTTAACATTTGCAATGTGCTAATGTAAATATTTAAATTGTTTCAGGACACGCACAAGTAAGGGGTGGGGGCTCATACGCATATTCAGACTCAACAGGAAACAGATATTCCGGCTCATATGGACTGAAGGACGGCAAGGTCGTTTCAACGTCAGGCGATCGGCTGGCAGGGTTCTCTGACACAGCTCTACCTGGGTATGGTTACGGCTTCGACTACGGATATCAAGGCGACCAATTCATCCCCACATTTTTCTCGAATTTCGAGAATTTGATCCAAGAGTAAGAATTAAAAATACGAAACTGCACGCTTTCGGTGCAGGGTCTGCTGCGTGGTGAAGGGAGTCGTTATTTGCACTTACCTATACCTCTATACAAATATTTGATTTTTGCTCTAGGTTCTTAGATGGCGCAAATGTAGTAAGAAACCTTTAAATATAAATGTCACTCTCTCTCTCTCATTACTCTGCATGTAGTTTGTAGATTCATGAAAAAAACTACACATTTCCGTAGAAAAACAGTATATGGCTGGTCAACCTAACTTGAAATTATTGTATTTTATAGCTCTATTGGTAGCCGAACAGGTCGGCTACAAAAGGCTCACAAACACCCAAGAAGGTAAATCCTGCTTAACCAGGGAGTGAACCTTTGTGATACTTAACTTTCCAACATCTTTCTAACTAATCCACTATAGCCAAGGTCTTCAATGTTGCTTGTGATCATTATACTTCCTTTGCGCTTTTCTATGTGTTTGAATAACTTGTGTGTGGTTACAGGGCTTTCCGATCAAACATCCAAAATCAGAGGCTTGCGTACCACGCAGCGAGGAAAGCTTTTGATTTGTCGTCAAATCAGGCTGGTTACTATCCTAATTTCGCCACCAGGTTCTCACAACCGTCATTCCCAGACTACGGTGGATATAGAAGTGGATTTGGTGGTTTTCCTAATTTCCCCAACTTCGAGATGCCTAACTACTCCAACGGCGGGTACTCCAACGGCGGGTACTCGAACGGCGGGTACCCTAACAACGCGTACCCCAACAGCGCGTTTGCGGGCGCCGCAGTGGGACCAGGATATAGACGTCAAATAGCTGCCATAAATCCAGCAAATCCGGTAAGGTTTTTAGTTGTCTTTGGGAAAATCTCGTTCGTGTTGTATGCTTAATAGTCATATCACGATCTCATAATTACTTTTGTGTTTATTGCTAATGTCAGGTACTTCTCTTCCACGTCATACAATTAATCACGCCATACTAAGAAAGACATCAGTAATATAATGTCCAACAATTAGACCGTTTGAATGCGTGATTGCCCAAAGTGTCGACAAAGTGACGAGAACATGTAGAGTTCAAGTTACTTATAATTTTAATATCTACAAAGAACATGATGAGTTAAATTGCATGACACATTCAACGTTATTCAAATAGCTCACTCATTTTTCTGAACCCCAAATCGATGATTTCTGCATTCTCTTAGCTTTTACATTTACCGAGAGAACAGCTTGTCGTTAAGGCTGTGTGTAAGTAAGATAGATAATTAAGTATGTAAATTAAACAACCTTAAAAAAAGCAACCTTACAAAGGAACCTTACGATTCTGCTTCTTATAACATTGTTAATAATAATGTTTTTGAACACACCAAATAAGTAGAAGTTATTTTTTTATTTTCTGCGGGATTGTGTCCTTCCTTATTTATTTTTTTGTGACTCTCTTTGTACAAATGAATGCTTTTCTTTCTTCTTTTTTCTTAAAGTGCAATTACCTAATTGATTGTCACTTTGCTTTTCAGCACTCCCCGAACGTGAACATAAACAGGATCAACCATTACTCAGATACCGCTGGAGGAAAAGGCGGGTATGTGTCTGTCTCCAGTCGTTCCTTTGCATCATCCTCTAATGTCAACGGAGAAGAAAATAACCATAGAGGAGCAGAGACTATTGTCGATGACAATGGCAAAATCACTAAATACAAAGTCGAAAATTAAAAGAACTACGCCTTCTTTATAAATTTAAAAAAAATATGGATCTCATTCTGAAAATAAAAATAAAGATATTGGACATTTTGATGATTATATTGTAAATTCTGTCGTAATTTAAAGCCATAAAAAAGCATTTTTGAATATGTTTTGAACACACAATTATTGTACACAATCGTTATACCTACCTATTGTAAGATACGTCAATAAAATGATTAAATGTTTCTTATTCTTATTCGTGATTCAACAAACAGATTATTAAAAAAAAAAACTTCCACTGTTTGGATTTGTTTACATTTGCCTGCATGTTTTTGGGTACAAAACTCTAACTAAATGATTCACAATATCAATTAATTGTTCATTACACGCTTAGTGTCCAATCGAAACGTTCAGAGTCGTACGGTATCAATTAAGAGTTACGTTTCTATCAGAATTACCCAATTAACTATAATATATTATGTACAAACAATCAGTCGTTAAAAATTCTCAGTATTTTAAGGGTTGACTCCATACCTCTCATTCTATCCACTACAGTAATATAGCTTGATGGCCAAAAACAGATAGCCTTGCGTGACCCTCTTTACACAAGCGTAATCTTTACTGGAGGGGTTTACCAGTATTCTCTAAATATTAAAAATCAACGTTAAATGATAAGTCAGTCTATAACACAGATTTACCATGAATTAACACATAAAAACTATTAATAAACAATACTTGGAACCGTACACATGGTTATCATAAGACGTCTTAGAATATCATACCCATACTTCTGAACAAAGTCTCAAGGCTATCAAGATAACATCGCTAAGTTTTTTTCTACATCCAATTACGATGTTACCAAGACAGGATGAACAAAAACAATGACCGCAGAAACATTAGTTTAATTTAGCCAATTTGCCATCTATCTTTATCTTAGGAGTTGTTGTTTCATATACATTACGAGTAGGGGTCCAATAGTTGCTCCTTGTTTGTCCACAACCTGTAGAACCTTGTAATTCTCTACATTTACTGCAATAAAACTCTTTCAAACCGTTATCTGATATTCTCCTATGCAACTTTCCAGGTGTCAGATATGCTGGTCTTCTATTTACATTGTTTTTAAAACTAGGATTGTATTCTGAGATGGTAGGCACATCTTGACCCCAGTTAATATTATGATAGAAGGTCGAAGGCTTCCACTGATTTGGAGTATTGACATAGTTTGGATATATATCGTATTCATCAGGTATATTTTTACTGATTAGGACAGCCTCTGGATATATTTCTGGTCTTGGTTTGTTCTTATACCTTGTGTCGGGAGTTCTAATAAGAGTTGACTCTACTGATTTATATCCTTTAATTATAGGAACTTCACCACTATCTTCTTTAGTTTCTCGGCCACCCGTAGGGTATCTATGACCTTCTGTATTACCTGGCAATAAAGTTAGATTACAATGTAAAAAAATCAATATTCTTAAACAGTGTAAATTAATGTCCTTGGCTGCATATTGGAGCTACCTGTCTGAATTCGATAAATTTAGTATCTATCAACGACATTTTTGCAAATTACTTTAACCGGAATTAGGAAGTATTTTCCACTTTTTGAAATTTAGGTTCAGATTACAGAATGGGTTTTCTTGGGATAGAACAAGCTTGAAGCCGTATTACGTGGGGTAGTAAATTGTTGTTTTCGTTCACTGACAATGTGATTGCAAAACGTGGGTGTGTTCTTCTATTTACTCCCTCGGGGATATATAGGCGTGATTATAATTCTGTGGTTTACACTTGGTAAAGATACAAAGACCAACCTAGTGTGTTCTCATGGACTTAAACCGGTAATGGAATCAAAGAATATTGGTCAAATGTAGGAAAAGAATACCTGTATTGGGATTATGTCCTCTTCTATTATTATTCTTTAATTTAGTTGACACAACTATGGTGTGTTTGACTTCGACATCTTCATCATCAACTTGAGTGGAATTGGTAACTGTGACTGACTCTTGATCATCCCCAAAATCCAGTTTTGTTGATACTCCTTGTGAACACCGCGTTATTGCTGAAAATGATATTATTCACGACTTCATTACCTATATACTTAAAAAACTTATTTAATTATTTATGATTGACTCTGATATTAGAAATAGATCTCACAAATTCCTTTACCTTTACCTATTTATATAAACCATATTACTTAAAAAATGCTAGTAGAGCCGCCACTTATTTTTAAAGCACTTAATTTTTAAGGCACTGCCAAGGCGAAGTCAGACCCCTCACACTAATGATGCTGACATTTGCTATCCAGAAAACATTTCGGCAGGTAATTACAATAATTCGGGATTCGTTCCGGAAAAGTGTGTAGGTACTTATATGTTACAAGACAGATAGCTCATGATAATGGCAGCATTACTACCAGTAAACCATCTGAAGATTAAAGCCGTATACCTCTACCTCACGTCACATTTAAAAAACGCTAAGGTTCAAACTGCGCAGTAGACGATTTATCGATCTATACTGGCCGGTATCAGTGAGTAAGAGCCAGAGTAGGTACCGATGTGCAAACAAACAAGTCCACTCCCACCCAGCGTTATTTTTACCCGAACACCAGTATACATAAAATTAACCTCCCTGTGGATTGTATAACAACTTCATCAAGAAGACAAAAGTAGGCTTCAACAATAGGTTTACATAAATAACTACTTTCGGTTATTTGTTGTGCCCTTGAATAATTTTAACAACACACTGTATTTGAACCCTTACGATGTCAATGGTGATGCCTAAGCTTTTATTGACATCCTTGACCTTATTGATATTCATTTCTTTTGTACGGGTCTCCTAAAATTAAATAGTGGTTAGGTACCTACTTTGTTGTTTATACTCGTAGCACCTGGTAAAACTACGACGACTACTAAAATATCATAGAAATCTAAAAATGCTCAAAGGCTGCTCTATATCGCACGCGGTGCTCTTGGTGACAGGTTCTGGGAAATATTACAAAAGTGCTTGAAATCTCAATACCATAATCATATGGGTAGATACCTAGATTATTATAAATAGAGGTAGTAGGTATCTGAAGCTTTCTTCTTCTTTCTTTAAAAACGTGGCTCCATCGATGATTTCGCTAATGTCAAGGTAATGCTTGATATTTCCCACACAGAAGAACTAATTACTTAACTAGTTCACGGTGCGGGACAAAGAAACGTTGTTCTGTATTGCAATTCAGCGTTGAATTGATTGAGCGTCTAGGAAACCGATTTTTGCGGAGCGCCAGAGGTAACCTTAAAAGCCACCAGCCATGCGCTCAGCAAAAATCGAACTCTATCTGCATCTTTGAAGCCAGCGATTGAATATGACATGTGGGGAACGAATGTAAGTTTTTACCATCTAACTGGGAACGTTGTTAAAGTCATGATTAACTTATTAAGTACATATACATAAGTTACAAGGTATGTCGACCAACGACTACTATCAAATAACTATAATACGAAACAAAAAACATGCTAATTTTCAATTTAACGGGTCAGTATTTAAATTTCGATTTAGGACCATTTTAGCCACATTTTAACCACCATTGGGGGAATAACCATACAATGTGATACTTAGTCCTTGATTTGATTTAAGTAGGAACCTACATCACTGTTAATTATTATTTTTATGTATCACTGGCTAATAATAGGGTTGAAGCATACTGTTCCTTATTCTGTGGTTAAAGTATTAAATTGCCGTGGTCAAGACGGTGTGTAGCGGAGTCTTCTCTAAGATGGGCCCAATCGAAAATGTATATAAAACGATACCAGTCGCAATTTTAAACCTATCGACTTGAAATTTGGCGTGCAGATAGAACACATTAACGTGCTTTGCTGTATAGTTTTTGGATATGTAGCTTTTATAGTTTTTGAGTTATTAATTACGTTCTCCGTCTTATTTATTTCGACGTAACCGCCCGCGTTCCGGCGAATACCTAGTAAGTATCTAATACTATCGATATTTTGAATTAATATAAAACCTTCGTGGTGTGGGATATTCGAGGGAAACTTTTTTCACATGATACCTATGAGCTTCTTCTTTTTAAAAATGCAACAGTCGATTTTCGAGTTTCAATATTGTTTTTTATTTACTTTTCGGATATGGCACAGATGGGGACGTAAGAAATGTCTCTGTGAATCCAATGATGTTATAAAACGTTGAAACCCTTCCGGGACTGAAACGTGATTTAATCCTGGAAAAATTGAAAAGAATCTTACCGCAAATAGATAAACAGATGTACCACACACTAACCATGATGTCACTTGTCTACAAACTTGAAAAACAATAAGGTATCTCGCGTGTTTCCTTCGTTTTATATAAACTACGTGAAATTACACTAAACGATGTCACAAAGGAAGCAAAGTAATTATGTCCGTGTCGATGGTACAAGAAACGTTAAAGTACTTCGTAATGGTCCGTATACGTGAGTATTGTAACTTAATTCGTCATGGTCTGAGAAAAAAGAACCATAATGTGTTTGAAAATTTATATTTTATCTATGTGCTTACTGAGATGAGGCGGATTTGTTTTAAAGCTTGTTCAGGTGTTCATGGACCTCGATGAGGAAGTGCTTATGTTGCAACATGTACCTACTCTGGCTGACAGGGTTATCGAATAATATAGGGAAGGTAGGTACCTACAGATACCTACCGGTCGCGAGGCGTAAGCGGAGAGTTTGCATTTGTGTGAGTGAGTAAAAACTCTTTTTGTAGCTGTGTGTACAACACATGTGTGTGTAAAAGAGGTCACATAAACGTTCACGTACTGCACTCACATAAATGCAAAGCTCCCTTTGTAGGAAATTATTTATTCTGTGCTATCATTTCGAGAGTCTTTTCTAAAGAAGTAAAATTCTAACATTATTTAGCGCCACCTAGCTAAACAGGTTAGAAGCTATGTAGCGTGACATCTAGGCGATACGCTTGAAACTTCTTAACATGCAAAAAAACACTTTTAATGCTTAGACATAAATATAGACATATTAGACATATTTTTTAAAAAAACGGGAAGGTATCAAAGACTAAAAATATAGATCATGTTGAACTAATGTTAAAAAAAATAGACATCAACATCGAAGAAACAAAAATTTCATTGAATCTCGTCAATATTGACCAATAAATTGTTTTAGTGACATCTATGGAAATGTTTGTTAAGGTCTTGCAATGTCTGAACGTTGTCAAACTGAAAGTTACAATAACTTATCACAGATGTCGCTAAAAGTTGCTTTTCTTTGGTATCATATTTAATAGATGTCGCTAGTAGTTTAATATTTTAGTCCAAATAAGTACATATGTAATGATTAAATTTAAAATTGTTTAATTTAATAATTCAAACAATATCTTGGAATTGTTTTTATTTGAATCATTTTTATTACAATTTAATAACATCTTTGATTTAGATGCTACTTGGTCCTGCAAACTTATCATGATAAATTATGTTTTAATTTAATTGTTAAGTAACAAAAGTGAGTGAAATAGATAGCTCGGTTTATCTAATAATTTTGATGTTATGACAACCGAAAACAGAACAACAAAAAGAAATCGCCCAACGTGGGGCTCGAACCCACGACCCTGAGATTAAGAGTCTCATGCTCTACCGACTGAGCTAGCCGGGCTGGTAACAACTTGGTTGAAATTATAATTCATATGTTAAAAATTAAAGTTAACTTAAAATCTGAATCGTCATAATCTATCTGCGCTCACCACCGATTTTTTTTCTGTATGTGGGCTCGCTCCTATCACAGTCTGAGTCAGCTCCATGACCACAGCAGCCACAGTACATCCAACATTTTATCAGTAAGTACTAGTTTAGTTGGCTCCACGTAATAAAAGGTAAGCATATTGCCTACAAATTCCAACAACCAGAACTAAGTTATATGAATACTAGGTATGCAATGCATGCTACTAATTGCAAATGTTGAGCGGTGCAAATTTTCTTAATTTTTTTTATGCTCTATTTTCATGATTTCAGAGATATGCACTCCCGGGTATGATGTCGACCAGCATGCCAAATGTGGTCAAAATCGGTCGAGCCGTTTCGGAGGAGTTGGCACACAAACGATTTACACTTGTCGTCTAAAATAGAGCTTCGCTTCGCTCCGCTCAATAATATAGGATAAATATAGGTACCTAACCTGTATCCACCTAGCTTTTCTAAGCAAATAAAGTTTGCTTACTTTTCCTCAAATGAGATTCTAGGTTCCTAGACCTACATAATGAATCGGAAGAACGAATCATCGGATCGTGCATCCTGGAAAGGAAACTGTCAGGGGTTCGACCTATCTACAAACCTATATATCTAAAAACGTATGCTTCAAGCTGTAATCCTCATAATTGAAATCTCAATGAAAACGAATTTAGACAACGATAAAAAATAGTCATGAAATAGTCATAAATAGTCGTACCTGTAAAAAAATAGTCGTATTATAGTTTCGGCGTTATAGCTATAAGTTAATGACGATTATGGCTTGAACGTCAAGCTGTAATCCTCATCTCTGGTGCAAGCAAACGGTAAAGCCTATCGAATTGGTTTAGGTTCCAAAAAATAGTCATGAAATAGTCGTAACGACATGCCAACCTCTCTTTCCCTGATCCTCCGAACAACGATACAGAAAATCTTGAGACTACTGCCAAGGATGTGCGCACAGTTGTTGACTCCTTTCGTTTTGGATCAGCTGGTGGACTTGAAGGTCTGACACCACAGCACCTTAAGGATCTGTTGTGTCCGAGCGCTGGGGAAGCTGGTGATGCACTTCTGAGGGAGCTATCAGCTCTAGTCAACCTCATGCTTTCAGGCAATGTGGACAGTGTCATCACAGATATTTTGTATGGGGCCAATTTATGTGCCCTTAACAAGAAGGATGGTGGCATTCGTCCCATTGCCGTAGGTAGCACTTTGCGGCGTTTGGCAGCCAAAATTTGTTGTCGTTTTTATAGTACGGAGCTTACTACCAAATTTCAGCCCTTTCAATTAGGTTTTGGTTCAAAAGGAGGTTGTGAGGCCGCAATCCATGCGCTTGGAACATACCTTGACAGTAGCGAAGATGGAGAGGTCATCTTGAAAGTTGACCTGAAAAACGCCTTCAACTCTGTAAACAGGGACACCTTGCTGACACAGGCCAAATTAGAAACCCCCAAAATATTTAATTTTCTTTGGCAATGCTATAGTCAGCCAACAAAATTAATTTATAAAGACCACCTTTTGAATTCAGCCGTTGGATGTCAGCAAGGTGATCCGTTGGGACCAGTCATCTTCAGTTTGGCCATTAACCCAATAATTCAAAAAATAAAATCCAAATTCAACATTTGGTATCTAGACGACGGGACTTTAGGGGGAAAAGTAGAGACAGTTTTACAAGATTTAGCCCTAATAACGAACGAGTTTCAGTCAATTGGCATAGAACTGAACCCGAATAAATGTGAGATTTTTATATCTGAAAACACAGATAAATTAACAACAATCTCCAAATTCAACTGTCTGGCCCCCAACATAAAAGTTTTGGACAAAACTTCTTTACGCTTCCTAGGGTCCCCGATTTTAGAAGATGGCTTTTCCACTTTTATCGAGGAAAAAATTCAAAATTTTGATCAGGTTATTGTTAGTCTATGTATTATCAGTATTCATTCAGCTTTCACTATTCTTCGTTTTTGTCTTTTCGTACCCAAATTTACACATGCCCTCCGTTCAGGACAATTTTGGAAAGATGTAGAAATTTTGGTCAGACTAGACAACTTAATACAAAATTCTTTGTGTAAAATTTTAAATGTAAATATTAATGACCGGGCCTGGGTCCAAGCGTCTCTTCCAGTTCGCTTGGGCGGGCTAGGTAGAGTCACAGATGTCAGTCTGCCAGCATTTCTGTCGTCGGTCCATAGCACCGAAGAATTAGTCAGGAAA
Source organism: Nudaria mundana (assembly GCA_963556515.1). Taxonomy (NCBI): domain Eukaryota; kingdom Metazoa; phylum Arthropoda; class Insecta; order Lepidoptera; family Erebidae; genus Nudaria; species Nudaria mundana. Next base: position 20,419,763 of record OY748287.1, read on the forward strand.
ATTTTGTCAAATACACTGATTGATTCCGAGGTGCGATGCAAGACCGATGCCATAAATGCTTGGATAGTGTCTTGCCCCGACACTGACCTGCCCTCACGCCTAGGCTCACAGCGACTGTGGGATTCACCGCTCTGTAAATTGAGAATTAATACACTAATTGACACTTCTGTCAATATTTCAGAGCGTGCACGCCTACTAGCTGTTGGAGAATGGGAGTCAGGGTTATGGATCCAGGTGCTCCCATCGCCCAACATCGGTACAATGTTGGACGACACAACCTTCCGCATTGCCACTTGCCTTCGGCTGGGTACTCCTTGTGTATCCCCGCATCATTGCACCTGTGCAGTAGCCGTCGATAATCTGGGACACCATGGCCTTTCTTGTAGCAGAAGCGCAGGTCGTATACCTCGGCACGCTATTCTAAACGACATAATTCGTAGGTCTCTTTCCACCGCAGGTCTTCCGGCCGTACGTGAACCAAATGGTTTAGCACGAAGCGATGGAAAGAGACCGGACGGTATGTCGTTGCGACCGTGGAAGATGGGAAGGCCTTTGGTGTGGGACGCTACATGCGTTGACACCTTAGCACCTTCACACCTTCCAAGCACATCCGGATGTGCCGGCGCTGCTGCTGCATCGGCTGAAGGCTTTAAACGGCGTAAATATGCTAACCTAGCAGGTATTTACATATTTGAGCCGTTTGGGGTTGAGACACTGGGGTCATGGGGTCCGAGTGCTCGCCGCCTTTATAGAGACATTGCTAAACGCCTAATCGATGCTTCTCAGGATCAGAAGGCTGGCTATTTTCTGGCCTAAAAAATAAGTATCGCCATCCAACGTGGCAACACAGCCAGCATTCTGGGAACCTTCCCAGTCGGCAATGACGCGGAGGTTTTTTTAAACGATATTTTGTAATGTAAATATTTTTAGTCTATAATTATGTTTATCTTGTAAATTGTAATTCTTATTGTAAATAAATGGCTATAAATTTGAACTGCTTTAATTTGAAAAAAAAAAGTTTTCGTTTGGCCTACATTTGTATGGAGTACAGTCGTGTACAAAATTGGTAACTTCATATGATATTATTGTGAAATATTCCGCTTAATATATAATAATACTTATAATTGACGTTTTCCATGCCAGCTGTTATAATTAAACAAATAAAAAACAAACATTTATAATTTGCATCCTTATTTATTACAATCGAATAAATCTCAGTACATATATGTTTATATTGTAACGCCATCTCGTAGCGAGTAATAAGACTACCAAACTCGGCGCCATCTAGTAGCAAATCGCAGTACTACTACGTAACGTCTTTCGGGAATGTTCTGTCAAGGTACTTCTATGTAACGTGTTATCTAGAAGCATCTCGAAGGTGTGGAATGTTCGCGATAATTCTTCCGTGAAGATTCTAGAGTAATCTAGAGTAATGACCGTACTATAAAGGCGGAGCACTTCGGTGGCGGGGGATCAGTATTTCCAGAGCGATAATACGAGTTATACCTGCGAGTTCAAGTGCGATTAAAAGTGTTCAGTGAAGCTTATAGTAAGGTGTAAATTAGTGGTGTAATAAATAAAGTGTTTTGTGGTAGTTTGACCGGCATTTCAATTCGGTAGAACCCCGGCTCGTAACAATTGGTGTCAGAATTGGGGATTTGGACAATGCCGGTGTTACCGAAAGAAGACACAGAGGGCGTCCGTACCAGGGGTCAGCGCCAGCAGGAGTTGGACAGCAGGCGCTTCGGAGGTAATACGTCGGAGAGGTTGGGTGGTCAGGAGCAGCCAACGGTGGAAGCAGGCCCGCCCACGGTATCTCCAGCGCCAGCACCTCCAGACTTTGCTGCGCTGATGGCGATGCTACAGGAGCAAGCCCGTCGCCAGGAGGAGCAGGCCCGCCACCAGGAGGAGCAAGCCCGTCGCCAGGAGGAGCAGGCACGCCGCCAGGAGGAGCAGGCACGCCGCCAGGAGGAGCAGGCCCGCCGGTTGGAAGAACAGCTGCTGCGTGACAAGGAGGAGCAGGCACGCCGCCAGGAGGAACAGACGCTCCTCATGAAAGATCTTCGAGCGACTTTTGGCAAGGAGATGAATGTGATGAAGGATCAAGTTCATCATGTTGAGAACCGCATCACGGAAGCCGAAACTCGGATTGAAGATGTAAAAAACCAGATTACAGATGTGAGGAAAGAGCTGGGAAATCTGAAAGCTGGAGATGGGATTGCGACTTCCTTACCTGCCGTACCTTCAGCGCGTGGATTTAAAGTACCGCCATTCGATGGGACATCTTCATGGTCAGCCTATAAAAAGCAGTTTGAAGCCGTTAAGAAGGCAAACGGGTGGAGCAAAGCCCAGGCCATGACTGCGCTTACATTGGGTTTGCGAGACAAGGCGTTAACCATCCTAGAAGCTCTCGGAGACGATGTTTCCTACGAGCAGCTACTAGAAGCCTTGGAAACCAGATACGGTGACGCTCACCTGGAACACGTGTATCGTGCGCAGCTGAAGGATCGTGTCCAGCGCACTGGCGAAAACTTGCAACAGTGGGCCCTGGAAGTAGAGAAGCTGGTACGGAAAGCATACCAGTCGGTACCTGCGCTCATCAATGGGAATCTGGTGCAAGCATTCATCGACGGCATCCACGACCTGGAAGTCAGGGCTGCTGTGAGGCTCGGGCACCATGAGACTCTCAAAGACGCCTTGGCTCATGCTTTGGAGGTCGAAGCCGTACGGAAAGATCATCGATCTCACCGCGTCAGGGAAGTTGTAGCATCACCGGCTCGCGACCGTTTTACGAGGTATAGCCCTAGGTGCTACACATGTGGTGAGAGGGGCCACCTTCGATCCAGTTGCCCAAAGCGGACTGCAGAAAGAGCAGGAAGTCGTTCCCAAGGAGATAGGGTGACTAACGTCACCGCCCAGCAACGGCAGGGAAAACGAACAATAGCCAGGACTGCGTGGCGGGTGCCGGCTGATGTTAGAAGAGCCCCAAAGGTTTCGATCTCACAAACCCAGGATGGCAGATTCCAGGGCAACGCAGACGCATTGTCAAGAAGACCTTGCCCTGAAGACCGTAAGCACTGTGCCAAACAGGAGATAAAGGTAGCCATACCTGTGAAGATGTTTAAAACGGATCTGAGCGTCGAATGGAAAGAAATCCTACAACATGCTCAACAGGACGACGCAGACATCAAGCCAATATTTGAGTGGATTAAATCAAGTGCTCCTAAATCCATGTGGAGTGACGTCGCTTCAATGAGTTCAATCACAAAAAGTTATTGGGCGCAATGGGACAGTTTAGTTATTCAGGATGGAGTCTTGTGCCGCAAATGGGAAAATGCTCGAGGAGACAGCTGTCATTTGCAAATGGTCGTCCCTAAAGTTAAGGTCCCAGATGTGCTACAGCTCTACCATAATGGATGTTCAGGGGGCCATATGGGAGTAAAAAGGACTCTGTTGAAGATACGTGAGCGGTTTTACTGGATCCACTGTCGCGACGACGTTGAGGACTGGTGTCGCAAATGTACGAGTTGTGCTGCTGTGAAAGGACCTCATACACGGAGCAGAGGTGCACTGAAACTGTATAACGTTGGGGCACCATGGGAAAGGATAGCCCTAGATGTTGCGGGACCGTTTCCTGAAAGTGAAAGCGGAAACAAGTACTTCATGGTTGTGATGGATTATTTCACGAAGTGGCCAGAAGTCTTCGCTATACCTAATCAAGAAGCTACTACGGTCGCAGATAAATTAGTTCACGAAGTCTTCTGTCGTTTCGGGGTGCCTCTAGAAATCCATAGCGATCAAGGAAGAAATTTTGAATCTCAGGTGTTCCAGGAAATGTGTCGGGTCATGGGTACTCACAAAACCAGAACGACCTCTTACCACCCGCAGTCAGATGGAATGGTGGAGCGATTTAATCAGACATTGGAGAGATATCTGGCAAAAGTTGTGGAAAGCAGGCAAAAAGATTGGGACAAGCACATCCAACCGTTTCTTTTGTCTTACCGAAGTGCGGTTCATGAAAGCACGTCAGTGACACCAGCTTATGCGAACTTTGGAAGAGAATTACGGTTGCCTGCCGACTTAATAACCGGTATACCACCTGACGCTCCACGCAATATCACCGATTATGCGAATGACTTGCGCAGCAGGATGAATGACATTTATGAGCATGTCAGACAATCAGGTCAACAAATGTCTGAAAAGATGAAGACCCGTTACGACCGAAAGACAAACAATAAGAGCTTCGATGAAGGTTCGTTAGTGTGGTTACATAACCCAGTCCGCAGTAAAGGGAAGTCTCCTAAGCTGCAAGCTAAATGGGATGGACCATACCGAGTTGTGACCAAGATTAACGATGTCACTTACCGAATACGGAAGAGTCCAAGAAGTGCGCCAAAGATAGTTCATGTGGATCGATTGGCGCGATATTATGGGCCTGACAATGCTCGGGACGAGCATGTCTTAGGAGGGGGCAGTGTAACGCCATCTCGTAGCGAGTAATAAGACTACCAAACTCGGCGCCATCTAGTAGCAAATCGCAGTACTACTACGTAACGTCTTTCGGGAATGTTCTGTCAAGGTACTTCTATGTAACGTGTTATCTAGAAGCATCTCGAAGGTGTGGAATGTTCGCGATAATTCTTCCGTGAAGATTCTAGAGTAATCTAGAGTAATGACCGTACTATAAAGGCGGAGCACTTCGGTGGCGGGGGATCAGTATTTCCGGAGCGATAATACGAGTTATACCTGCGAGTTCAAGTGCGATTAAAAGTGTTCAGTGAAGCTTATAGTAAGGTGTAAATTAGTGGTGTAATAAATAAAGTGTTTTGTGGTAGTTTGACCGGCATTTCAATTCGGTAGAACCCCGGCTCGTAACAATATCACAGCAATTAGTTTTGATCAAAATTATCACAGTTAGTTCAATATCTGTTGGTGTTGGATTAGTTTAAATTAAGTTCCTATTAAAGTGTAAACAATCATAATATCTTAAAAACTTACTACTACAAAAAGTTTTAATCATAATAATCACAGTTGTTTCATTGGTATAATCACAGCAGCATCTTTTACAGGTACGACTATTTCATGACTATTTTTTAGCGTTGTCAAAATTCGTTTTCATTGAGATTTCAAATATGAGGATTACAGCTTGAAGCACACAAAAATAGTCGTTTTATAGTTTCGGCGTTATAGCTAAAAGTTAATGAGGATTATGGCTTGAACGTCAAGCTTGAACGTCAATTATAAGTAATATTATATATTAAGCGGAATATTTCACAATAATATCATAGGAAGTTACCAATTTTGTACACGACTGTACTCCATACAAATGTAGGGCAAACGAAAACTTTTTTTTTTTCAAATTAATGCAGCTCAAATTTATAGTAGTTTATACGACTATTTTACGACAATTTTTTGGCAAATACTTTAAACCGAAAATCGCAGGCGTTCCGGAGAAAGTTGAAGTTTTCAAATGTTCAAGCCATAATCCTCATCAGGTTTCTGAGATTTGGCATGTCGTTACGACTATTTCATGACTATTTTTTGAAACCTAAACCAATTCGATAGACTTTACCGTTTGCTTGCACCAGAAATGAGGATTTTTTTTTTGTGCTCTTCTTCCTATGGCAGAGCCTATTCGACAGCTTTGTTAATTAACTAGTCTACCTACTTTAGACGCTAGCCCTCACAGGGCGCTTTCATCGCTAACTACCCTTACACCCGTATACGCGAGCGACACTATGAGGCGCGCGGTAGCCACGTGCTGAAAAATAGTGTGTTTTGACAGCGCATAGCCCTCGCGCGCCCCACAGTGTCGCTCGCGGATACGGCGCTTTGTATTTATATCAATCATCTTTCATTCCTATTCTCTAGTATAACATTCCATTTCTTCTTTTATTCTTCTCGCACGTTCATACTACCTTTCACTCTTTTGTGTTGGGATTATTAGGGTACTGCGCTTTAATTCTTTATTGAAAAAAAATAAAAAATTTAACCTTTACATTTTTCTTATATCTATACAGTTTTCATTTATATCTAACAATTTTTAACTTTTAACAATTGTGTTTTCTTATTTTATAACATTTTTATACTTTCTATCTTTGTTTAGTCTAAATATTCTTATACTACTAATTTTATTAGTTTACACTGTTTTACAATCTATCAATATTAAACTTTTACAAATTTATTTGCTGTTTGAGCAGTTTAAACTTAATTTTTACATTTTATTCCTATACTAATATTTTTCTTATTGTTAACACATTCTTTGCCGTCTACTTGTGCAGATATGAAGTGCAATATTATTATAATATTGAGATATATTGCTACTTGCCACCATTCCTTTTATGCACTATATTTATGATTTTGTTGCTGTATTTAACAAATTCTTTTCTATGTTTCTTTAACATAAAGGGCAAATTTGCCCTGCTCAAAGTAATATTGTTGTTAATTTCAAAATTATTACTGTCAACTATATGGACTGGGCATTCGAGCAGCAGGTGTATTATTGTCTCGTGTACGTCCGGGTCGCAGGCGCACGATGGGCTCGCCTTACACCTGAAACGGTGCAGATATTCTGCGAACCCACCGTGACCCGTCAGCAGCAGCAGTTGTGTTGTCGTGCCAGCGACCAGCATCTTGCAGACGATACTGTACGCCTCCACTGCACAAGGGAGGAAAGGCTTGGTGACCGAGGCGGTCGTACCTTCTTTGTACCTCTCATTCCAGTCATGAAGCATGCGCTGACGCAGAACACGCTTCATGAATGAAACCGGGTACAAACCGTAGTCCGGTGCCTTCTTCAATTTCAGAGCCGCCTCCTTGGCGAGCTCGTCGGCTCGCTCATTGCCCTCCAGCCCCGCGTGGGCCTTGACCCAGAATAAGGAGATTTCCTTACCCTGGGCCATGCCCATTGTTGAATGGCGGTCCTGGCTTCCACCACCAGGGGATGGAGGGCATGACGGTTAATTACCGTTAGGAGTGCGGCTCTGCTATCGGAGAAGATGCCGAACGTGGTAGCGCCACGCCTGAGGATCTCACTGGCCGCTCTGCACAGTGCAATGCGGCGCGAGAGGAAGTTTAAGGGCCTTGGTTTCGGCCGCGTTATTCCAAAACGATAACGCTGCACTGACCCGGCCCTCAATCCTGCTCCCGTCCGTAAATATTCGTACCTCCAAATGGGTGAATTGGTTAACTTGTTCCTCGTCTATCAGGTCCGTAAGCTCCAGAGCGATGTTCACAGCGGGGTGAGGACCCTCGATTGCTCGGGCCATCCGTTCAGTCCTCCAGTCCCCAAGCCATGGCTGGTCCACTCCTCTCTTGGCCTCATATAATGAGGCCACCTCACGAATTCAGAAATCCAGAGGGAGCAGGCCAGACAAGACTAGTGCCGAGTTCAAGGAGACTTTATAAACTTAAGACTAACGGGTCTTTTACGCGATTATTGAGATATATACATACCTCTTTATTACCCGACGTTTCGGCCCTGTTACAAGAGCCGTGGTCACGGGTGGACTGACACAAAAAACAAAAGTATTCAAGGAGACTGTCCGGTAGGCCTTACACAATTTCTGGGCGAAACCGCGCTGTACTACGTCCAGCTGTTTTTGGACGCCAAGCTTGTTCGCCGTTGTGTGCCAAGCACTGCCTTACAATATCGTCGGCTCCACGGCAGCTACGTAGGTCGTCCGGATCACCTCGGGGTGTAACCCCCAGCTGATCCGGGCCATCCACGCAAGCTTGTGGTAGATGTCGATCGCTTTTCTGCAGATGTTTTTGATGTGTGTGTTGAATGTTACTTTATGGTCAATGGTGAGGCCTAGTATTTTTATTTCCTCCGAAAGGCCAATGTCCACCCCGCCCATGTGCAGGCGTGGGGTATCATATTTTAATCTCCGAGTGATGAGCATGGCGCTCGTTTTGTGTGGCGCAAACCTAAGTTTATTCTTGACACCCCACTCCCGCACATACGCGAGGGAGGCATTGGCCTGCGTCTCTATCTCCAGTGCCGAGTCGCTATCAAACAGCAACACCACATCGTCCGCGAACGCCTGAACATACGTCTTCTTTCGCTCCAGTCCATTCAAAAGCGCATTCAGAAGTAAGTTTCACAGTAAGGGACCTCCGATCGAACCTTGAACGCACCCTTTGTCCGTAGAGCGGCTGCACTCCTCGCCCGCGTACCTTACCCTTACCTTCCTTTCGCTAAGGTAGCTGCTGACCACCCGCCTCAAGTTCGAAGGACACCCTTCCTCCGCCAGTCGGACTTTTATGGCCGGCCACCAGGCGCTATCGAAGGCACCCTCTATGTCCAAGGACACCATAGTGACTATTCTCTTTGCGTCGAGCTTAGTCACTATGTGCCCCATGAGGTCATAGAGGGAGTCTTCGGTGCTCTTCTGGGGCATAAAGCCGTACTGGCGAGGATTCATCCTTGGTAAAAGATGAAACTTGAGCCGGGTGACCAGCATCCTCTCGTAACAGGCCGATTGGTTTGTACGACTTGGGAACTGTGTACGAGTCCTTGCCTGGCTTCTTCAGCACCACCACCACGGCTTCCTTCCATATTTTAGGAAAGTAGTAGTGATTAAGCAGCTCGAGGAAGTATAAGGGGTCGGCCCTGACAGCGTGAGCGCAGATGTCGGATGTAAATCCATCCTCCCCGGAGCTTTCTTGGGGTTGAACCTATGAAGGGCATCGTGCTACTCGTCCATGGTAAAAGGTGGGTCATCTCCATGATGACCCTCGCTGCCGTCGTCGTCATCTACCTCCGCAGCCATTTTTCTTATTTGACGATGCCCTTCGTTATCCTCCTCGACTCTATCTTCTGGGTACTACTCCCCAAGAATCCAGGTGCGTTCCATTATGAATAAGAGGCTGATCTTCTTCCCTCACTGTGGCCCTTCCTAGCACTCTATATATCCCCTCCCATACTCCCTCCCTGGACTAATTTGTTGGTCATGGAGCGCACCGACCATCCGCCACTTCTCCTAGTCTGCCTTTTTTGTGTGATACCTGCGAGTAGTTCTCTTGATGGAGATTCCCGAAGACTTTTCCAGGATGATATTGAATACCATGCCGTTGTGGTCCGAGCTAGGCGCAAGGGATTCGTCAACCCTCCAGCCGTCGACTCGAGGAAGCATGTCACTACTGCATACCGTGATGTCCACGTAGCTGCGATATCTCGTTACACCTCTCACAGTGTCGAAAGTCGGAGTGTCTCCACTATTCAGAACATGGAGGCCCCATCTAGGGCTCCACCCAGTATGACGCCCCTAGGACATTCTGTCGTGCCACCCCACCATGCACTCTTCGCATTGGCATCCCCTCCGAAGATGACAGACAAATATGAGGATAACAGCTTGAAGCACACCTAAAAACGAAAACTTAAAGTGTAGTAAAATACCTACCTACTCGTAACATTGCGGTGCGGTTATGTTATCCAGACTTGCTTAAAGCTTTGCTACAAAGAGCTAACTCTCTTCCGAGCAGAGATAGGTCGTGTTTACATGTGCATATTGCGACCATCAAAGCTCAAAGCTGCGGCTGTCCTAGGGGGATAAAAACGTTTCGTATTTTATAACTAGGTAGAGTAGGTAGCCTTCTCACTGAGCGGTTTATTTGACGAACATGATGAAAATTCATTGCTATTGGTCGCTACACTTACTTATACACTACATTCTGAGTCATGGCGCGAAATTATTTTCTTTCTTTTTATTTTTTTTTCAAATATTTCGTTTTGAACACAGATATCTCGACCCAGTTCGGTACCGGGTTGTGGATTTAGAATTATGCAGTATAGGGAATAGTATATAATATTATAGGAACACATAACAGGGACAATAAACTTCCTTTACGTCAATTAATTCAGGCAACGGTCTACCCAGACAGAGGCCACACAGGTGGCCAAAGTCCGCCGGGTGCCAATGGAAATTCTGTGTGCTCACCAGAGGCGCTCGGCACAATGGACGTAGGCCACGGAGATTTAAAAAAAAGCATCGGTATATCAGTTATGAACCTACATGCGCTCATTATCATCCTATTAAGTACCTATATTCTTCCCGAGCATAGATGTGATGCTCCCTAATGAACCCACTTTAAAGATTTTAAATTTGATAAGTAAGAAAAAATTATTATTTTAGATATGCAATTAAAAAAGTAAGTACCTATATCCATAGTTTCGTTGTAAAGCAGAACATAAAGAGCATACACTACACTGAATGCAGCGGACCGGACCCACCGTCATAATTCAGTAACTGAAGCCTTTTCAAATGCATATATGATGCCAAGAAAAAAGAAATACAGAAACATACTATTGCTATTTTGTCATTTACACACCAACACACACACACACACACAACATTTTTAGAGAAACGCCTGTTAAAAAAGTGATGGCAAAGTGAAAAATTTAACAACGAATGGATTTCTTTAATTACATTTATTTATTTACTAGCTGTTGCCTGCAGCTCCGCCTGCGTGTTATAGTTTTCTTGATCACCAGTTACTGATTTATTATGTATAGCTGTTGCCCGAAGCTCCGCCTGCGTGATACTTTTTAGATCGACATAACTTTTTTATTCATGAACCGATTGAAATAAAACAAACGTTAAGTTGAATAAACCATAACGCTAATGCGTTATGGCAGTTTCAGTAATCTGAAAACTGCATTCAAATCGTTTCCTGAGATTATCGTGTTCAAACATTCAGACAAACAGGCAAAACTTCTAAAAACCATTGTTTTGGGTTCTATTGCGCTGTCGGCACAACGGTCATAACTCTATAAAGCACCCCTACATACAACAGTTTCTCTAATATATCTTTGATGTACATACATCGACCACTTACAATTTTATTATATGTATTGATATTGATTATTTTTTTTTATTTTACCGAAACAGTGTAATCCATTGAGTCACGAATACCAGCAGTTATTATCTAAGATTTAGGGAGGTACTTGGCAGACAAAAATCGTATTCGAATTATAGATTACCTACCTTCGTATAGCTTCATAATACTTCATATAAGTAGATCATACGCATTAAGGAAAGTGAAACCTAAGAATTCTTGTTTTTCGTGCTGTGTTACGGTGCAAGGGTGGCGCTTTCGTATTTCCAAGACGGTGTGCTAGTTTGGATATGCATATGTATTACCAAGATAGGTACAGTCACATGCAAAATTATTATGATATAGGAATTTTGATGATGCCTTTTTAATGTTTTTTTATGTTAGTTAGGACTAGTGGTCGCACTTATGGTCGAACAGAAGACCTCGCGAACATTAAGCCTCCCCCCCATCCCCCACCATTGCCCCCTCAATCAAAAAAAACTCACGATGAAAAAAATATTTAACATCTACGAGCGCCTATGCCCAGTTTCGTGAAAAGAGGGTAAACTATGTGGGCGCTAGCCTGGAGCATGCAGATTGACATACATACAGACTGACAGATGTACGAGACTCTGGCACATAGGTAGAACACAGCAATAAGCTCACCCCTATTACGTGGGACCACCAAAGTTACTGGCGAAATGTGGGGATAGAAAACGATGGTCCCGCTCTTCGGGAATAAATACAGACGTGATTTTGTGTTGAAGTTTGTACACTTCTGTAAATATTCAAAACAACAGACAGTTTGGACTCTTGAGATAGATTTATTTATATACTAGCGGATGCCCGCGGCTTCACTCGCTTGAATTAGTTTTATGGTTTTCAATTGCCGCGGATACACATTCGCGAGATAAAAAGTAGCCTAGGCTTACTTATCTCGGGCTTTGACTTTCAAAGTCCAAAGCAATGGTAAGTAAAATGTTTTAACAAAAAACTTTTTAAAATTTATAATAGTATTAATTTTTCGCAGAATTAAAAAGACAACAAAACGTCGACAATTGTTTCGCCTCTAAACGAGGCATTAGCATTATCAAGACTGTCTCAGAGAGAACAGCCTATTCTTAAAACATTTTACTTACCATTGCTTTGTCATGGATTTTCGCCAAGTAACGCCTGTTTCTATCCAATATTTTTCAAAGTCCAGTTAAAATCGGTCCAGTCAATTAGCGGCAACAAACAGACAGACAAAAAATTTTACAATTGCATTTTGTATGTCAGTATCATGTATATATATCGTGTGCATTGAGTAAAAAGCTGGTAATTTGAAACTTGACGCGTAATCCATCTATCTTTATGGATGGATTACGCTTTGAATTACACGTTAGGAATGGTCTGAGGGACGTTATAAATTGTGCTATCCTAGGCTTGGGCAAACCAAAAGCAGTCGCAGCGCAGTAGCAATGCGTCTACGTTAGTAAATAATGTACACACTGAACAAAGCGGGCCCGCGTTTGTTCAGTGTGTCATCCCTCATATAACTACATTATTTACTAACCTAGACGCACTGCTACCGCACTGCTACTGCTTTTGGTTTGCCCAAGTATAAAAACTTGAATGACTTAAATATTTACTTGTCGCCTGTACCTGAGGCCAATACAACTGATGCTTCGCTCGCAATCAGAGAAGTGCGCTCGATGGCTCTATGAATACTTTACCTTTCCTTTTTCTTCCATATTAAGGTGCTTGCTACTTGCTATCCCTAAAAGTGATACTTTCAAAGATCACGTAGAATCGTGTCGTGTTAACTTTTAGTTTATTTTATTAAAATAAACTAAAAGTTAACACGTTATCATTCGTCGTGGCTTAGGTTCGGAGCAGACGTGTTATTGGCAGCGGCATTTATATAAAGTTATTAATTACAACGTATTCCAATATATGTCCTATTGTGTGAGTGTTAAGTGTGTAATTCGAGTGCCAGTCATTATCTCGGTTCATCGCTTCAATCTACCTACTTAACTTTAAGATGGCTGAGACAAACGAAACCGAATGCCTCGATAATCCTGGTGTGGACGAAAATTTGCCTAGCGTGAGTAAAGTGCGTCGCACTAAGCAAAAAGGAGAAGAAAAGGGAAAGGGAAAGGAGGAAGACCTTTCCGTAATGTTCGAGAAATTATCTACTGATATTTCAAAAAAACTTACGACGTTTAACTCTGGACTTAGCAGCAAAATTTCCGCAATACAACAGGATATCAAGACTGTAATTAAAAAAGATCTCGAACTTATCAAATCAGACATCCAAGTTATTTACACCAAGCAGTCGGAATGTTTCAACGACATTAGCGACCTGAAGGAATCTATCAGTTTCATCGACAAGGAACACAAGGATCTGCAAAAAAGTATGGAAAACGAATATTTACTTTTGAAGCAAAAAAACTCCGAGATTGAATCTGCATTAAATGTTATTGAGCAGCGTGAACGGTCGGTGAATCTCGAAATAACCGGTTTGCCTGAGAAAGCTAGTGAATCCCTGACCACAGTGATGATTACTATTGCTAATTACGCGGGTGTACAACTATCGCCAAACGACATTATATATGCATCAAGAATACAACCCCGAACAAATATTGCCGGCCGCCCCAGGAACGTAGTGGTGAAATTGGGGTCGAGAAACTTGCGTGACAGCATTTTATCAGGTATACGTTCCAAAAAAGGCATAACTATGGCGGATATGGGAAGTTCTGGCGACGGTAGAAAATGTTATGTTAATGAACATCTGACAATCACAAATAAGCTGCTTTATAGAGATGTCCGTCAAAAATCCAATTTAAAAAACTTCCAATTTACCTGGATTCGCGATGGAAAAATATTTATAAGGAAAGATGCCACATCCCCCAAAATACTCATCAAGAATGTAGAAGATTTAGCAAAAATCATTTAATCACTAGTAATGTAAACACAACTTATAATACCTATGAGATCGGCCTTGCAGAACCATTAGTTATTTTGCATATACGAACATATTATATTATGACACATAAGCGATATATGTTGTTGCGCTCGGATTTTCTCACTAACTACTTGTACAGGTATGTGACACATGTTTGTATGGTTACGTACGGATTGTTAGCGTTATGTTTCTGCCACAGCACTGGTAAGCCCACTGTAGAATGCGATCTGTTATACATATCATACATTATGTTATTTCTCCACAGATTAGCGCAGCACTATCCTCTAGTAAACCATTTATTGGTTCTTAATATTAACATTCTCATTATTAAACATTTATTACCAAAATGTACGTGGTCTGCGCACTAAATGCACAGCATTGTGTAATAACATACTATCACATGATTATGACATCATATTGATAACCGAAACGTGGTTGCAAGATGACATACTCGACTCGGAGATTTGTGACGACAGATACGATATATATCGTTGTGACCGCAACCTCAACTCAACAGGTAAGAAGTCCGGTGGCGGAGTTATGGTATGTATACGTCGTGAATTAGCCGCAGTAATAAATAGTGCATGGTCGTGTAGCTTTATAAATACTGAGTCTCTCTGCATAACAGTTCCGTCCAGTAAAATACAGTCTGTTGCTAACCTGCATATTACGTTGGTCTATATCCCCCCGGACTCCAGTTCTACGCATGTTAATAGTGTATCCGATGTTTGGTGTGCCTTTAGTCACCTTTTTAATTTATACGCTAATGATTACCACTTGTTAGTAGGTGACTTTAATCTACCGTGCTTGCGGTGGACAGACAGTGGATATACTTTAAGGCACATAGGCACGACGGAGGTGCAAGAGAGCGCACAGGCGCTCGCTAATGATCTGCAGTTTATTGGTCTTGACCAGTATTCACTTGTTGTTAATAACTGCGGCAATACTCTAGATCTCTGTTTTTGTAATCTTCCAGTATCGGTATCTCAGTGTCAAGCTATATCTCGTGTGGACCTTCTTCACCCTCCCTTGAATTTAGACATAGCTGATCTTAAATTGACAAGTCTTAAAGAAAACCCGGCGCCTTCTTATACTTTTTTCAAGTGTGATTATAAAATAATTAATAATTATCTAAATTCAATTAACTGGCAGGATATTCTGTACGGGGTTGATATAGATCGCGCCCTAGATTGTTTTTATTCAGAGTTGGAAAAGTGTTTGGAACTATATGTTCCTATGTCGATTAAGAACAAATCCTATCCTGCGTGGTATTCGCGTGCGCTTATCTGTATCATTAAAGAAAAGTCAAAGGCACATAAAAGATGGAAAGAACATAAAAACCCTAGGGACTATGATGAATTCGCACTCCTTAGACGACGTCAGCATAGAGAACAAAGTTCCTGTTTTAAGCGTTTTGTTGATAATGCGGAGACTTATATAAAGCGCTCACCTAAATACTTTTGGAAGTATGTTAAAGCCAAAAGAGGTGGTTCAAGTTATCCCAGGAGTTTCACATATAGGGATCAAACTTTCGACGATCCCAAATCAATATGTTCCGCGTTTAATGGTTTCTTTGAAAGCGTATTTACACCGCACTCACATACTAGCACCCAAGCCATCAACTCTGAGAATGACTGCAGAAATAACGAAACACTATCACATATTCATGTTACTGAAGATCTAGTCCTTAAACTATTACTCTCCTTGGATGTTACTAAGGGGTCGGGTTGCGATGGTATCCCCCCCATGTTTCTTAGATCTTGCGCGGATAGCTTAGTGGGCCCAATCACAATAATCTTTAAGCGCTCGATTGAAGAATGTGTATTTCCCACACGTTGGAAAACAGCGCATATCATACCTATCCACAAAAAAGGTACCAAATCAAAAATAGAGAACTATCGCCCCATCTCCATTTTACCCGTACTGGCAAAGACCTTGGAGAAATTGGTATACGAAAGCATTTATAATGTAATTTCAATGGGTGTTGCTGAATCGCAGCACGGTTTTCTTCGAGGACGTTCAACGCTTACTAACTTGGCGGTGTACTCGGACTTTGTTTTAAAACACATGGAAGCTGGAGGTCAGGTTGACGTCATTTATACCGACTTCGAAAAAGCTTTCGATCGGGTCGATCATGTTATTCTACTGCAAAAGCTCCGTGTTCTGGGTATTCACGGTGATTTATTGCGGTGGGTCGAATCGTACCTTAGAAATCGCTCTCAGGCTGTGGTACTGGGGGGCTTTAAATCTGATGTTATACTAGTTCCTTCTGGAGTACCCCAGGGCTCGCATTTAGGGCCGCTTTTCTATAACGCCTACATTCACGACATTTATGAGCATATCGACAGCGCTAATCATCTATTGTACGCTGACGATAAAAAAGTGTTTGTTAAAATTAACAGTATTGATGACTGTGTAAGTCTCCAGAACAATCTCAATAATCTTTACCAGTACTATATCAAAAATAAAATATCAATAAATATATCCAAATGTCAATGTATAACCTTTAGTCGTAAAATTAATATTATCTCATATAATTATAGCTTTAACGGTGTCTCCATAGAAAGAGTAGACAATGTGCGAGACCTGGGGATTCACTTAGACGCTAAAATGAGTATGACTACACACTTCGATAACATAATAAATAAGTCTTATAGAAATCTTGGCTTTGTCATGCGTACTTGTCAACCTTTTAATAGTTTGATTAGCTTAAAGTTAGTGTATTACTCCTACGTTAGAAGTGTATTAGAATACAATTGCCAAATCTGGTCGCCTTTTTATGCCATACATATTAATAGGATAGAGCGTGTTCAGAGGAAATTCTTACGGCACCTTAATTTCAAGTTCCGTAAGCCTCAGACAGACTACGTTCGTAATTGTCGAACGTATAACTTACTTACTCTAGAGGAAAGACGCTGGGTGATGGATATGGGGCTACTTTATGATATACTTCGTAGTCGGATTGACTGTCCTGATTTACTAGCACTAATAACTTTTAGAACCCCAACCTATCGCACTCGTCACACTCAAATGCTAAGCGTTCCGACTCATCCTACCTCATATGGACAGAATGCCGTGACCGCAAGAATCGCGCGCACATACAACGAAAAATTTAGCAGTGTTGACCCCTTTATCACTTCTAAAAATATTTTTTTACACAAAGTTAAGGATATTATAACTGGGAGATTATAACTATCTCAATCCATGCCGTTTTTCACCCCGTGTCTCGTAGTCTTGATTATCGGTTATACGTATTGTTATATTATTGAATATGTCATAATCTTAAAAATACTTGCCATGTGTTTGTGTATATGCATTTGCGTACATAATATAAGCAAAGGGCTTTGCTTTCGTGTTTGTGTTTTGAACAGTAACTAATATGCACTTACTTAAATTGAAAGTATTAAATACAAATATCTGATTTTAGATGTAGGTATGTATAATAGAGAATAAGTAAATATGAATAAGAATAGTCATGACATCATGGTTATTAATAAATATATGTGTATGCTGTGGTCGGAAAGGTTGTTCGAATTCGCATTTTGTACCATTAAATACCTAGTATTTTCACACTCATAAATACTGAGTACCTGCAGTGGCAGTGACTTACCGTTGCACCGTCAAAACCTGTTCTTGCCTCTCGTATCTATTTTATTCACGAGTTCCCGACGCACTCGCATGTTGTTGTCATTATTAACTACTAATGGTTCTGTTAGCGGAGGTTATTGTATACGTTTGCAACTTTTTGTAATCTCATAGGTAGGTATTGATATTGATATTATGTATAAAAATTATGTTGTTAGTACATAGCAGCCTGTTTTGTATCTAGGTACCTTTTTAATCTAGTATAGAAGTGGATAGCTGTTATTGGTCAGTGTCTAGTAATTTCTGTTTGTATACACGATTGTAAAATGGCTGTTGTTATCCCAAATAAAATAAAAAAAAAAAAAAAAAAAAAAAAAAAAGTAGGGACCTAAGTATCGATCTTGATTTAAAAGAATCGTTAATTTTATTTATTAGGAGTGAGTTCAGTACTGTAGCAGGCGGGTAGAAAAATCCGGTTGCATATACGCATTATGTAAATAGACTGAAAACCTTTGATTATAGATATATATATGTATAGATACCGTGTCTATTACAAGTTGAGTTGTCAAAAGTCACACCCGCAATAATATTACGTAGGTAGGTACCAGGGTTAAATTAATGTGCGCGTGGCTTAGATCAAAAAAACTATAGAAATTGGATTCAGTACAAATACAACGCTGAATCTTGGCACTCGAATACTATGTATAGGTAATTATTACAAATACCATCTATAAAATAAACAAGATTGTACATTGATGGTTGACGTAGAAATAATTAATAATAAATAATACAAAAGCATCAATGTACAGCGCTGTTGTCGCATCCCTCGAAAGTCGGCTACCGGAATAGGAACTTGGTACGGATTCCATGCGCTAAGATTATAAAAGGAATGTGGAGCACATTGCATATAAAACTTTTTTTTAATGAAATACGATGAGAAAGATAAACTTAAATTCACATTGTTTTATTCACGTATAAATAAACATATAAAATAAATTATATAGATAAAAGATTACAAAAACGCTAGTGCGAAATAAAATCAACAATTATATTTTCATACACAACCTGTAACCTAAAACAAACAATCAATCAAATAAATTTATGGGTAGGTACACATACCTACGATACTTATGAAATATTTGAAAATACTAGGTGGTATTATGAAGTCGATTTAATTTGGTCACTCGTTTGGTATTAAGAATACAAAGTAATTAAGCATTATCAATATAATATCTCCTTTACTTGTAAAATATTTGGCACGCCTGTTATTTTTTATTTATTTAATCCTTTTTTAGTAACATAAATAACGTCCTTTTTATAATGCTATGAACAAACAACAGTAGAATTATTAGGTTTAAACATTTCATCTTCTCTTTCACGTGCTATAATTCATTTTTCCTGTCTTATTGCATTATGGGAAAACTTAAAACAAAATAAGATATATTCAAAAAATATATCAAACAGTAATCAAAAATTTAAAATAAATAAATGACGACTCTATCTTTCTGTATGAGACTTCTTAAAACATTGCGGTGTGAAGTTGCGCGCTTGTAAGGTGTGAAGTTGTTCAAATTCACCGAGCAAGCGCGTAGTTTGCACAGTTAAAAATAACCATAATATTCTTAAGCAGTGCATTATTGCACATGAAAAGCAATTAACAATGTGAACTGATTTTTACTTGTCGAAAGTATGATACTCCATCCTCTAAAAGAGTAGTTTTTTGCTATCTTTAAGCGAAAACTTTGTCATCGTGAAACGTCTTACTACCAGCGCGGTCGCGAAGCGACTGAAGCGTTAAGTCGGTCCACTAGCGATAGGGACCGAGTTGAAGTGGTGCAGTTTTTAAAGCACTGATCGGTAATCTAGGTATTTTAGATCTAAGGCGCGTGGCGAAAAAGGCCACCACCAAATTTTTCCCCAAATAGATGGGAATCAAATTCTCTGGTTTTAGGTATTGTTGTATGGGAGGTAGATAATAATAAAAATCACCATCATCATCCAAGTGTCCTTTATATTTATTGAGCGGAGCTCTCAACGGGTGACTCAAATTATTTTTGTTACGATTTATGTTAAATTGTTTCTCGGCGAATACTCGGCCGATTTCGGATTTTCTTGCACTCATCGAAAGCTTACAGAATTACCCAGGTTCTTACTAAGCCAGAATTTTGAATTTAAACTCGCTTCGCTCAAATATATGCTGCAGCGTAACGGTACGTTTCGCGACTGCGGCGACCTAGTTTAAAAAATAATTTTAACAGTTAATATAACATAAGCATAGGTACAAAAAATCGGTCATGTGGAATCGCGCTCGAAGGGTTCCGATCCGTTAGGCAACGTTTAAAGAATCAAAATATTTATTCATTTATGTCAGAAAGGACGCTTATGCAAGTCATTACAATATAGTTAAGGAAGAAATACCTACAACGTAATTATTCATACGGGTGATTATCCCGGCACCAAAAATTGCGTGGCATCTATGAAATCGGTAGGTACTAAAAATCATAGTTAATCATAGTTCCTAAAATATTTTTGTCTGGTTAGGTGAGATAGTAATATATGTGTAGCACTAAATAGTTTATTAAATATGATTATATGAACCTACTCCAAAAAAAAAATTAAACAACGAAATCTTTAATTGTCATGTTTGTCAATACGTCACCTATGGTGTTGCGATACCTTATTGATAAAAATATATTGGTTATTTATATCAAAACTTACTTTTATTTGATACTTCAATAGTTAAAGTATTGTTACGAACTACATTTAATCAAATATTTAAACAATTCAGCGAATGGTTAATAAAATTTAATTTGTTCCATAGTTACCTTTCATCGCTGTTTTTAAGAATATTCGTTTATCTAACGACTTGCGTCCTCCATTCTATGCGCTAAACGTTGCATATTGGTGCTGCCTAAGTGCTCAACCTGAAAGAAGTATGATAAACATAAACATAGCATCACGCCTTTTTCCCCTAAGGGATAGGCAGAGGTGTGCAAACACACCCACATCTCGCCAGCTATGTTAGGTCCCATGTAATAGGGGGCGAGCCTATTGCCATTTACCGGGCACAAGTTCCAAACTCTGGGATAATTATCTGGGTAAAATTCTAAAGAGAATTATACATTATCCACCAGACCCGGGAATCGAACCCGAGACCTCGAGCGTGGCAGTCCGCACATAGTACCATTGTGCCATGAGGTAGTCGTGAAGTGAAAGAAGTATGATGTATCATTATATCACTTAGAAATGTTCGGAACAAATACATGTTCTAGTTTTTGGTTTCCACCACGGTTCTTTCCTACTCAGCCTTACTATTTAGCCTGTAAATGGATAGACCATTTATTTGCTAATATCGGATCTCCGGGAAACCTAAATAAAATGAATCAAACATTTAGTTGCCATGAATGAATTCAGTCCAATATATTCGTAAACCGTAAGACATCTACTTTTAGTAAAAAAAAATGTTATCATCACAAATGAATAAATAAAAAGTCTTTCATTAGTTTCAGAACCAAAACGTTATCAACAATTTAAATCTGGTAACAACTAAGTATGTGAAAATGTTAGATAAGTATTATAACATCCATAATACACAGATGCCGTCAATTGAGAAATCTTATTCATTCAACACGCACATGTAACACTTTTGACAAAATCTCTTCAAAGTAAAATTATTTTAACATGGAATCAATAAAATACCTTCCTCGGGTAACCGAGGAAGGTATTTTAAGATATTTTTTACAATGTTTATTTGCACAACACACCATTATAAATATAAAATGTCAAGACATCTATATATACATATATTCAAAGCTGAAAACATTGAATGAAGATGAACTAAAATCGTGGCTAGATTCAAGTCAAGCAAACGACAATTCGTTTCCCAACACCGTGTAAGTATGTACAATAACTAAAATATGATGACCATTTATAAAATTGACAGGAGATAAGTAGAGGTTTTTCATTAACGGCTTTTTTTTAACTATGCTAACAAGACAATAACGTCGGGAACACAGCATCTACAAAGGCCGTGTTAAGAATTTATTGCATGAGTAATGGCACGAGTGAAACAAAAAATCTGCAGCAGTGTAAATTCAATAACATTAAAAGCAAACGACTAAAGAGTACCGACTTTGTAAGTACTGCCTGCATAATTTAGGACGAGATACTTTTTAAATGGAAATATACCAAATTCATAAATACACAGGTCATAGGTACATGATTTATCTCCTGAGACCCCTTTTTTTTTAATTCCGCGGCCCATCGCTACGGCCGCTCTCACGTCCGTTGCCGGGCGTCTCTGGTAGATGTATTTCCAAATTCCAATGGCGCCCGGCTTCTGAGACCCCTGGTGCTCATCCATCTATCATTTAAACGCATTATTCCTACGTTTTATTACCTACTCCAAAAAACAATGAGTCAGAAGCCTTTGTTGCCCGTGGTACTAGGTACTTCAATGTTTTGGTTTATAATCCTGTAAAATATTATTATTTTATGACTTTATATTATGGTCAGTCTCTCTAATCTTGAAGGCTCTTATTCCTGATACATTTAAGGTTTGTGTCTTTTATAATGGACAATCATTTTCATCTATACTCGGTGCACCTCCAACACAACCCAATATCTAAGGGGGCTCCCATACAACAAACGTGATTTTTTTCTTTTTTGTACGGAACCCTTTGTGTGCGGGTCCGACTCGCTCTGGGCCGGTTATATTTCAATCCCTTATTCGTGTCCCTTCGTCCAGCATACTCACCATGGAATCCTGATATTTCATGAATGCCAAAAAATTGTGCTGAAATAGTGCTAATTAGTGCCCAAAGGAAAAAAATAGTGCTCTTATACTTGAGAAAGTACAGCCATAGTTCGATGAGAATGCTGGACGAAGGTTTCGCCCAGCATACTCACCTCCGTTTGTGGAATCTGTGTACGCTTCAACCATAATTCATACTTCAAAAAATTGTGCCGAAATAGTGCCCAAAAAGAAAAGACGATGCTCTAATAACACCGGAGTTATAGGCTTCGGTCAGTGAGTATGCTGGGCGTAGGTTCTACGCCCAGCATACTCATTTCACTACGCGAATACCGAACGAGCTATAGGTACAATTTACGGCTTAAAAAATTGTGCTTGAAATAGTGCCCAATATCAGTCCAATTTTCGCTTGACTTTTGACCTAGAAAACCATTAAATTTAATTGTAAACTTTTACATAACATTAGATTTAGTACAGTCGAGTTCAAAACTTTCTAATAACTTACATTTTGTTTAACAATTTATTAACCACCGACGCAAAAACGATGGAAATTTGACGTGTCTGTGTTTATGTGTGTGTGTCTGTGGCATCATAGCTCCTGAACGGATGCGATTTGGATTTTGTTTTTTTTTTGAATGCGAATTAGTCGGCAGTGTTCTTAGCTATGTGTGATGAAAATCAGTTCAGTCGTTTAATAGATACGGGGAGATGAGGTGGAAATAAAACAACAATTTGCCGATGGATAAATGCATGAAACGCACAAAGCGTTATTTTGTTCTAGAGCGGTATGCAGCAATAGTTATTTTATATTATCTCCGAAACTACATGACCAATTATTGTTATACTGTAAAGGGCAAATTAATAGTATCTTTGTGATATTCTTGTGTTCATAAAATAACTTATTTTGATAAGCATTAATATGTTATTTAAATAGCTATTCAAAAATGAACATGCTGAAAAATACTTTATAAAACATAAAAGCATATATATCTACTCAAATATAAAAGAAAGAGATATGGTACTTATAGCCCCGCTGCTGCCAGCCCAGCAAATTATCTCGGATCGGTGCAGTATGCCTTAGGATCAGCTTTTGCTGGTGATTTTTTAAACACATTGTGATTATTATAAACTGTGATTGCTCAATTTATAGTTATTTGTAAGTTAGTTATTGTGATTATAACACTGTAGCAGTAAATTTACAAAACTAGATAAGTAAGTATTTTGTAAATTTTTTTTTTTTGAGAAAGTTTTACTAATATTTGGAATACTATTTTTTATATATTTGAAACGACAATTTTTTCTATTTAAAATAGATTTTATTAGATTGTTGTATTAATGTTAGTCTTATTTTCAATGGTAGGTATAACAATATAAATAATATATTTGAAGATAATGACTGTTAACAAAAGCTGTGAAATAGTTTTTAATTACCGTGAAGTCTGATTACTTTAGCCCTAGGGGGTAACTTTAAATAGTGCTGGGTAGCCAAAGGTTAGAATTTGTAAATAACACTACCTTTTTAGGAATAACAATAGATTCTAAATTACAATGGGGTGACCATATCACCATTTTAGCTAGCTCGCTAGCAAGCTTAGCTCTGCTGCATATGCTGTGAGACGGATTAGGCAGTTGACAGATGTAGCTACTGCTAGGCTAGTTTACTTTGGTTACTTCCATAGCTTGATGTCCTATGGAATACTATTTTAGGGAAATGCGGCAGATATAGAAACAATTTTTATATTACAAAAGAGGGCAGTCCATGCCATTTATTGTTTAGGTAAGAGAGATTCTCTTAGGGAGCGATTTAAAGATATTAATATTTTAACTGTAGCTTCCCAATATATATTTGATAACATACTGTATGTCAGGAAAAATATATCTAGCTATACTAAAGTAAGTGACGTTACAGACAAAAATCTACGTAATAAAATAAACTACTCCCTCCGTGTTATCAGCTTAGCAAGGTTAGTCATTCTTTCAAGGGGGAAGGTATACGCTTTTATAATAAATTGCCTGAATCGGTCCTTTGTATGTCCGACAATAAATTTAAAACCTTTATGTCAAAAAGCATATTATAAGACAATTAATTACCTTAACGATAAAAGTGTCTGGCTTGAACATGGTGCAGGCGCCTCCTAAAATGCCGTAATTGTAGCATATTTTGTACTTTAGTGACTATATACTTATATCCTCCTAAGACCCAGTGAACAATTTGGCCGAGAGGGAATTTTGACCTTATTGCTACCGGGTTACACTACTACAGGAGGCTACGATGCCCCTTTTATGGAGCATCCTGGCCTGCAGATGGCAGACCGTATATGGTTGATTAGTATGTTCCGGGCAGCGTTGGCGTCAAGATCAAACTCGCTGTTGCAGTTGGACAAACTCCCCAGCGCAGTTTGTGGTTCATAGCCACCTTGAAGAACGCTCCCGTCTTGGCGTTGCACGACGAACAGGCTTGCGACGTGTACTGCTCATCCACTACTTCAACTTCAATATTTCGCTTACGTTTCAATCTCTTGATTAGCGAGTCGTGTTTGAATTTACGCCCACTTAAGGAGGCGATGTTCATAAACTTACTTCTGGCTCCATAGAGAACCAATTTTTTTCTACTCCACCTCCATCAAAGACTTCTTTTATAATTCTCTCCTCACACTTGGCGGTTCTAATAAACTTGTCTAGCCGCAGCCAACTTGGCGTGTTTTTCGTACGGCTCTTGACGTACCTGGAACCATGTCATACGAAAGACGGTGTATTCGACTACATGGGCAGTGTTTTTCGAAGAGACTGGTAAGGTTAACTTTTCACGCGCCCGCTGTTCGGCGAGTTCGCTGGGCGTGCACAGCGTGGTTCGCACCCGCTCCCGTTTCCACTCTAGGGTGTGAGAACGGACATATTTTCTAGTTATTCGCTGAAAACGGCCCAATTTAGACTCTACTACCGCTACCGGTAATCGGGAACCGAGGTCGACTGCTATGATTCGATCATACGAAGGTTTCTGGCGTTTACTGCTCAACGCCAATGTCTTTTTTACTACACGATTCATGGAAAGGCTTACACTCACGCCATCCGTTTGTAGAGAGCATCCAATTTTTTTTACATCAACAGCCAACCACGAGCTCCATCATTCTTGTAAATGGTTCTCTATGCGACCCCATACACTAGTGATTGATTCTGGGTCCACTCTACGTATCAATTCGTGCCACCCCGTAGAGGTGTAGATGATGTGTTTCAACCCATGCGACGGTTGTGGGAACAACTTGAAATCTTGCAACTTCTCTTGAATCTTGATCCATTCGGGAAAAACACTAAAAGGCCACAAATGGTGGTCCACCGGACCACCATTTGTGGCCTTTTAGTGTGTCCACGTTTATGACGGTACAAATGCGTTTCATAGCTTCATCATCCGGTGGTTGTATTTTGTAGAAAGCTTTAAAGAGGGCGGGATCGTTGCGTTTCATGCCGAAATAACGAGCCAACCGGGAATATGCATGAGTTTCAATGTTGGTATGGAGGGTGGTCTCGTACTGCTTGGCCATTTCTTGGAGGGTAAACAAACGCAATCTCTCGTCGTAGCACCGATCTCCAAACATGGCACGATATGCTTCTACATAGGGACCCTTTCCTTTCATGGCGTACACGAAATTTAATACATCTGGTTTGGGTGGTAACCGCGTTGTTGTTTTCATGTAGTAGTTGATCCAAACACCTAGCTCGATATAGACACGGGATAGGTCTACCACGTCGCGACGTATCTCAGACAAGAGCTTCACTCTCTTTTCTGGGTCCAATAGGGGGCAGAGCGTGGACACCAATCCCCTTTTTATGGTGTAGACTTCCAACTCCACCGTTGGATCTAGATTGCGTTTCCGGATGGGTGGTAAATATGATTTACATTTCTTTGAACTTGTTTTCGTGTGATCGACACCCCCGCACGTCTTACAAAGGGGAGGCATCGCGAAGAAATGAATAACTAACTCGATGAGATACACGGTTTATATACAAGGTCCAACTTGGATGTCCTCAGACAGCGTTAAAAAAACAATACGGTTAAAATTGACTTTTATTTAATGTCCTCTAGAAAGTACATTGGATCTTGGGAGGATTTTTTTTGGTGCATTGTACACACCCTTTTTGACTTTGACACGGGACCAATGTATATTCGTCCACATTTAGTCTTAAGAAAATGTATAAATGAGTTAATTATTGAAAAAGAGTGACCGAGAGTTTTATTGCCAGGTTCTTTCTCTCGGTTCTACTTATTGCTTTGCGAATCTGGCAGTACATGTAAATATAGAAGCTATGACATTTTTTTTATTTTAAGTACCTACTGACGTTTGTAAAAGCCATTTAGTGACCTATACAAATAAATTAATCATTTCATTTCATTAGTAATAAATAATGTGAGTAATTAAAAATGTTTTTTATTGTTAAACCTTTTATTAATCGAACTATTGGATCTTGTAAATATAAAAAATTGTACACTAAAAAACTGTATAGTATATTTTCTTTTTACAAATTGTCTAGATCTCAAATAGGTACCTACCTATTCTATTAATTTTATTGGCTGCAATAGACTATTAGTGCCCAGACATTTTTTTTGGAAAATATTTCACCCTACAACCAATGAAGTAATACGAGTGGATTTCATTTAAGCTTACAATTTCATTTATTTATAAAAAAAAAAAAAAAATTAAATTAGCATTTAATCGACAGTTTTTGATATGTGAGAAAATACCACAATTATTCCCAATCACATAACCGCCCACAATTAGAATTTTTTATATTTATATCCAAAAACATGTGTGAACGACTGTACCTCATTTAACGTTAGTATGTAGAAGTTTACAATTAAATTTAATGGTTTTCTAGGTCAAAAGTCAAGCAAAAATTGGACTGATATTGGGCACTATTTCAAGCACAATTATTCGCGTAGTGAAGTGAGTATGCTGGGCGTAGAACCTACGCCCAGCATACTCACTGAACGAAGCCTATAACTCCGGAGTTATTAGAGCACCGTTTTTTCTTTTTGCACCATTTGGCACTATTTGGGCACAATTAATTGAAGTATGAATTATGGTTGAAGCGTACACAGATTCCACAAACGGAGGTGAGTATGCTGGGCGAAACCTTCGTCCAGCATACTCATCGAACTATGGCTGTAATTTCTTAAGTATAAGAGCACTATTTTTTTCCTTTGGGCACTAATTAGCACTATTTCAGCACAATTTTTTGGCATTCATGAAGTATCAGGATTCCATGGTTAGTATGCTGGACGAAGGGACACCCTTATTCGCATAATATCAGATTCGCAAAATATGAGATATACCTAGAAATGGTTTTAGATCCATCCGACTTGGATAGCTATCCAAGTCGGATGGATCTAAAACCTAAAAATTAATAATAAAAATAATAAAAACAATCTAAAAATTCTAAGCTAACCTAGCTAGGTTAGCTTAGAATTTTTAAATAAATAGCTACTTATACGTCACGAACTTAAATTGCTGCTAAAAATTTATATTATTATTTGCTGCGCAATCAGTATTTTTGCTTAGGAAAGGGATTTTTTAGTACAATAAGAAGGTTTTTTGATTAGCAGTTAAATACTACCCAATGTTTACCCACTTATACATGAGTTTCCTGAGGTTTATAATACCGTTAAAATGGGTCTTATTCACAATGAGTTATCAGAGGTTTAAAATAGTTACTTACCGATTGTCATAAAAGATAGGGACACACTCTGTTCTCTTGAACACGTGACGGAGACAGAAGATCGAGAGCTCTTCTGGATCTAAACTTAGCTTTTTACCCGACTGCGTCAGCGAGGGTTATGTGTTTCGCGCGTATGTTTGTATGTATGTTTCTTTGTTCCCCTCTACAGGCCTAACGGCTGGATGAATTTCGACGAATGGGATCTCAAATGAAAAGTATTAGTACTTATCTCCTCCTGAGTGTCATGGGTGCATAAATTGGGAAAAAAATATACTGGCTTTATGGCGCAAAAAAGTACGTTGTCCAAAAAAATCTTGGTCAAAGTTATCGAGTGAGGTATAAAAATAAAAAGTTTTTATAGAGGATTTCAGAAATATAAACAACTTATATGTTTCAATGATATTTAGTACGAGAAATCGTATTGCAAAAGTATGTAAGTCTCTGAAACTAAAAAGCCGTAAATAAAAAGAAATAATTAAGCAATAAAAGGACCCGACTGCACATATCCAGATATTTAACTATAAGCAGGCGGGACTTCAATAATATCAGTTCAAACCTAGATAGGTACAAAGTTAGTTCCGCCTGCTTATAGTTAAATATCCGGATAAGTATGTGCAGTCGGGATTTTGATTGTTTAATTTAACTAGTAATTTTTAATAACTGCATTTCATTATGATTTAAGGTTACTATTTACGAGAACTTAGGTACCTAATAGATAGATAGGTAGCTACCTAATAATGTCATTCGATTTATCACATCGACGAGAGTCGATTTAAAGAATCGTAGATCTAATTGCTAAAAGATCGATCTTCCAAACGATTACGTTATTGCGGAGGCAGCGAGATAGGTATTAAACACACAGTACTGTTTAAACACATACGAGGTCTGTGCGTAAAATACTACTATGATCAAAACTACCACTTCGGTACTTGTGCTAGTTGTAGGAAGTAGGCGATCCACGATGTGTGCTAACTCCGATGTGAAAAGGCGTTTTAAGTAGGTAGGTACCTATGTATCTAGTGTGTTAGCCTATGTTATATTCCCTGAATTTACAACAATACCTACATTGTAAGTAGATCTAGGTACTTGATACACTGATAATAGTGATATTACCTACTTTGAAAATGCAGTGTGTAAATGAATGACCGATTATGACCTTAATAAATTAATGAAGATAAGATTTTGTTGCCTTTCATTAACATTTCATCGCCAGGCAACTGGTTTCAAATTTTTCTTAAAAATTACAATATTGCTGCTACTATTTATTAACTTCATTCGGCCATATTGGACATAACCCATTATATATGTCAAAGGAAATCAAAATCCTAGGACTCACTATCGACCACAAGCTCACGTTCAACACACACATTAAAACATTTGCAGAAAAGCGATCAGCATCTACCACAAGCTTGCGGGGATGGCCCGGATCAGTTGGGGATTGCATCCCGAGGTGATCCGGACCATCTACGTAGCTGCCGTGGAGCCGACGATATTGTACGCCGCCAGTGCTTGGCACACATCGGCGAATAAGCTTGGCGTCCAAAAACAGCTAAACATGGTGCAGCGCGGTTTCGCCCAGAAATTGTGCAAGGCCTAACGGACGGTCTCCCTGAACTCGGCGGAATTAGTCTTGTCTGGCCTGCTCCCTCTGGACCTCAGAATTCACGAGGTGGCCTCATTATATGAGGCCAAGAGAGGAGTCGTCCAGCCATGGCTTGGAGACTGGGGGGCCGAACGAATGGCCCGAGCAGTCGAGGCACCTCACCCCGCTGTGCACACCGCTTTGGAGTTCAAGGACTTGGTAGACGAGGAACAAATTAACGAGTACATCCACTTGGATGTACGCATATTTACGGACGGGAGCAAGATTGGGGGCCGGGTCGGTGCAGGCCCTTACCAGGCCAAACCAGGGCCCTCAAACTTGCTCTCGCGCCGCATTGCACCGTCTACCAGGCCGAGCTCCTGGCACTGTGCAGAGCGGCCAGTGAGATCCTCAGGCGTGGCGCGACCACGTTTGGCATCTTCTCCGATAGCAGAGCTGCGCTTCTGACGGTGGTCAACCGTCATGCCCTCCACCCCCTGGCGGTGGAAACCCGAGCCGCCATTCAAGAAGGCATGGCCCAGGGTAAGGAAATATCCTTATTCTGGGTCAAGACCCACGCGGGCCTGGAGGGCAATGAGCGAGCTGATGAGCTCACCAAGGAGGCGGCTCTGAAATCGAAGAAGGCACCGGACTACGGTTTGTATCCGGTTTCATTCATGAAGCGCGTTCTGCGTCAGCGCACGCTTCATGAAGGGAATGAGAGGTACAAAGAAGGTACGACCGCCTCCGTCACCAAGCTTTTCCTCCCATGTGCAGTGGAGGCGTATAGTGTCGTCCGCAAGATGCCGGTCGCTGGCACCACCACGCAACTGCGGGCACGGTGGGTTCGCAGAATACCTACACCGTTTTAGGTGTAAGGCGAGCCCATCGTGCGCCTGCGACCCGGACGCTCACGAAACCATTACACACCTCATTCTGGATCCATATGTCAGATCGACTAAACTTTGAATTAGGAAATAATGTAACATTGAGTCTACATAACTTGCCCATAATATTAAAAGACAATAGAGACGAGTTTCTTGAATTCTCAAAAAGAATAATGAATATTGTGCACAAAAGGAATGGTGGAAAATAAACATAATATGAGTCGTTATTATTATATTAGATTAAGTATAATATAGACAGATAGCAAAATAAGGAACATGTTAACTAGAAAATAAAAGCAAAATAGAAAATAAGAATATTAAAAGAACAAGTGTAAGACGCTAAAACCTGTACAAGGAGTAATGTTATATTTTTATATTTAAATGTTAGAGTTAAAAAAACTGAAAAATGTTAATTTCGTGATGTAAGTAAATGCTGGATTTAGAATAAATAAAATTTGTGTAAAAAACAATGTTAGATAGTAAAAATATTGGATGTAAATTTTTATAAGAGATGTTGTAAAAACTTTGAAAACAAAATCTTTTTAATAAAAAAATAAAGCGCTATACCCTGAATATTCCGATAAAAGAATGAAAGGCAATGCGTGAATGTGCGAGAAGCATACTAGAAGAAATATAATGTTACCCAGAGAATCAGAATGAAAGAAATATAATGTTACCCAGAGAATCAGAATGAAAGAAGATAGATTTAAGAGCGCCGCATATGCAGGCGGCACCATTGGGCGTGCGGGAGCTACGCGCCGTAAAAAGCGCGTGGCGTGGTGTCGTCGTGGTGTCGTCTGTATACGCGGGTGTAAGTGTAGCTAGATAAAGAATGATCCCTGAGAGGGCTATCGTAAATATGGTAGACTAGATAAAACAAATAGCGGTTCAATAGGCTTTGCCATATGGCAGAGGAGCGCAAAAAAAAACCATTATTTGTGTGCCCGGTGACGCTAAAATACTGGCAATTTGTGGGTGTGTAGTGCACCTCTGCCTACCCTTCGGAGATATAGGCGTGATATGTGTGTAGAAAAACAGAACAAGAAACTCAAAAAGAGTGGTTTCAGTTCAAACAATTTATATTAGCTGAAAGCTGAAGGGGATACCGTGAAGACTTCGTGATAACTTGAATAGCCTACATAAAGTTATCTGTGAAATCAGATGAAGTCCATAAAAATACCGCATGATACAAGATACGAAGAAGAACAATGAAAAACATTACACAAGATTGATTTACGACTTAAAAATAACCAACATGTCGGTTAGATCTGTTTATTACCTAGGGCGTCTAGCTGCCGGCGTCACAGAGAATTCTTTCGAGTGTGTTCCTAGGGCGCCCGGCAATGGACGTACGGTAACGTACGGCAATCGTAAAGGCCCTCTATCTCACTTAGCCCATAATGTATAGTGGAATAAACCACTATCACAAACTTACACAGTTAAACAAAAAGAAAATTATCAAAGTTGGTATAGACCAACTTTGATAATTTTCGGCTTTTGCCTCATAGCAGCCGAACGGATAGCCGTTCGGCTGCTATGAGGCAAAAGCCAAACAGCAGATACACAGGCCAAACTTATACAATCCCTCGTTTTCCGTCCTTCAGAGTTAAAAATAGCCTAACAGATAGATAAAAGTCGCTATGTCTCACATATGGCCTTGACTACATTAGCCAATTAACTAACTAATGGCTATTTACAAAGACTTAATTGGCACGAAGAATTAACTAGTAGCTGCGGTCGCTGCCGTGGTACTGCGCTGCAGCATGCAATTGAGCGAAGCGACTATTGTTATATTTTTGGTCATTAACTTTTTTGAGGGTCCTATATCAAAATTCGGTCTCGAACAAAACCTGCTCCTGAGAATGCTTGATTTTTGAGTGAAAAAATCATGAAAATCGGTTGGGTAGTAGTCGAGAAACAATTTCACATCGAGTTGCATTTGAGTCACCTGATAAGGAATTAAAATTTTTCTACTCAAGTTTGCAAACAAACTCGATTTCCACTAATTATATTCATATAAACGAAACGTGTTTGTAACATACATTAGGTACCTACATTATGTTCTAGAAAAGTTCTAGAAAGAACAATATTTTGTTTAATTTTATAATAATCACTGCCCATGATGACATGATATCACAAAGACAGGTAAATAGTTACTGGTCAAACTTATAAGTAGGTTTCCGATAACCTCTAAAGCAGTTATATTATTTAACTACATCCTATTTGAAAAATTAAGGTCATAGATAAATACTAAGTAGTCTATATCCAAGCATTGTCCTGAAGTTGCAGTGTGTCACGACTAATAGAGATGATACTAACTACAACATTTTAATTTATAATCAGTCAGTCGGATTGGAAGCTAGTCGCATTGCAGACGACAAAGCGAGTCGACGTCTGACGAAAAGTTAACCAACTGGTATTGTGATTACGTCACGCCCTTGCGGTCGCGCTTGGGTTTTCCAACGTCGTCATTATTTTTTACTACTCAAATCTGTCGCATCAAGGCCGGGGTGCGACAAACCATGGAACGGCCGAGTTGCGGGACTGAAGTGGTGGCGATGGATGGCAGAACTCTACAGGCATTAGACCGTTCCCAGCCAGCGATCGCTAACCTCAGCGTCACCAAGTCCTCGCGCGTCCACATCGGACCCAAGTTCGTCTCAGTCACTCAAAACGTCGACAAAACAGAGGTTGTCATAGGTGAGCCCTTTATTACATACTTGTACTTATAATTATTGGGATGTCTATGTTTGTTTAAATGCATGTCTGCTGGTGCTTGCGAACACAATTTCATATTGTTACTTTGATAAAGATATCTTCTATAAGTACCTATATCGGACAACGCCGGCGACGCGTTCATTGTTTGCACAGATTATTTAATTTTTATTTAAAGAGCCTTGCTGTTTTATATTCTGCGAAATAATTTATTCACATGTTTTCCTGTTATTTTAGTGCGTTTAGCCGCACAGCAACGACACAGAATATGTAACAGGCAACGACTTGTTTACAAATTAAAGATCAACTTTAGTGATAGTAGGTATAATTATCACATTTGACTTTATATAAGTAGGTAATTGAACATCATATTAAATTACACATTGATTTGTTAAGTATAATTAATTTGATCGTTTCAGTATTGCTGTGTTTTCGTAATTACTTACTACTTAAGTAGTTGTAAGGTATACCTACATAATTATAACAAATACCTCATGTTACTATTTACAAACTAGGTAGGAACGTTATTATAATCATACTTATTAAGACTGGTAACACAAGAGCAAAGATAGTTACAACTAACGCGAAAATACAGAATCCAGAAACAGCTCCAAAATCTTTTATGTACCTAAATATCTTTATTCTACAAAGAACGAATTGTAATGACTCCGTTAAGGCTGCCACACAAAGCGCCCGCGGTTCCGCGCCCGGGCATGCTGGCGGTCGGCATTCGCTCCTAGCTTGCTCGTGTGTGTGCGGCTTTCTGTGGCAAATACCGGCGGCACAAATGCGTGGCAAAAGTCGGCGGGATGTGCCGTCGGTACTGTGTGTGATAGCCTTTAAGGAGGTCTAAAGTTCGGGTGAAGTCTGAGAAGATAGGACCACGAACCAGGAATCACACAATTAGGTACCTACCTACCTACATTTATTTGTTAGCAATAGGGGATCATTATTAACGTCTACCCGTATGGTCCCAACAGAGTGGTACAGACTCCCAAGTGCTATCAGCAATGGAAATCTTCGGCACGAACTGAATATCGGGTCGATTTACTTAGGTAGGTACTCAGAAAATAATGGTCTTATTTATTTTATTTTTACACTTTTGGAGAAAGCTTACCGACTAATAAATACATGATATAATTAGATATATAACTATCTTGCTTATAACAAGCCCCAATGGATAAAAAAAAACAACAATTATTATAATAGAAAGTAGCGAAATACTCAAGAAAGAAAATTATACAAACAAAAACAAAATACAAAAGAAAAATATCGGCCATGCTTTTTCTTACCGTATCGACCCGGGCGTCTTGTGGCCAATAGTATTTCTTTTGTATTCTGTTTTTTTTGCTACGTTACTAAAATTTTCTTCGACGAAGAGTCGACACTGCAATACTAGTCTGGCAGGAAATACGAGAATTCCAAAGCAGTTCTTTGATTCTAAACTTTATCAAAATTATGAATAGCGCACTATTTGCGAATATTGCAGACAATACTTATCGTCTATCAGCTATTATCACTGACCCACAGGAAGTCACAGTTCTGAAAATAGTTCGTGACAAACAATTGATGAATTAATCACTGAAAACTGATAAGGCTATTTTTGGCACTAAACCAAATACGACGATAACAAATCGATTAGTGCACCTAGCTATCATTCTAGTGTATCACCGTAAAATTGTAAATACTGTTAGCTTATAATCAACCTCGCACGATTGATAAAATAATTTTAACTACTTACTGGCGACAGGAAAAGAATGCCCGTGAGTTTTTATTGCCAGGTTATTTAAAGGCTCTACCTCTAAAAACTCACTGTCGTCGCCGTAAATTTGTAAAACCTCGCACGACAATTATTGTAGTTACTTGCGATAGGAAAAGAGTGGCCGTGATTTTTTATTGCCAGGTTCTTTTTTAACAGGCTTAACTTCTAAAAACTCACAACCACTGTGATTGACCACGTCAGAAGACATTGGTCTCTAACTTTTCGATGTAGACATTAACGTCTCTCACGATTAAAGAATTGAAAATATAATAGGATTCTTTTACGAATAAGTTGTTCACTTGTACTACGCTTTTTTATTCTTTTTACTTCTTTTATTTATGACCCCTTGACTGTGTTTATGCGAAACTAAATTTAAAAACATATTTTGATGAAAAACAACCAACTTCAACCGTGAAATATACTTAGCACAAAATTTGTATTTTATTTCAGAAATTATCAAATATGTTTAAATACTTTTGGAGTCGGTGCTAAGTAAATCAATAGGTAACTTAGTCAATCTTTCTTTCAATTTTTATTCATCTATACAGGATGTTACATAAGGGTTATATCAATCTGAATACACCCCCGTCAGCTGATATATGCGTTATTTCAAATCAAAACAAACGTGTCCCAACACTAGTGCTTGACGTACCTACTAATAGAAAATGAGCGCGTGGTACGTACAATGCCTTCCGCAGTGGCGCGGCGTCGCTCGCGACGGTGTCGGCGTCCTTTGCCCGGCGTCCTTAAAGGATTATTTTAGTTTATGTATATAAAATGGCAACACATAAAAAAATGCTCCAGAACACCCTCTTCGAATTGAGGATCTCGTCTGATCGGACGACATTCCTCAGTTGGCGTAGTGAAGGAGCCATTCGTGTATAGCCGGTGCGTCATCCGTCGGAAACACGCTAGTGAAGGCAGAGGTCGCGTCTGCTCACGCGGTACTCAGACAATGAAACGCTCACGTTACAACTCCCGGGTAGAGCTCAAATTGCCTTCTGATGCTCCTACAACAAGCATCATCTCGTATTACTCTCCAAGTTGTGTGTGATAGTGACTGTGTTGTGTAGTGCAACACAATCACTATCACACATAACTTGAAACTACTCGCAAATGAATTACTAACACACTAAACAACCATTTACCTACTACACTGCATAAATGCAATTGAACTGACCTGTGACCTGACTAATATAGATAATTTTAAATAAAATACTAGGAAATTTCAAACGGCGACCTTGATGCGAAACAGAGACAAAATGTTCCTACCAGGAGAGAGAGAGAAGATTTTTCATAGGCGCGCATTATTTGTACTACCTACTTGATGTCGACGACCGTATCAGCTGATTTTAGATAGTGTTGTTCAAACAAGTGTATTTTATTCGGTAATAATGTTTTTTATTGGATGATTTTTTTTTCTTGTTTGGCGGTCGACACATATCAAAAGGGGTTCTGGTAGTCCAGCTTATGGGGGTTTCTTCGGGTTCATATAACCCTTATGTAACACACTGTATAGATTATATATAGATCATCTATATACATTACCTGCCTACCATATTGCTGATAAATAAAAATAATAATAGTGAAAAAAATACATAATATATAATTCGGGAATCGATCACTTTATCGAAATGTTTTTGCTCGAATTTCATTTTACCTAAAAGTATTGGCCAACGCACGTCTTGACATCTTTTTAGCTATATGCATTATTTGGCATATTTTTAGATTATCGAAGTATCACCTGCGTACGTATCATTTAACCGAACTATTTTTCACTGATTTAAAAAATACCTTTTTGGTTTCGGCCGAAGCCTCTGTTGAACTTTTGTCGTTTGCCAAATGTGAAAACTTGCTGTGAAAAAATGTAAGCTAAATTCCATTTTTTCACAGCAAGTTTTAGAGCTCTAAAGACCAACCCCCATATTCTAAGACAACACTCATAATGCCTCTCCACTCTAACTCCGTAGAGTTTACATTTTTCTCCCATTTACACTTCTTTAAAATCGGTAAGTCAAAATTTTCGAGTTATCGTTATACTCGTAAACTCAATTGAGTGTCTGCATCTCTTAAATATGTTCCTGACGAGTAATTGTATAAAAGCTCTATTCAAACTATTTAAAGACATTTTTATAGTATTTACGATAGAACGCGATTTCCAGTGCAATTTCACGACCTCACTTGAGATGACATTTCTTTTCTCCACTTATAAGAGTGAATTTATTGTTTAAACTCCGAGTGAGTTAGT
Organism: Nudaria mundana; assembly: GCA_963556515.1. Classification (NCBI taxonomy): domain Eukaryota; kingdom Metazoa; phylum Arthropoda; class Insecta; order Lepidoptera; family Erebidae; genus Nudaria; species Nudaria mundana. The sequence goes on from OY748287.1 coordinate 20,456,772, forward strand.
TTCAATAACTATAACTACCAAATGACTCAAAAGTGATTAAGTAAGTTGGAGTGGCATTTGGAGTGTAGTCTAAGAATATGGGGGTAAGGGATTCGGAACAATCCGGCTTGGATTTTTTATGCAATTAGAAAAAGTTTTAGAGCTATCCGATTTGCATTGATTAGGTTAGAAGACTAAGGCGGTCGCTATGGTTATTACCCCGATTCAGCTAAATCCGACTTGCATAGTTCAGATATTAAGACTAAGGTGGTCGCTATGGTTAATACCCCCGATTCAGAGCAAACCGACTTGGATATGTTAGGTTAGAAGACTAATCCTGTCGCTATAGTGAATACCCCACGTTTTTCTCGTATTTAGCAACATAATACTTCGAACAAATGTTATTTTGAATAAATGTAGCTTCGGTAAAAATGTATTCAACCAAATGAGATCAACTAATACAGTGGCAGTCGTTAATTCGGTCAAGTTAAAAAAACAACGAAAAAAGTTAAAATTTTAAAATGAAATTCGGTCAAATACTTTTCGATCTTATGATAGCTACCCATACATGTAATTCATACTTATTAATTTTAACAGTAGCACAATCAAATAAACAGTAAGCTACCAACTTAATTTAATACATTTTTTTCATAACTATCTTCAGAAAGAAGAAGAGTAGAGTATATTTCAGCTACGAGTATTGATACCTTAAAACAAATTGTCATAGGTCTGTACTTAATATTGTACAATAGAATAATTGTTTAAATCAAACTGTGCAAGTACGGGACAAGGTTGGCCAATAACCATAGACAGCAATGGGATTTTTTTTAGATTAGGGATAAGTAGGTAAAGAACCAGGTACTCAAAACTACGTAATTATTTGAGAATAGATCAAGATGTTCTGACAAAAAACAACGTAGAATTTTCCTCAAATCGATGACGACAATTAATTTCAATGTATTGCTTTGTCCTTAGTTCTCGTATGTTTCATGAATTTATTTGTATGTAATAATTATTATTGTTTTAATATCACTCTGGGATATATGTAGGATGCACAACTGATAATGGTGATCCGCTTATTGGTTTGTTATGAGATTTACGAGTAAATAAAATTTTATGTTTAGTTGTTACATACGATAATATCATAGGTTAATAATTTACCTAGTTATTATTCTTTGCATTCGTTGCTACCTCTAGTTGTGCTATAATAAGTTCGATTGCACGTTTATTACAATGTGCGTACTTTACCTACGTCAATTTTGCTAGGTATCTGGACTTCAAACAGCCTAGGGCCCCAAAAACGGTTTGTAGTCTAGACACACTAAGCGACACTACACACAACGAGCGCGCAATGGGGCGGGTCGCGACAATTCTAGAACGTTCGTTCTATCTAGGCTCTAAGCACTGAGCAAGCATTCTGGGCATTAGCCTAATGGATATAAGGTTGCACCCAGATCTTAGTTCTTAGTTCAGTGGTGGTTGAAATCGTCTTGTTTTGTTGTCTAAACTAATTTGACGTCAAATTTTCATTTCAAAAGCACAAGCCTTGGCCCAATTATACTTACACAGTAGTCTGTTGTTTTTACTGCAATTATTATCATTGAGTTAAAACTGCGTTTTAATCATGTTTCAGGCCGAATTCTGGGCCTAGAGCTGGTATCTCCAAAAAATTCCAAGCGGCTTCGCTGTAGCATCGCAGTCTTCGTGTGCTGGGCCTTCATAGTTGCATCCGCACTTACATTCTTCATTTTCTACTTTGCTTTAGCGAAACAAATTACTCGTCTAGACCTAGGTAATAACCTTTTTTCTGCTATACTTATTGTATTGTCTGTGAACACCTTTAGTTACTTTCAACAGAACGGGCAAAAATAAATAAGTACTGTAATGAGAAATTACTTACCTAATTAAATTTATTTTAATTGGTAATATTGGTAACTACCTATAATAATGATGTGGCAAAAGTGGCAAAATTTATCCAGTCTCAACCATTCACGTGTTTAATATTTCTATCTGTTGATTCCTTTATGAAGAAAAGTAAGTACCAGGTACTCACTTTATCTGCTTGTTTTTTGTTTTTATCTTAACCAAGGCTATTTCCATGCGTCCCACTATTAAGGTCATTTAGGAACCGAGCTTGGTTATTTATGTTTATAGCTTTAGGTATTTAGTTTTTTAAAACCGCCCTCTAGGGCCACGGCCACACTATCGTCCATTGCCGGCCGTCCCGGTGCCGGCGGTATGTGGTGATAGTGCTTTCGCTGTGTGACTTTACAATCTTTTGTTTTTGTCGTTTTTCAAAACTTTATTTGTTTTGCGCCCCCTTTTTGAAAGAGCTATAATAATGTATCTACTTATTGTCAGGTGCACTTTCACACCTAAGTGCACCAAGCCTTCATCGCGTAATATCTAGTGAACCCAAATAATTTACCTAATGCCGCCTAAATTAATCTTTCGGGAGCGCGGGAAGAAGCATAGGTACTCTATTGCTCAAAGCGACTTAAAAACCCCTCTACTCAAAGACTATGTTTTCAGCATAATAAAGACAGTCGCTTTATTGTAGCTCTTCTTTAAAATAAAGGACTTTCAATGACTTTTTGATACAAAATATTCAGTTAAGAACATTAATTTGTTTAGATATAAAAGAACCATGGTACCTGAGGCGCCCTAACTGGCAAGCAATGCCCGACTACGGCATCGAGTTGCTTGAGCTTCCTGTCCCCAATGTGATCATCGGACACTCAGCCCTTGAATTTTGCGTTGGACAATACGCATGTATAAAGAATGTATTAGACATACAATCGGATCATCAGAGACGCAGCTGGTCTGACATCGGCCCGAACTTCCTGATTGGCGGGGACGGTTTAGTTTTCGAGGGTAGAGGAGCAAATGTCCTAGGCGTCATGGTGAAATCATGGAACAGAAAGGGTATAAGTATTATGTTTCTTGGAAACTATGTTATCGACAAACCGCGTGACGAGCAATTCGATCATGTTAAGGTGCTACTGGATGAATTAGTGGCGAAGGAAGTATTGACTGCGGACTATGCTATATTTGGACACTGTCAAAAGACAGGTAATATTGTATCACCGGGACCACATATAATGGATCAATTATGGCGTTTAGAACATTGGAATTCATCAAATAAATCCGCTTGTCTGCGATCGTGATTTTTGTTTTTATAGGACAATATTGTAGGACTTTGTTGTAATGTGACAGATAATAATTGTACTTATACCCATAGACTTAGAATCCTGCTCGCTTCGCTGTCTATACATTATAGACAAAGTGTGAACGTAATGTACCTACCTATGCATTTATTCATGTTAAATATTCATTAAGTAGTGTTTAAATGAAATATGTTTAATTCATTTTAGACTAAGAGAGAACACATGCATATGCCTGATAGTTGATAAAAGCTACTTAACCTACCTAAGCAACAAAGATTTTTCTAATGTCTCGAAAATATAAATGACCTAAAGCAGATTTCGAACCCACGAAAATTTTCGTTTAATGGGGAATGCTTTGCAAACTGTTGAACCAAAAAGATGACGACCGAGACATCGAAACGCTGCCCGAGGTTATTTTTTCGCAGCTGTCCCATCGTCTATTGCTGGTCGCCCCTAGTGCGCACTTAGAGAATACTTTTAGCGCCAGCGCCTAGCAGTTCGAGGCCTGCGTAAGATCATTTGTCTTGGCGATACACTGTGTAAACCATAATTAAACATAAGTACGTACATTTGAAATAGCTTAAAACCCATTGTGTAGAGAACCTACTCGTTTAACACTAACAGTGCGTTAGGATTTAAAAGGGGATTTGGGCAAGATATTTGTTAATAAACGGCGCGTAAACCATTCAACAAATTTTGATGAAACGTACGTTTGATGTACGTAGACTATCTCTTGAATTGACACATAGATAATTAGGTACCTACCTTTTTTATATCCGAGTCGTCCGCCTGATGGGAGGGTAGGTGAGGCAACGTCTAGCGATTGGGAGCCACTTTCATAGCACACAGTACCTGCCTCCTATCGAAAATGGCCTTCTAGTTGGTGGCCCAATGATCCTCTTCACTCTCCGCTTAAAGAAACCAGGGTCAAAGCTAGTAAACATGTGCGCAGGTATCGGTTTACATAGGAACCCATTTTATGTTTGACAATACATTAATGTAGATATAGTGGAGTGTAGTAAAGCGTTAAAATCGTAAAACCTCGGAATGCAGGGTCGGTCAATGAATCTTTATAAAAGCTGTTGGACTGGAATTGTTAAAAGCTCAAATAAAAATATTGCGCGCTCTTGATTAAAGATAATATTTCAACTTCACGCTGGGTACATAACAGACACTTCCACCTTCCTCTCCATGTTCGTATGTTCAGTTAACATTCTGTACATTTTGTTCAGCAATGAGGTGCGCGAGTTAAAGGGTTAATAAAGCTGGTCACAGAAGTCTGGTAATAATAACACCTCCTACCTACGTATATTATCGTAACCGCATTTTACTAACTTTACAGTACGCCTGGGTAAAGATTTCATAACCGATTATTTATGAGTGTGTCATTATTAGCAACATATTGTTTTATAAATTAAGGTACAAAAATGTGACAACCCGTATAGAATGTTGTTGTGTAGTAAATTTAAACTAATTTTTACTAGTTTTCTCAAAATATCGCATAAGATATTTATCGCCGGAAAATATATAGAACAAATTATTGTATGTGTAAGTTACTATAGTATACTTCGAAAATAATAAAGTCACTCGTATTGTATGTTAGACTTACGATATTTTTCTATCTTGGTACTATGGAAACATGCATCATAAGTTATAATTATGATATGGTATCAATATTTCGAAAATTATATCGTAAGTACACGATAAAGGATTATTAGGAAAAAAATAAATTTTATTAGGTAAAATGTTGTATATTTTCATATTTGAAAATACAGAAGAATGGTTACAAAATAGTTTGAAAGAAGACTCTAATACAAATCAACAATAATGCGTACTCAAGTTTTGTTATATATCAGTATAATCAAACCAAAGTAATATTAATCAATCTCAAGTACATACCGCAAAACAAAAGTAAATTTAAAGACTTGTAAGACTTGGAGTCGAAGACCTGCATTTTTAGTAACTTTTGTTACCTAAGTATTAAAAGCATCGAAACCAAAAATAACTTCTTATTAAAAGCTAAATGAACTTAATTTGAATCAGTCTTATTGTTAAAAATTAAGTCTTTGACTCTTATTAGATAATTCTTTTATTTGTGTAAATTGTATCAAAAAATAAACATTATTCTAGTATCTCAAAATATGTCTTACTAATCTTAAAAAATCAAGAATAACGCTTCTTACTTTCATTAATCACTCCTTTTAGTAAACTTTATCACGCCTTATAACATATTTTCTCCTTATTTTCAATGAGATCAGTTTTAGCAAAATAGGTAATTATTATTCTTAAAAAAATGTAAAGTTAAAAATTTTTATTCTTTCTAGGGAGTACTTTTATAGGATTTTAATTGTTTAAAAACTTAGTCTGAATCAGAATCTGAATTTGTACAAAAATTATCATTATTATTAACGGCTGGTAAATTTGTTGTATACGCGACTGACATATGCTCATTAAGTCATCTTTTTTTGCTTTGGGGATTGGTAAGCAACTTTCATATTATAACGGACGTCATTTTCAGAACTGTGACTTCCTGTGGGTCAGTGATAATAGCTGATAGACGATAAGTATTGTCTGCAATCTTCGCAAATAGTGCGCTATTCATAATTTTGATAAAGTTTAGAATCAAAGAACTGCTTTGGAATTCTCGTCTTTCCTGCCAGACTAGTATTGCAGTGTCGACTTTTCATAAGGTAGCCTAGAGTAAAGAAAAAACTATTGACCACAAGACTAGACGATACGGTGAGAAAAAGCATGGCCGATATTTTTCTTTTGTATTCTGTTTTTTTTTTGTATAATTTTCTTTCTTGAGTATTTCGCTACTTTCTATTATTTCAATTATTGTTTTTTTTTATCCATGGGGGCTTGTTATAAGCAAGATAGTTATATATCTAATTATATCATGTATTTATTGGTCTGCAAACTTTCTCCAAAAATGTAAAAATAAAATAAATAAGACCATTATTTCGTTTGTGCCGAAGATTGCTGATAGTACTTGGGAGTCTGTACCACTCTGTTGGGACCATACGGGTAGACGTCAATAATGGTTCCCATATTGCTAACAAATAAATGTAGGTAGGTACCTAATTGTGTGAGTCCTGGTTCGTGGTATCTTGTCAGACTTCACCCGAACTGTAGACCTCCTTAAAGGCTATCACACACAGTACAGACGGCACATCCCGCCGACTTTTGTCACGCATTTGTGCCGCCGGTATTTGCCACAGAAAGCCGCACACACACGAGCAAGCTAGGAGCGAATGCCGACCGCCAGCATGCCCGGGCGCGGAACTGCGGGCGCTTTGTGTGGCAGCCTTAACGGAGTCATTACAATTGCGTTCTTTGTAGAATAAAGACATTTAGGTACATAAAAGATTTTGGAGCTGTTTCTGGACCTGGATTCTATATATTCGCGTTAGTTGTAGCTATGTTTGCTCTTGTGTTAACAGTCTTAATAAGTATGATTATAATAACGTTCCTACCTAGTTTGTAAATAGTAACATGAAGTATTTGTTATAATTATGTAGGTATACCTTACAACTACTTAACTAGTAAGTAATTACGAAAACAGCAATACTGAAACGATCAGATTAATTATACTTAACAAATCAATGTGTAATTTAATATGATGTTCAATTACCTACTTATATAAAGTCAAATGTGATTATTATACCTACTATCACTAAAGATGATCTTTAATTTGTAAACTATTCTGTGTCGTTGCTGTGCGGCTAAACGCACTAAAATAACAGGAAAACATGTGAATAAATTATTTCGCAGAATATAAAACAGCAAGGCTCTTTAAATAAAAATTAAATAATCTGTGCAAACAATGGCACATAAAAATTAAATAATCTGTGCAACAAGGCGTTGTCCGATGAAATTGTGTTCGCAAGCACCAGCAGACATGCATTTAAACAAACACAGTCACAATGATTATAAGTACAAGTATGTAATAAAGGGCTCACCTATGGCAACCTCTGTTTTGTCGACGTTTTGAGTGACTGAGATAAACTAGGGTCCGATGTGGACGCGCGAGGACTTGTGACGTTGAGGTTAGCGATCTCTGGCTGGGAACGGTCTAATGCCTGTACAGTTCTGCCATCCATCGCCACCACTTCAGTCCCGCAACTCGGCCGTTCCATGGTTATCGCCCAGCCTTGATGCGACATATTTGAGAAAACCCAAACGCGACCGCAAGGGCGTGACGTAATCACAATACTAGTTGGTTAACTTTTCGTCAGACGTCGACTCGTTTTGTCGTCTGCAATGCGACTAGCTTCCAACTCTGCAGGATGTAGTAGCGATTGACTGATTATAAATTAAATGTTGTAGTTAGTATCATCTCTATTAGTCGCTACACTGCAACTTCAGGGCGATGCTTGGATATAGACTACTTAGTATTTTTATTAATTTTTCAAATAGGATGTAGTTAAATAATATTGGCTTTGGAGGTTATCGGAAACCTATAAGTTTCACCAGTAACTACTTACCTATCTTTGTGATATCGTAATGATGTTCTGGGCAGTGATTCATCGCCAACGCTTTCAACACCTTGCCATAGAGCTGCGTTAGGGAGGCGCTCGTGTATCACGAAACGTCTCTCTACCACCGTCGTATTGTCGGGGCCTACCTTTCGGAGAGGGCCATAGCTTACCCTAGCTGGCTCGGGCCAGCTCGGCGAGATGTGTCGTGTGGTGTTCCGCAGGGGTCGGTACTGGGGCCGCTTCTGTGGAACATCGGTTACGACTGGGTGCTGCGGGGTGCGTTGCCTGAGGGCGTCGACGTGACATGCTACGCCATAAAGCCAGGATATTTTTTTTACAATTTATGCACCCAGTGACACTCAGGAGATAAGTACTAATAGCTTTCATTTGAGATTCCATATGTCGAAATCCATCCAGTCGTTAGGCCTGTAGAGGGCAACAAAGAACATACATACATACATACGCGCGAAACACATAACCCTCGCTGACGCAGTCGGGTAAAAAGCTATGTTTAGATCCAGAAGAGCTCTCGATCTTCTGTCTCTGTCACGTGTTCAAGAGAACAGTGTGTCCCTATCTTTTAGGACAATCGGTAAGTAACTATTTTAAACCTCTGATAACTCATTGTGAATAAGACCGATTTTAACGGTATTTTAAACCTCAGGAAACTCATATATAAGTGGGTAAACATTGGGTAGTATTTAACTGCTAATCAAAAAACCTTCCTATTGTACTAAAAATCCCTTTCCTGAGCAAAAATACTGATTGCGCAGCAAATAATTACCTATATAAATTTTAGCAGCAATTTAAGTTCGTGACGTATTTTCTTCCCATAGTACATACTACTAGACTGCTTAGTAGTACTATGGGAAGAAAAAATTTCCCGTGGTAGGTAGTACCAGTAGTACCACGGGCAACAAAGGGTCAGAAGGCATACAATGACTAATCTGTAATAATTCATATGCACCCTACTGAAGTAAGGCGAGGTCAGACTTGATACAGTTACTCATCTATTCAAAGCGTCCGTCAATCGTTTATCTAGACTCTAAACTAGTAAACTTCTTGTTGTATGAAATAATAACATAAATTAAATCCACTTGAGATTGGTGGCTCAAGCTTTGTTAGATACGAAATATTAACACACCTATATGCATATTCACACCTCTTTCCCATCGAGGTAGACAGATTCCACGGATTTCCACTTGCTACAAACTTGACATACTTCTTTCATTTTTTTGTAGTGTAATAGTGCGAGTAAAAAGGTTTTTAAACTAAATATTTCGGAAAAGAAAACCGACTAAATGTGAGGTCGGACAACGCCAAAAGCCGTATTCCTAGGTTCCGTGAAGTACATACAACACATCGCTCTATTTTTATTATTGAGCTCTCGACGAACATCTATGCCAAGGATTTCTAGATTGTCCTTCATGAGTAATATTGCATTCTGAAAAGAGGGTAAGGGAAGGAACGGGGATCTTTTTGCCGTAAACGCACACGCCTATGTTTTGCCGGCTTTAAACTCGACCATGTTCTCAGAATCCCATCGAGATACGTTGACGAGGTTTCGGTCGAGATCTGCCACAAGTTGCCGCCTCTCGTCCTCAATCTCGGTTCAGTGTAGCTTCGATGCAGATTGCTATGTTCGGCATAGCAATGAATGTTCCCAATACGACTATGTTGCTTCTATAACAACAAATAGAACAGAATATAATAAATGTTAAAGAGTGCTCCCATACAACGTACGTGATATTTTCGACCGTTTTGGTACGGAAAACCTTTGTGCGCGAGCCCGACTCGCTATTGTACGGTTCTCAGATTAATGTGACTGTCAAGATCTCATAAATAGACCTATAAATTATAGATTTCATTAAGTTATCTATAGGTTTAACCAATAGGACTAAACTAACCCTAAAAAAACTGTAATATACCTTGGTAAAAGTTTAATCTAATCTTGGGAGAGCCTTGTCCACGTGCCGTTGTATATGGTCATAATATTCCAGGCGATTAAATAGGCAAGTACAAGAAAACCATGAATTTAAGTACCATAAACTATGCTTCACTACTGATAAATAAAACAATCTAAAGCAACAAAACCAATTATAAACTATAATTGGAATTGTAAGGTCATCACTATTAGTGGGTACCATTCAAATAAACCAACGGTTAACTAAAAGTTAAACAAAAAAATCACTCACATGTCCAACTGTCTGTTCATCCACTACACCTACATTCGATAATCACGATCGTGTTTAGATAAAAAAAAAAAAAGAAACAATAATAACAAAATAAATAAATCCTGTAATCACCTCACGTCAGTAGACTTAGTAGAATGATAAGTAGGGTGTCCATTAATTACACACAGTATTTTATTAGGACATTTAACGGTATTTAACAATAATAATTTTGTTGTATGAATAATGAATAAAGTTAATAATGTTTTAAAAATATGAATAATGTTTTTGTTTTAAGAATAATAATAGTAATTGGGTTCTTGATAATATTAGGTGCAATTTTTAAAGAGTAGTATTTAACTGCTAAACAAAAAAATACCTTAGTTTTGTAGCGAAAAAAATCCCTTTCGTAAATAAAAATACTGATTGCACAGCAAACAATTACCTCAAAAAAATAAAAGCAGCAATTTTTGCAGGGGAAAAAATATTTTGCTCTAAAAAATGATTATCTGATGCATATAAATTGAGGGGCGATAAGATTTTTGCTGTGCATTTAAATTTGTCCTTTTTTAAATCCTCAAAAACTATATCAGTGACACTTTGACATAATAATAAAATTATTAGGTGCATCAACCAAAAAAACACACAGTAACAATGGGTTTTATAGCAATAAATATGCTAATAAACTAATATGAAACTAATAAATATATTTTTTTGAATTAAAAAGCGATTGATGCTGAAATGGTGATGAAACTGTCATTGAAACTGTGGAATTCTTGATTCGAGTAAATTCTAATGCATCCAGAGTATCTATGACTTTGACATTGAAGTCTCGCGCTTAATTTAATAGTTTAATGCTAGACACGGATTACCAATAAAATTATTAAAAGAGCTCGAAGAAGAATGCTCGTAAGTAACACTTTTTAAAAACTGGTTTTAGTCCTAGAAATATTCCCGAAATGCCAGTACTTATTGGTCACAGTATTGAAGCAGTCTCTTCCACTTGTAACTCAAGTTAGATACGAGTTTCGTCATCAAGCATGACATGACAGCGGCGCGGGCACGCCGAGTCCTAATATTATTGTGTTTTATTTAAATTATTAACGACTTAAACACTTCACTGTCCGTTAATTTATAAAATGTTCTTTAAATCATTAAGTGACTGCAATGCTTAATGGTTCTTCAGTTCAAAAAAATAAAATGTCACAATGTACGTAATTTGTAACATTAACTTTTTTTGCTTCTATCAAATAAACGATCTAAAGAGTTTGTATATTTATTGGGTAAGAATATTTTCTTGGTAGTTGTAGAAGTAAATATGAATCTCAGCTATTTTCCTACACAGTTTGATGCCACCTGAAATAGGGTTGTGTAATTATTCTTTTAGTTATCTTTTTCTACTTTTTATTGGTGTATAGTTTATAATATATTGCTGTCTCTGGTGCACTCGTAAAAGGTATTTCCAGTGGTGCCCGTTCTTCTTATGTACCTAACTTAAACTTAGGGAAATGTAGATACCTTTAACAAGTAGAAGCGTAATCATAGGTTCACCTTTCGAACAAAAATGTCTTATAAATCTATGGTTTAGTAAATGATTTTACTGTTCTGTTCTGAACAGAAGCCAATTACCTCTTAGAAGTACCGTTTGATGATTCCACCGTATTTGTTTTTTAGCGTGACTGCCTCCGCACTATCTTGCCAATAAATACAGCGATGCATACCTACTTATGACTAAAATGTTACAGAAAAGTTTTACAGTCGCAGGTGCCGCCCCTACTAATCTAGGCATTAAAATCGCCACTAAGACTGCATCAGCTAAAACCGTGTACTGCCATGACGTTACTTGCAACACTTACGAAAATGGTTTCTAAGTAAAACTAAGTTCTATTCCCTTATATCAAGTACCATGGGTTAACTTTCGAAGTGAAGTGGTTTACAGGGTGTATTTGGCTCAGGTGATACTCTCCCCATCTTCTAAACTTGCTGTACTGGCTTATAAATGGTTACTTACTTCCTCGACAGTTGAATTATTAATGTCTTAACCATGTACCGTATCTGATTGCCGTTGAAACTTTATAGGAAAACACTAAACTTTAAATTCTTGTATAGGTATAGAGATATCTTCCTAGGTTTTTAGTTCACATAGGTACTTCACTACACAGAAATCGGAGATTGGTTCTAACTGACTCAATTACTCAATTTAGGTACAGTCATTATTACTTACTTATGTATTGGACTACTTCCGTGGTGTGGTCGGTAATGAATCGGCTTTTGACTCCGGGAATCTCGGGTTCGATTCCCGGATTCGTGATTCACAAATGTTTGTTTCGGAGTTTGAGTGTTTTCTATGTACAATGTATGTATTTAGAAATAAATAAGTAGGTTGTCTATCAGTTGTTTTGATCCCACAGCACAAGCTTATAGCGTAGTTTTGGCTAGAAGACGTTGTGTGAGCGTGTCAAAAAATATTTATTTATTTAACAAATTTTATTATTAGAGACAGTAGGTACATTTATCCTTTTTAGTTCAATTAAGTAGGTAGTTAATTTTTTTTTATTTATCGAAGTTATAAATTCATCTCTAGACTGCACATTTTGCATAAAACTTCTGAACTTCGCTCAAGTAAACAAGTTGACGCTTCTGGATAGCAAATTTGGCGGTTATCGTAAATATTAATCATAAATTTAAGAACGTACTCTGTATTTCTAATCGCCCAGAAATACAGAATACGTAATGAAAATATACTGCGAAGTTAAGCTGTTATACTGGTGAAGGGAGAGTAAGTAAAGCTGTATGCATCACAACTAAAGTTATTTTTATGTAGGTTCGTACTTAAAGGTTGTCATTGAGAAACTTAAAGAACTTTTTCATTAATAAATTATAAGTAAAAAAATATTTTTTAAAACTATTTTTTATTAAAATGCGCTAAGGAGACAAAAATATACTTTAACTATAAACTTTAACTGTAAACTTATAACGTCATACTCATTACACAATGTTATAAAACCTTGTCGCTGTTCAGTTGAGCAAATACAAGTACTTAAATCTCGACAGCAACAAGCTTTTATAACATATAAATTGTGTAATGACGTTATATATATAACTTTCCAGTTAAAGTAATTTTTAACTTTAAAGTTATTTGATACACATATTGTAGGAGTGCATTAAATATAACTAGGAGCTGACGTCGCTGCCGTAGTACTGCGCTGCAGCATGCAATTGAGCGAAGCGACTATTGTCATATTTTTGATCAATAACTTTTTTTGAGGGTCCTAAATCAAAATTCGGTCTCGAACAAAACCTGCTCCTGAGAATGCTTGATTTTTGAGTGAAAAAATCATGAAAATCGGTTGGGTAGTCGTCGAGAAACAATTTCACATCGAGTTGCATTTGAGTCACCTGATAAGGAGCTGCGCTCGCTACGCTCGCTTCGCTCAATTAGTCTGCCATGTTTTATGTGCCGCCATGTTGGATTTAGAATGACGTCACACACGTATTGTCACCCAAACCGAATGTGTATACATGTTGTATACACATTCAGCTCAATCGGTTAAGGAAATCTTCTTCAAATTCAGTTGCAAGATTCCACCCGAACCAGCATACGAGTACATACATTGCAAGTTAAATAAAAGCTCGTAAAATAATGTTATTTTACACTGCATAATTTAAATTGTACGTAAAGTAAAAAGATTTAATAATCAGTGCATTATTACTATTCCCTATCTGTGGTATTATGCAATTTCGCCAGAAGCGGTTTGAAAATCGAACGCAATAAAAACAATTTTCCATTTTAAAATATTGCTTCCTTAATATTTATACAGAATGTCCTAAAACCATGCCACAGGACGGAATTGTACCTAATATATAATATTACTGATAGGAGATTTTATTTTATTTTTAAAAACAATTTTAACTGCATTTATACATTTTTGAATAATCACCTGTGTGAACATTATTTTACGACACCGATCAAAAGGCTTCATGGGAAGGCTTCAATCATAGAGCAACAAAGAATTCTGCGGTAAATGACACCCGGGTCGCCTCTCTTTTACTTTTTTTTTGTTGCCGAGGCCCAAGTCTCGCCTCTGCCTATCAAACTCGTAGTAGTTCGTACTCACCCCAAGCAACTGTCAAACTCACGCATCGCTCTATGACGCCTCCGCACAATAGAACTTTTAGTTTTTTTTTCCACCGATGTTTATTTTCCTATAATATCTGCATTATAATTTGGGGATGTGCACAAATGACTGCGACACCGTTAGTGGCACGTGTCAAAAAATTTAGGGCTATTTTTGTTGCAACATTTCGTCGATCCCAACGTAGCATACGACGCCGCGTATACGACGACCGCGTTGTTCTATGGCCCCAACGAATAAAATCGAAGTGTCCAAATTTTACAGCAAAAATAAAAACCGTTTTTTGGCTCGTAGTACCTATTTCTTGATATACAAATTACTGTGTAAACCAACTGTGTTTACACAGTAATTTATTTATCAAGAAATAGGTTACTTTTTCACATTTTTATTTATTTTTATCTTATTGGTGTATCTATAATAAAGAGTTTTCTTTCCATTTATCTCTCTATCTAGATACACTCCCCCCCCCCCCCTTCTTCTTTTAGGTTCGTGGCTCCATCGTTCATCGATGATTTTGCCAATGTCAAGGTAATGCTTGATTTGATAGTTCTCGGCGCGGAAGCACTAGTTACTCTGAACTAATTATCGGTGTGGTACAAGGAAACTGTTCGGAATTGCAAAAGAGCGCCTTTTTTATCCGTGGCCCTGGGCCGCGGCCTCACCTACGTCCATTGCCGAGCGCCTCCAGTAAGCACTGAGAGAATTCCCAATGGCGCCCGGCGGACCTGGGCCACCTGTGGCCGCTGCGTGTTACCCGCATCTTGATTGATTCTTTGACTTTGTATATACTTATCTTAGCTACCGAAATAGAAATTAACCAATGATAAATTGTAATTATGTACGGCCTAATAGTATGCAAATATACACAAAATACAAATAGGGTAATTAATATCTTAGAAAGTAATCTGTTCGCATGATATTTTTAATAAGTACGTTTGCAATACAATTATTCAAAACACAGGAGGTCAACAACTGCCAAACCTACAATTACGCTCTCTGAGAAAATTTAATATCTAGCTAATTTGCCGACAACATGAAACGGGTAATTTGCTTAACAAGACCAACAAGACCGCCGAATTGGTATGTAAAAGTAAACATTATAATAATTATACAGTACGACGACAGATATAATCAATAAGCAGACTTGGATGGTCATTTTAAGTTGGACATTGATGGATAAAACAAACAGTTTAAATTACGAAGTAAGTGAAACTTCAGTAAAAGAAGTTGTTGTAAAATTAACAGTTATTCAAAACGGACTCCGAGGAGTTCGGATTTTGTTGAGTGCATGTCTGGTAGCTTTTTAGGTTACCTCTGGCGCTGACCTCCATGATCGGGGCCTGAGGACGATGGATTAGCAACCCACCGTCCTTACAGAAGCTTCTAGCCTAGAAGGACTGCGTGCTGTCGGGCTTCACCCCGCGCCTTTACTCACCGACGCGGGATGTAACCCGTCCCCGAAGATGCGGGGTAACACCCGACCACCACGCAGCGGCCACACAGGTGGCCCAGGTCCGCCGGGCGCCACTGGGAATTCTCTCAGTGCTTACTGGAGGCGCTCGGCAATGGACGTATGTACGTGAGGCCGCGGCCCAGGGCCACGGATAAAAAAGGCGCTCTTTTGCAATTCCGAACAAAGTTTCCTTGTCCCACACCGATAATTAGTTCAGAGTAACTAGTGCTTCCGCGCCGGGAACTATCAAATCAAGCATTACCTTGACATTGGCAAAATCATCGATGAACGATGGAGCCACGAACCTAAAAGAAGAAGAGGGGGGGGGGGGGAGTGTATCTAGATAGATAGATAAATGGAAAGAAAACTCTTTATTATAGATACACCAATAAGATAAAAATAAATAAAAATGTGAATTGAATTCGACATTACACAAAAGGTAACAGCCAACTTCATAGGCATGTAATTTTTCGTCAAAAGTATATTATGGCTTTATTAATAATATGAGTCAGAGGAGGAGATAATACAAGTATTTCCTTTCCCATTCTTGGCATAATTTAAAATAAACACGATAGATAAATTACCTGCGCATCTGCTATACTTACATTTTATGACATCGGGGAAAGAAAACAAAAATGTTTTTTGTTCATAATAATTAGCTGTCTGTTATTTTTTTAATAAATAACTAAGCCACAGTTTGTAATAATACGTAATGATATTATTCTGTTCCATTTTTTTTTTTTTTAAACCTGACTGTCAAGGATGTAGGAGATATAGGTAAGGTACATTACTGAAAAGGTAATAGGGCAGTACTAGTACAGGTTTTTGTACCTTTATATTATGAGACTACCTCGGTGGCACAATGGTACTATGTACGGACTGCCACGCTCGAGGTCTCGGGTTCGATTCCCGGGTCTGGTGGATAATGTATAATTCTCTTTAGAATTTTACCCAGATAATTATCCCAGAGTCTGGAACTTGTGCCCGGTAAATGGCAATAGGCTCGCCCCCTATTACATGGGACCTAACATAGCTGGGGAGATGTGGGTGCGTTTGCACACCTCTGCCTACCCCTTCGGGGAAAAAGGCGTGATGCTATGTTATGTTATATTATGTATATAACGATATATTCAAATTGCATCTTCATTGCAAATTATGAAATTCTATTTGGTCGAACCAATAAATTATTACTTGTTATTATAATATAATTAATATATTCTACCAAATTGACTGCACAAATATGTAACGTCATGGCCGAGACTTATCGTTTTGACATTTACTAAATGGAAGGTGATTTAATTTGACAGTTAACTACGCTATTGTAAAAATAATTTATAACACACAGTCATGATGCGACATTTATTAAAAACATGTTAGAAATATGACATGTCCATAATATGATATAACTTTGTAACTTTTATCGCGTACCCGTGACGTGGCAGTTCTGTAGTATCTACATATACAAAATCTAAAGTTTATTTGTTTGTTCGGACATCGGCCAAAACGACTTAGGTATCTTTAGAAAAAAATGAAGCATCCGTAGCATGGTGGGATGACTTGAGTTTGATCCCAGCCTTTTACCTAGCTGGAGGGGTTAGCAATAATGCCTTACTAGTATTTAATGCTCACACGTAGGTAGATGGAGATTAGGTTTACATGGAAACAGGGTATCTAGCCACTCACTCGTCCTTGAGCCCAAAGCGTACCAATAACAAATTTATACCGAACCCTCAGAGGAATTTCTTATCTTTTTTTAATACGGCTTTCACTTTTACCGGAGCTGTAAGTATTTTAGATTATTACTTTCGAGTTTTTAAATAGATAAGTTTCATCTACACACGCCCAGCTATATTTCAGTATTTTTATTTTCGTTGAAGCTATTATATTTAAACTGTTACAAAGGTTTTTATCATCAAGCGCGGAAAGTATTTCCGCCACATTCCGTGCCAGAGGGGGCTGACGTGTCACACCATAATAGCCATAGGAGCCCGGCGGACCTTAGAGTGGCTAGGTGCCCACTAGAAACTATTCAAACCGAGCCACGGACGTCCGCTAGTATTCTACACTTTTGAACAGCAACTAACAGGCACTGTCTGTCACCCCACATGACACGACAGTTTTCGCGACAAAAAACTTAACGTGTTTACCCTAATTTTAATTCTGGTAACATCGATAAGCGGCGTGAAGTAATTTTGAAGTTCTCGTGCAGATCCGTCCAATATTAAGAATCGATTCGTCATGCTCGATATTAGTAATTAAATATATGACCATTGAACAACCTGCTATGACGTATTTTTGTATGTTTAATAGGGATGAGATAACACTTTTTCCCTAAACTTTCGCAGACCCAGGAAAATAAAGGCACAAGACGAAGACGTTTTTGATCTAACTCGATTGAATTTTGTTTTAAAGTAAAAATATTACTTACGCCTCCTTGCTTCGCGCTTATTGCTTCTTTTACAAATCAAAGAATTTTGAATGGAAGATAGGGCGTTTTCACATTGCACAATAACGACACACGATATCGTCCATAATATCGTGACGATAACGTGCACGATATCGTAAGTAGCAGCAGTATCTTTAAGGTAAGAATGTAATATTGTATAATGTATATTGTGGACGAAATCGTGGCGATATCGTGACGATATTATCACGATTATTATTTTTATTAAAAAAAAACGGATGTTTTTCTCGACATCTGTCGGTATAATGGATACCCCGTCCTGTGACCCACTGGAATAAAGGTATCCATATTTCCCCTGCTGTTTGTCTAGTTAAGTTATAAATACATAATAATATAAATAAATACTTTTAATATATGTATATAAATCTAGTTATATTATATTCAAATAAATATAGTATGATATTCTAAGTATTATTATTTCTTCTTTTCCTACCTCTGTGCGTTCGCTGTGATTGTTGTGTGCCTGATGACTGGGTTGAATTTTGTGTATTAGAGGGATGTTGTGTTGGTCGTGTGTTAGACGATGGTTGTGCAGGTTGTGTATCAGAAGAATGATGTGTCATTTGTGTTTCTGTTAATTGTTGTGTGTTTGGTGTTGAATGTGTGTCATTTGTTTCTCTATTGTGCACGAAGACGGAGTCACCTAGAACTTTACTTAGTATGGTTGATGTGTGTATTGCTGCTTGTTTTTGTAGAATGCTTAAATTAATATTGGCGTCTAGTGTGTCTATATATCTGGTTATGTTTTTAGCGACTATTCCAGTCGCTCCTACAACAATGGGTATAACAGCTGCACGCGTGTTCCATAGGCGGGTAACTTCTGTTTTTAATAGGTGGTATTTGCTTAACTTCTCGATTTCTTTAGCGCCTATGTTATGATCTGATGGTACGGTGATATCTATTAAATATGTTTTATTGTTTTCCTTATCTATGTAAATTATGTCTGGTCTGTTGTGTGTCACTGTCACGTCAGTCTGTACTGGGATTTCCCACATAATCTTGGCACTAGCATTTTCCTTCACTTGAGGTTCCAATAGCTGTTCCTTCCACCAAAGACGATCCACTTCCATACTATGTTTTCTAGCTAGGCACCAGTACACACATATTTGACCAGATCGTTATGCCGTTTAATGTAGTAGGTTCCAGCCAGTTTTTCACATCCCGAAATTATATGCTGTGTAGTCTCATCTTTGACTGTACATAGTCGACACTTTCCATCTATTTGCTGTTTCAAAATGTCGCGTTGGTGTTGTCTCGTCATAACGGCCTGATCCTGTATAGCGAACACCGCTGATTCCAATGAAGCTGTTAGTTTTTGTTTTTTCATCCATTTGAATGAAAGCTCCTCATCAATGTTTGCCTGATCTAGGACGGATTTGGGAAATTGGCCATGAAGAGGTTTATTTCTCCATCTCTTTTTCTGCATATCAACTATTGCTTTTTTAATATCTTTATCCACGTTTATGTTTCCTAGTGGTAGCCTGAACTCCGTTTCTATTTCGTTTGAGTCTTTTATTATGGAAAACTTGGTTCTGTTTGTGTCTTGTTATACTATTGCTTTTAATAAATCGTCGCTTTCTGTTTTCAAATACTGTTTATATTTTATTATTTGCGTTTTATACATATTTTCTACATTTATTAGTCCTCGACCACCCTGTAATACTGGTAAATATAATCTTTCTACGTCTGCTTTTTGTTGATGCGCTTTTTTAATGTTCATTAGTTTTCTAGTTTTTGTGTGTATTTTCTTTAAATCACTTAATTTGTAGTTTATAATACCGAATGAATATAAAAGAACGGGAATTGCGTACGTATTTATACCTTTAATCATGTTACGAGAGCTTAAATGTGAGTTCAGTAGTTTTTTCACTCGTTTGTATTATTCTTTGACGATTTGCTCCCTGACTTTACTATGTTCTATTTTACCTGATTCATTGACTCCTAAATATTTGTATGTTTCACCTACTGCTAACTGATCGAATGACTCTCCACTCAGTAATACGTGTCCCTCCCCTGATGTGTTACCTCTACATCCTGATTTAAGATGTAGTACATTGCACTTATCCAGGCCAAACTTCATTCCTATGTCATTAGTTAATACTTCTACGCTATCTACTAAAACTTTTAAGTTCCTACTATGATTGGCATAGAGCTTTAGATCGTCCATATACAGAAGATGATTAACCCAGAAACTATCTTTAAGTTTGTATCCCTTTAGTTCGTATCCACTCAATATTGATGAAAGTGGGTTTATGGCTAAGCAAAATAGTAATGGTGACAGGGAGTCGCCCTGGAATATCCCGCGTCTTATGCGAATCGGTTCAGTCGTTATTGAATCTTGGGATCCGCGAGCTGTCATTATTACTTGCCATGATGGCATTGTTATTTGTAGGAAGTTTTTGATGATATTTGGGCATTCATAAATGTCTAGTATTTGGATAAGCCATTCGTGGGAAACACTGTCGAAGGCTTTTCGGTAGTCGATCCATGCCATACTAAGATTTTTTTGGGACAGGTGTGCATCCTCAAGTATAGCTTTATTAACCATGAGGTGATCTTTACATCCCCTAGCTCCTCGGCGACACCCCCGTTGTTCTATTGCCATTATGTTGTTTTCACTACAGTCTTCATACAGGCGGTTGGCTAATACGGATGTTAGTAGTTTGTAAGTGCTGGGCAGGCAAGCAATGGGTCTCCAGTTCTTTGGATCTTCTGTCTGTTCATTTTTGGGAATCAAAACCACTTGGCCTGTAGTGAACCATTCCTTTATCGTTTCACTGCCATCAGTAATCCTAGTAAAAAGTGAAGCCAAGAATTTGTGTGTAGTGGTGAGATATTTTAAATAGTAGTTTTGTACTTTATCCATTCCAGGTGTTTTCCAGTTGTGCATTTTTTTTGTGGCCTCCCTTGTATGTTCTATTGTAATTTCTTCTGTATGGGTAACTTCTATGTCTTCAGCTGATTTCTTTATATGTCCTATCCACTGCGCGTCTTTGTTATATTCTATTGGGTTTGATAGAATGGACTTCCAGAATTCCTCTATACTATCTTTACTAGGCAATTTAATATTAACGGCACTACTTTTATTTTCTAAACTTCTATAAAACCTATGTTCATTTTCGAGGAATGTTCTATTTTGCTGTTTCTTACTACTATTCACTTCATATCTCTTTATTCTAGCGGCTAGTGCCTCTATTCTTTGAGTTAGTGTTTCTATTTGGTTTTTGAGATCATTTAAATTTTGAATATTGTATTTCCTATATAACTGGTCTTTGATTTTTAGTATCCTACGTGAATTTACTCCTCTATCTATTTCTATTAACTGTCCAACTTCTTTTCTGAACTTTTCTATTTTAGATTGAATTCTTTTTTTCCACTGTGGGTCTGAGGGAACTTTTATGGTATTATTTTGTATGAATGGTGTTTGATTGTTGTTAACAATCAGTGTTTTGGCAGTGGCATAGATAATGTTATTTATTTCGCGGAGAGAGTTATTAATTATTAGTAGGTTTGGAAGGTATCTGTTGAGTGTGTGTAGGTTTTCTAAGAAGTGTCTATTAATTTTAGCTTTTGGTAAAGACAAACGATCTGCTATTGGTGTTTCATTGGTTTCAGCTTATGTGCGCAAAAAATTTAATATAATGGGATTTTGATTTTCATCGACAGTAATGTTTCGTGTTGCTTCGTCTATAGTCTCGGTATCTGTTTGTGGAGGGTTCTGGTGTGTGATTGTTTCAGAGTTGTAATTTGTGTCCTGTATTAAATGAATGGTAGTGTTTCCAATAATTACATTAATCGATTCAGTGTTTTCTGTAGTCTGTGTAATCGTTTCAGTGTTTGCTGTAGTATTTGTAATCGGTTCAGGGTTTTCTGTAGTCTCTAACCCCTGTGCTTTTCTTTGAATTCTGTCAAGTATTTGTTGCGAAATGATATTCCGCTTTATTATCCCACGAGCTTGATTAGATAGTGTGTTGCCATTGAATTTATGTATTTTGGGATTGTTTGGGTTTCTGCTTTGGAATAATTGTTCTAGTCATCTAATATATCCAACTCCCTCATATTGTGCTTTGAAGAAGCAATACATAAGCTCCTCCATCTCGTCATTTGACCACTTGCGTCTTCTATCGTCATTGCTTTGCGTTTCTGTGGTCATTGTAGATGAGCCGGCAGAGTTTTCGGTGGGCGTAACCCTACTCTGCAAAGCATCATGTACTCCCTCCCCTCCCCGTTCGGCTGTAGCATTTTCGGATTCCCCGACTCTCGCCCGCCTGTTCGGCAAAGAGGCACTGACGGTCCGCATACTGTCACACTCAGCGTCAGCTCCAGGTGTGCCCCGACGGTCGCCCTCGGGCAGCGACCCTATACGTGTATTTATTATTTGTCTCCTCATTCTGCTGGGGGTTTGCCAGGGCCTTTTTTAGTCACCTGTATAGATATTTTACTTCAGGCGTCCGCCTCTCACGTGGCTTAGATGTTGTGCACGGACGTGGGGTTGGCCTTCTGAGTAATATTATATTATATTATATATTTTTATATTATATTATTATTATATTATATACCTTAAAGTTACTGCTGCTAATTACGATCTTATAGACGATATCGTCGATTTCGTGTGTCTTTATCGTGCAATGTGAAAACGCCCAATGGCTTAAGCATACTAAGCATGATTATGGTTTTTTTGTTTGATTATATTTAAGTAAGTACCTACCATGCATTCAGTATAATTTTAGGTAATAGTTGTTATTTAATGAAACAAAAACTTAAGCACGCTTAATGCAAATTAACAAAATGTGTGGTTATGGTTAAAGAAGTCTTGTGTGACTTAACGAATTATTTTTTCCTCTACTTACGCAGGATGCCATGAGCAAGGTAAATAGAAATTCAATTCAATTATATATTTATTTTTCTGATACCAGTCCAATGGCCTCCTTAAATGAATTTATTTTATTTATTTAATAGTGTAATTTAGAGACCTCACGGTATTTACAAGCTAAACAATATTGAAAACCAATTTAGGTGTATACAGCTAAATCGTCTATTAGTTTGTATAGTAAACAGCAGGGTCGATCAATTCGTAAGGGTCGTCCCAACGTTAGATAGCCGCGTAAATAAACATTAGAATTTCGATTAAATTCGGCTGCTATCGGTATCATCCATCATTCGGGAGTCAATCGATTTGTACTTAGTTTGTACGTTATATGCATACTAGTTGAAGGCCGTGGTGCCGCCCGCATTTAGTAGTTTTCTTGTTAACAATTTTTTTCTGAAAATCCATAACAGTATAAAAAAATAATATATGTATTCTGATGCAATTTAAATATTATCAGTTTTCATTATAATCTATTCAGTAGTTTTTTCGATAACCAATCAATGAAATATCTATTCTTTTTCTACACATCTTTATGGCATTCAAGAGATATCCCTTAAAGACGGTACAAATCGATCTTAAAGTGATCTCTTTCTTAACCTTCCACCTTTTTTATTATTAAACTATATTTTAAAATACGCTCGGAATGTGGAATCGTAATCTGTCTGAATTTTACGCGTAGGTTTGGTAACCACTGCATTATTCATTAATTCGTACGTTGGTCAAATTACTATCCGGATTCAATATTAAAATGAGCTGCAATTTGTGTGATGTCGATACGACACTGGAACGATCAATCTACAGGATTGAATACACCCTGTGTATGTGACAGACATGAGTGGAGAGTGGAGGGACATTCATACTTAAATACTAATATAATAATAATAATAAGCGTTCACCTCCAATATAGACTAAATCTAATTAAAGAACAATTTTTTAATTCCAGCATATCCACAAAAGTAGAACATGCTGTATTTACGAGAAGTGTTGCTCATAACAAGTTATGTACTATGCGTGCCGATAACACATTCGGTGAAAGAACAACTCGTTATTTAGTTCCTCGCTTAATAAATAAACTACCCTCAGATTTGCGGAATAATATTACCGAGGAAAATATCAAAACAGTACTAAAAAAATTCTTTCGAAACAACGTTGAAAGTATCTTTGAATGCTAATGTCTGTTCATTTGCTTGTTACATACTAGTTGGTTTGGGATTGGGGGGATTGGGATGTATATTGCCTATAATTACCTACATATTGTTAAATAGGTTAGTAGCTAAACTTGTAGGTATTTGTTACATACCTAAGTGATTTGGTGGATAGCCACAGTTGTGTAGGTAGGTAGGAGGTAGGTTCCACCAATTGTGGTTGTCTGCCGAACTCACAAGGCTTGTTATTTATTGTGTATGTAGGCCTCGACAAACAAAATCTATTATGTTGTTTTAAGATGTTCAAGTAAGCTGACATAATTATTATGTAAAATTCATTTTTGTTAGCATAAGGACAAACCTCTGTGGTTTTTATTGTGCTAATTTGTATGTTACACATTGTGAATAAAAAAAAACGATAAAAAAAAAAAAAAAAAATAAAAAAAAAAAAAAATATTATTAAAAAAATTAAATAAGTACATGAAGATTTTGATTGACCTGAAATTCTAACAGGAATTATGTAAGTAGCATGAAATGAGTGAAAAATGGACGACAACGAAACTGATTTTAGAAACCCAACTCAGTTGGGGTCGGCTTTCAGCTGCGATGCGGCTGATCTTCGATATTTACCGTGAAGCGGCTGCCATCTGACCTCCACAACCCATGGGCGATATTGAAGCTCTGTAGTTAGACTAGTCGGATTTTGTTCTAGGGCTCCAAATACCCCTAACGAGTGCCATAGATGTTTAGGAACATCTATGGCACTCCTTAGGGCGACAACCGGGACCGACGGCTTAACGTGCTCTACGAAGCACGGAAGGGTCTCAAAATGTCTTAAGAAATGGTCCTAAGACCAGCCTGGCTAGATGTTGCTCAACCATTGCAATGTGTTAAATGACGCGGTTACCATTTAGCTACAGAAAATTTTAAAGGAGGAACTGTTACTTTATAGTACTGGCTTGTATTCTATGATCTGCAGGTGGCTGATTTTCGTATATTTGTATGTTTTTGTATACCTTAGGTGCAAAAGGAATAGGTATAGGCACAGATATAAGAATACTATACTATGTATGTAATATTTTTCACTTATATTATTAAAAACTAGCTAACATACATACACAAATAAACCATATTCTTGAATTACCTACTCTATCTATTGCTGAAAACTGCAATAAAGACCTTTCAGTAATTTAAAAGGTCTAAGCGAACAGACAGCGGAAGTGACATAATTTTATAGGTACTAATATGTCAAGATTATCAAAGGCGTATCCATGTTTTTCTCTGTTTATAGCGCTTTATTCAAATAAGACGCACTGCGTATCACAGGCGACTGCGACTGTCGCTTGATTGATGGCTTCGGACCATTTTTCACTCGAATTTTCAAACACTCATGTACATACCTACGCATTATTTCGTAATGACACCTTTATGAGTCTTTAATCAGCATTTTCACTTTTAAAAATCATTACAATGGCTTCTATCAGACAATCTACTTCAGACAGTCGAAGAACAAGACTAGACCACCATAGTTAGAATAATACTGTAGTTAAAAAATATTGGTAAAGTAAAGTTACCGAACGAGGCTCGCATTGCCACAAAATAGATAGATAGACCTACATATTATTTAGTTCACACACTAGCAGAAAATTTCAAAATCGAATAGTAATAGTAGTATTGCTTATGACATAACAATAGTCTACTAGCCTATGGTCTCATATATGTATCATAAAATATGGATTATCTTAGTGAAACAAAGGCTTTTAGTCATATTGTTCGCTAGAAGCCACGTTCACTGTGTGTAAATACAGCCATAGCTGCTGTTCGCGACAAAACCTTCCATTACCTACAACGTACTCGTAGCATTGTGCCTCTTCTCAATGGATGATTAACGATTGCAGGCTTCAAAAACATATTCATTCGTGGTTCTCTTAAGGGTTGACACATTATATTTATTATATTACTGTTCTTATATACTTAACATGAATATTTCGTCATGTGCAACTCAAAGCTTAGGTACCTATTATTTATTTATTTTTATTAAATTTTTTGAGTTTAGATCGGAAGTCGTTTTTTCAACGACTAACGTCATTGAGAATAAAACAGGCTTCCCAAATCTCATTCTAAAATAGAACATACTGTATATTCTTAGATTCCACAATGGACAATTTGTTTACTAAATAACGCTCTTTAGCAATTATTTCATTAGCAAGACCTTCGCTGAAACAGTCGCATTTACCCCAATTTATAGTATCCACGTAGTTACGCCACCTGTTTAGCGTCACAAAAAGCAGTATTATCTTACGAACGAAGGAGTTCTATCACTTACTAAACTCAATGTCATGCCAACCCTACCGATTAATGTCGATATTGCCTCGCTAATACGAGATATCGATATTTTTCCGCGAGAAGCGATAAATGGCATGTTTACATTCGCTCGATTAAGCGCATACGATGGGTTTTTGAAAAATCTACGTAGAGAGATATATGATTCGTAACAATATAAATGACAGGAATATATTCTGAGCTTTAAAACACCACGAACAGATTTCAAAATGGCACATATATTTTTAAAAGTGTTACCCGGGTAGCGTGGCAAGGGTGTTGTTTTATTAGAAACGGATAATTTATTTGGTGTATTTATTTTGCTGCGGTACGTCGGATACAATATCGTGGGAGAAATTTGGTGATGATTGGGTCATTATTTACATGCGACGATTTATATCCTTCCTTCCGTATAATAAGTATTGTACGTAGTCGAACGTCGGATAGGTGTACTTTCTTTACAATGACAGCAAATCTTGGGAACATATTGCACACTGAATGGTAGAATGAACTTACTCGGATTGATGAGATGAGTACCTAATTGATTTTCTATTGTAGGTACATACGATGCCAATAGGTAATAAGTTTGCTAAATTATTAGCTAAGTATGGTAGGAGGGTAATTCACCTTTGCTCACCTCCTCGAGGACATAAGCATGATTGTTTGTATGTATCAATCCGAGTAATTAAAAAAACCTAAGTAACTGGTACTTACAGAAATTCTCTATATAAGTATGTGCCTTGCTTCACAATAATATCCGATTCAAGTTGCTCCAAATATCGTAGTAGATAGGTCTAAACTCTATTAGCAATCTCGGGTGTCGGCTGGTAGCAGGAAATTAACTTAGACCCGTGTCAGACGACAGCTGGTGTCTACACAATGTCTTTTCACAGCTATCCTAATGATCTTTGAATGGAAATGAACAGAGTGATGCTGTATGAAACAGATTTGCATATTTACATTAAACCTTAAAAATATTGAAAGTGTTTGTAGAATTTCATTTCATCATCATCATTTACACGTGGTATTTCTCTTTTTATTGGACAAGCGTCTCTAGCAGAATTCAGGGGTATTTTTTGTTTTTTTTTTTTTTTTTTTTTTTTCGGCAGAAGGCCGCGGCCGCTCTAACGTCCGTTGCTGGGCGTCTCTGGTTACTCAGGGGTATTAATTATGTTTTGTAACATCTTCATTGACTGCTACGGCAGAGTTGGAATGGCTGGCCATAACCCCTAAAATCTGATTGTAGATGAGAACTCATATAATGCGATTTCATCATCTCTATATTTACTAAACATTTTTTTTAATCATTTTTATACTTTATTCTGTCACATTTTTTTCTTTTTCTGAGCTGTTTTTTTTTAATTCCGCTCGTACGTCCGTTGCTGGGCGTCTCTGAACTAAGCAGAGCTTGTGATATGAGTACTAGATAAACTGATAAAATACTTATTTACATATTTTTTTTGTAAATCCATACATATTATACATAGCAAACACCCAGACTTCGGCACAAATGTACGTATCATCACACAAAGTTTGTCCCGATCGGGAATCGAACACAACACATTGACATAATGGAAATCTAAACGTACAATGAAAAAAAATTAAGTCTATTCTACCTACCAGTGTCCAGGTCCTCTGCCACAAGGACTGGGCAACATGGGCCACTGGTGGACCCGCAACAGCCTTTACAGTAATTATTAATGTCCGTAGAAAAACTCCGAAACAAATCCTATTTGGAGATCGCAAAAACATTTTACCCACACGGATTCGATTATCATACCTCTGAGGTAGACTACAACCACAGTGACAAATAATAATCAATTAATATCAATTCAGTACAAAGATATTTTATTTTATTAATATTATAGCGAGAACTGAAACATTCGCTTAAACTTTTTATTTCTGTCGTCAGTTCTTCACTCGCAAACTACCTTCGAAAATTCGGTCTGCAGAGCATAACCAATTTGAAGTTTCGGCGGCATTTCCCAAATAATTTACGACGTTACTTGGTTTTTCAACTGAAATTCATTCGAGAGGTCGTAAATAGTTCAAGAGTTTTGCCGGAATTGCATTTAGTTTGTTAGTGAATAAGTTCAGCCAACGATTTCAATAAAATATGTATTAAAAATGTTTTAATAGCTAACTAAGTATTAGTTGTGTTAATATAGTTAATTTTGTAGTTTAAGACATTGAATACTTAACTGACGTCCTTAGGGAACTTAATACCTACGGTACCTTTGTTGCTGATGAAACAATAATAATAGGTATAGGTATGTTTAATTAGTGGGAATAGCAAATGGTTGGAATTTAACACCATGCTAACTGTAAAATTAGAATTTATGTTGAGTAAATATAACGGCGATAATGAAATCAAATGAGTTCTCATCTACAATCAGATTCTATTAGCGGACTGTAATCACTAAGCGATTACTTATAACTTTCTAATCCCAGATAGACAAATATCCAGATAAGCGAGGGATGATGGCCAGCCATTCCAACTTTACCCACAACATGCCGCCAATGCAGTTAAATTAGGGATCCACTTGAGCCTACCCGATCGTTGTGAAAAGGGATAGAGATGGCGTAGATACCTTCATATTGTTCTTTTTTTACCCTTGCTGAAAACGAGGTTTTATACGTACTTAAGTGTAACCTGTGTGTCTGTGTGGCTTCATAGCTCCCGAACACATAACCAATTTAGATTCTATTTTTTTGTTAAAAAGGCGATGTTATTGACAGCACAAATTGTGGAGAGAAATTTAAAAAATCATTGATTACATAAGTATGTCTATGGTTTGGATTTATTTACTCGTATCATTTAAAAATAGATACATTTAACATTTGGTGACTTTCATGAATTATTATTGTTGTACCCAATCTGCTGTATATACCTACTAGACTCAAATTATAAACATGCAAATCACACTGCAGAATAAAGTGGCAGAAGTCTCCGACATCTTTCGTTGTTCCCGAACCTACATAGCCGAGCATCATCGTAGAGCTAATCTTAAGGGCGGGCAACCGCTTACGCAAATGTCATTCACGCGACCCCTTCACGCTCTAGCACGCCAAGCTTTGACAATCCACCCTGCCGCTTTTGCTATTTGACAAAAAAGATGGCGGAGCGGTAATGGTGCAGAACACAAGAGCTCTCAGTTCTGTCGATTGCCCAGAGATATGTGAATCTAACGGCACCAGAGTAATCCTGCGTGATTACGTTTTGTTCCATTTTCAAATCCAACGAGCTTATTTTTACTAAACTTTCGTTTTGTACACATTATAAACTTAAGACAAAAGGGTCTTTTACGCGATTATTGAGATATATACGAGTACATACCTCTTTATTACCCGACGCTTCGACCCTGTTACAAGAGCCGTGGTCACGGGTAATAAAGAGGTATATATATATCTCAATAATCGCATAAAAGACCCGTTTGTCTTTGATTATACGTAGGTCACACTATAAGTTTTGCGTAACTTAAAAAAACAACATGCTAAAACCAAAATATTATTTTTAATGCTTTTCAAAATACTCTCCTTAAATTTACATTTTAAACATTTTTTCATGCGATGGAACCATTTTTTAAAACAGGAGGACCACAGATCTGAAGGCATGTTTTCTACGTGCTGATTGAACGCTATCACTGCCTCTTCGGAGTTGGTAATAGTGAAACCTCTCATCAAATCTTTGATTTTGGGGAAAATACAAAAATCACAGGGTGCTAGGTCGGGGCTATGCGCAGGATGTTGTACTTTTTCGGAAGCTAAAAATGACTTTGTTTTGTTGGCCGTGTGTGAAGAAGCGCTGTCATGATGTAGGAGAACGTGGCTTTTGGGTCGTCTTTCGCGAACTTTTTCTAACACCCTGGGTAAACAAATGGTAGAATACCACTCGACATTAATACTCTTTTGATCTTCAAGTAGAATTGTACAGATGGGACCCGTAGCTGAGAAAAAAAACGCGATCATTCTTTTACCAACGTTTCTCGCCTTTTTTTTTATTTTATTTTTTTTAATCCGCGGCTTGCGGCTGCGGCCGCATAACGTTTCTCGCCTGCCTTACTTTTGTTGGCTTGTTCTCATTTTCAAACACCCATTCACAAGATTGCTGTTTTTTTTCGGGTTCAAAACAATAAATCCACGTTTCGTCTCCTGTGACAATGTCATAAACAGCATTAGATCTGTGAGCACCATTCCACGCGAGGCCGCTTCTGCTCCGCTGTCAGTTCATGAGGGATCCAACGACAACAAAGTTTCCGAACTTTCAATTCTTCTTGTAAAATTTTCTGGATTTGACTCATACCAATCCCCAATATTCCTCGAATTGTCTCATAGGTAATCCGCGGGTTTTCTTCAATTAACCGCTCAACAGTAGCCACATTATTTTCGTTGACGGCAGTTAAAGCCCGCCCTACACGAAATTCGTCATGTAAAGAAACTCGACCTCTCTCAAATTCAGCAAACCATCGCCTCACGGTGCTCAAACAAGGTGCTTCTCTCCCAAAAGCATTTTGAAGACGAGCGGCACAGTCTTGTCAGAGAGAGAACTTTTAAAATCATAAAAAATCATCGCTCTAAAAATCTTTTCGACTTAATTCCATTTTCGTTGCATACGTAGAACTTTGATGTGTGATAAAAAACAATTGACAAATGATTTCCCGCCAATTGTTTTTCTTTATTACTAAGAAGGTTGCAACGTTTAAAAAAATATAACATTCGAAGTTCAAATAGTTCCGATTAGCTAGAAGTGCAAAACTTTTAGTGTGACCCATGTAGAGCTATTTTTTAGTCTACGTACTTATCTATTCTTTTCTTTTTATTAAACTTGAAAAAGATTACAACGTCGAGTTGGGTTTCCTTTTCATGGGTTATTTATGTAGTAATAACATTTCCGTACAGTATTTTTAGTAATATTCATGAATAAAAGAATTATGGGATGTTCCACATTCTAACAGGGACGAGTAATTTGTGATCAATGCATCCGCTTTATAACACCGTTGCAAATGTAAAAAGGAAATTCTAAATAACATATTTGTGACAAACTCCTACACACTTCCTAACACTACAACAACTAGATACTTATTAATACGATTTCCGATGTTTACCAAATGATGTTTACAAATTACTGAAGTAAATAAAGTAGTGGAGACCATTGAAGAAAAATAAAGTTTTGATAATTTTAAAATTTTAAATGAACGTCACCCTCACCTTAGGCCGATACCTCACCGAGACGCCATGGCGACGTGGCCAGCGACGTCGTAACATAGGTAGTGCGGCTGTGGGAATTTAAAGAATTATTAATGTTAATTACGTAAGTACTTAACACAAATTAATAGCTTAGGTAGTTTAAAATGTAAATGTTTAGTATAAAATGCTGATATCCGTGCATTAGGCCGATACCTCACCGAGACGCCATGGCGACGTGGCCAGCGACGTCGCCAACTAGTTCTCATTGAGATATATGACACTTGGCGACCGACTGGCGACGTTGCCAGTCGGTCGCCAAGTGAGTTAGCCGTCATATATCTCAATGAGAACTAGTTGGCGACGTCGCTGGCCACGTCGCCATGGCGTCTCGGTGAGGTATCGGCCTTAGATGACCAATGTGGAATACTTTCGGTGACCAATGTTTCGGTGACGGTTAAATCGGTGACCATCGAGGAATACCTTCGTTTATCTTTATTCCCGAGAGGGTAGGCATAGGTATAAACAATTATATTATGCCGAGAGTGGCTAAGCGTGAAGTCGTGAAGCGTGAACGCGTGGAGCGTTGTAAAATATTACTAGTTATCCCTTCGAACTTTGTATCGCCTCAAATAAAAGAAAAATATTAAAAAAAAAAAATTGTCGGAATATTTATTTCATAGTTTAACAACTAATTAACCTTACTTGACGTAGAGGCACAAAATAGGGAAAACCAGCTAATACCGACAATGGCCACTTGAGGAAGCTAACCTAACTTTGTACATTAACTTAACTAAACAGATTACTCCAACCAAATTACAAATTCCGGGACCCCATTAGGGCAGAATTAATCAAAAGGACAATAATAGCCCCAAATCTAAGACCCACCCGCTATATCCTTAAATTGTATTGTCAAACCAACACACGGTAAAGAAGCTTTTCAAAATCAGCCTCTCAAGCCACAGAGTAAAAATATAACACATATAAATATGCCAGTACAAGGGTAGATAAATGCATATTATACGCCTAGATCTTGCCAGTAACTTTGTTGGTACCGTACTTACAACATTAGTAGGCACTTTCAAATTCACCAGAGCCTGGGAGACAGTCCATCGGCACGTGCACTATTTGCTGATAAGTTTGACTAAACCCTCACAATGTGTTTTCTATGTATATTATGCATGTATTTAGAAACATATAAGCATGTTTATCAGTCGTCTACATCCCATAGCACAAGCTTATATTAGCTTAATTTGGGCTAGATGACATTGTGTGAGAATGTCCAAAAATATAAAAAAAAAAAAATCAATACCTACTGTACAATAATACCTACCTATATAATAAGATATCATAAGATAGTATTAAAACAAAGTCGCTTCCACAGTCTGTCCATACCTATTTAAGCTTAGATCCTTAAGAGTCCGTATGCAGAATTGAAACGGGCGGAATTAGGTATTTGACACATTTTGTGCGTGAGTCCTGAGTTACCGATGGTGGTCAGCCAGTAGGTACGGCGATTACATGGTTTTGATCTTTTTTTTTTCATTTTATAATAATAGTGTCTTGTGTGGGGGAGGTGAAAAGAGGGCTAGGAGGGGGGGTGTTTTTTTTCTCTCCTTAAATTCAAGAAAAGACTCTCTATACTCGTATGATCCCGTAATCAAAACTCCTCTACCTTTCCTCTGTCGTTGCACTCTCAAAGGGGGGGCGAGGGCTAATTTTTTTTCCTAATCAAAATCATTTGACCTCCTCTATACAAAGGGGCTCTACCAACATATTTAGGGCCCCAGCGAACTCATCTGCTAGTGGCGCACCTGCTGATCAACGGACGAGGCTCGTTAATTTACGGTACCTATGAAGTGGCTTCGGTCCCTACGTGGGTACCGGGTGTTGGTCCGGGGGGTGCCACCGTGCAACTGTGCTAAAGCCCCACAAGTAACCCAGCCCAGGCTGGTTGCGTAAGGGGTTCAACAGCTGCACCGCCGGGCCCGGGGCCATGTATGGTGCAGCAGGCATGGAACCAGTGGGGGCAAAGCGGAGTCTAGTGTGGGTGGTGTGGGTCGATTCGCTGGCCAGGGAGACCCTTAGCAACGGCGTTGCCGCGGCCGCCCGCAACACAGTCATGGGGCCCGCCTGGGACCAACCACACCAGGAGGCTGCCCCACATGTTCTCGCGCATAATCCTGATGTGGGATCGCCGCTCCGGGTGGTAACCGGTGTGGGATAGCGGCGGCCTTGCACCAGGGGGGTTTGGTAGCCCTTCCGACCGGCGGGTCGGCTCCAACCTAACCACACGGTTCCAGACGAAGTTAGCCCCTGCGCTTTGTCACTTATTACTGCTGCACCAAATGTCACCCTGTCTTCACGCTTCTTCTTCAAATTTATAATGGCAGTGCAACAGAAATAAGTAAACGTTCCACAGCGGCCCCAGGAAACCCCATAGCTTCACTTTTCGAGGTGGAGTTCACCAACATCCGTGGACTCCATGCGAACCTCGATGCCGTCCACCATACCTTGAGACGGCTCGGCCCGCTGTGACGTTTCTTACGGAGACACAAATACGCCGCCCTGACAACACGCCTTACCTGTGTTGCCCCGGTTATGTATATATGTATCGAGGGACAATACCGGGGCGCCGCAGGGGTCCGTGCTGTCACCAACTCTTCCTTCTGCAAATCAATGATATGCTATCCCTCGGGAACATTCATTGTTATGCAGATGACAGCACATTGCAGGCGTGTGCATTTACAGCGAAGAAATCCCCTTTCCTTCCCCTACCCTCTCTTCAGAATGCATTATTACCAATGAAGGGCAACCTTGAGATCCTTGACATAGACGTTCGTCAAGAGCTCAATAATAAAAACTACATCGAAAGATGTATAGGGCTAGCTTCGTGGAAACTAGGAATACTGAATAAGGTAAAGCGATTCTTTACACTGCATCAGAGGTGTCTGCTGTACAAGACGCAGATTGGACCCTGCGTCGAATACTGCTCTCACTTCCGGGACGGCTCCGCGAAGTATTTGCTGGACGCTCTCGACGCTATGCAGCGTCGAGCTATCCGTATTATAGATTGTCCGGAGGTAACGGGAAGCTTTGAGCCGCTAGTTCAGCGCCGAACAATAGCTTCCTTGGCCGCATTCTACCGTATTTACCACGGCGAGCATTCTGAAGAGCTCTTCAATCTGATCCCATCTTCCTTCCGATCCCGAACAACGCGTGCCGGGCAGAGATGCCACTCCCACACAGTAGGTACATGTTCGCGAGAACCGAACGTTTTAAACGTTCGTTTCTGTGCCGAACGATACTGGCCTGGAACGCCCTGCACGTGTTTCCTCCCACATATAATCCTGGGTTCAGTAGGTCGTCAAGTTGAGGGTCACTCTCTATGGTATAGTGTGCTGTGAGTGACCCACAATCGCTTGACGTCGTCACGACTTACTACCAGGCGGGTGGCGTCAAATTGGCGAACCCAATACAAAAAAATAAAATAAAAAACTACCGCTATAAAATTATTACTCATTTTGACTCTACTCGGGAGCCCCCCTTGGGGGACTGGAGGGCAAATCTCAAAAACTCGGAATTTTCCCTAGGTCCCCGAACCCCCTTTACATTTCTGCAAAAAAAACATAGGTACCTTCCCCTCCACCATCAAGGAGAACAATAAAATTGTGTCAGTGAGTGAGTGAGTAATCCAGCTTTATAAAATATAACAGCTTTTTTTAACAAAAACAATGATAAATACATTCTACATAATCACTTGTTGTATTTAAAAAGAAGCCTAATCATCACAAAATAATAACTAATATTACCAAAGTATCAAAATCTCACGCCACGCTATATTCGTCTGTAGACGGCGTCGAATTTTGGCGCGCAGAGCGACACGTCCTCTCCCTGTAAGCGCTTGGAGCGGACTGTTTACTTGAGGCATGCGTCGAGTATTATAAAGCGAAATTTAGGTGTTTTTAAAAGATTATTTACAGCCTATTTTTTATTATTTAGCTTTCTTTTTTTTTGGAAATGGATTGATTTTGAACCAAGGTTTATTTATGTTGTTTTAATTTTATGAACGAGAGTTTTATGTAGCCGAAATAAGAACCAATTCATTGCCCATTTTCTCTAAAATTTGACTAACTTAAATATTTGTTTACTCAATTTTTTTTTATGAAAGTGATAAAAAGTAATCCATACATTTGATAGATGACTTTTACAAGAATACACTGTATTTTTGTAATACTTTTTAGACGTCAAAACGATTAGTGAATTTGTGATATTCTAGACCTCTTCCAGCAAAAGATACGAAAAACTACCGATTGTTTTAGGTCGATTAATCAAAATTTAATGACAAAAATAAGAAAGTAGCTCACTTATTAGATCATTATTGAAATGATATTTCATGTTGTGCATTAAAACTTATAAAAATACAGTATTTTCAGTGTAAAAACACGTCTGTAAAATCAGCGAAAACGGTAAAATTTAATAGGAGGACTCTTAAAACTACGCAACAGATACGGGTTTCATTAATGAATAGAGTGATTCTCGAGGAAGATTTTAGTATACAAATAATTTGTCCAGCAGGTTGAAGCCGCGGGCATCCGTTAGTTTTATTATAATCCTTTAATAAATAATTATTATAGACTGTGGATTTCACTTGCATACAAGGTTGTAACACTTGAAGAGAGGGTTTTACTGAAATGGACCACCTCTATCACATAATTTACCTCGTCCGCTGTTCACTGGACCGTTAGGGGACACTGAGCTAGAATAGCTGAGGTATTAAAATAACAAAAAGGATGTGCTATGTAATTTCAATCTTAGTGAAACAGATATAGGGTGGCAATTCATGAAAGTCAACATTTGGCAATTGGGGTAAAGTGTTACGCATAAATTACTAGTTTTCTTTGAATTATATTGCGTATGTAGGTTGTTAGTGCCCAGTTTAATGTTTATGGGAAAGGGAAAGGGTGCAATACATGGAAAAGGAAGGTTGTATCAATTTGCTTCCACTTTAAGATCCTTAATTAAGTGTCACTTAACTTTGTCGGGTCAGAATCTAAGTATATTTAGTTACTTACTTGAAACTTTGCATCTAATGTAATCGAGTAGTACATCTTGGAAACCAATATCATGCATAAATATGTAACTACTATCGCGTATAATTTTGACAAGAAATATAGGTACCTACGCTGATACAAGAAATGCAATCTTTGCAGAATAAATTAGAAGGATAGGATATTACAATATTATGTAGTCTTTCACGTTATGACATTTAAAAATAGTGAGGTCTGTTTAAAAATAAACCGGTTTTCAATCCAATAAATATATATTATTTCCATCTTCCAAGCAGATTCATTTCGATCATCGACGTTACAACTCTTTATAAATATTTATACAATTTTATGATCAAGTCATGTCTAACAGACAATTTACATAATTCCATCAAATCAACTTCATAGTTGGAGTATACCTGAACTAATATAACGTCCGATGATTCCAATTCCCATTCGGCTGCTCACAATGACTTATTTGACTAACAAACAGTATCGATGCGATTATCCGTCGAACAACCGACCTACAACATGCATAATGCATGACGCTCATGAGACATTTCCGTCCGAGGTCCCGAACATGACTTGACGTCTAGACGTTACAATACAAGCAAGTAAATAACCAGATTGGTTTGATTATGTCCACCTCACCAGTATACCCGATATATAGAGTAGACAAAGAACGTGCCTACGTTTCGCTAAAACTAAACTTTGTGGGATAAAATGCCTCGTGCATTGTTTGATAGATGCACTACTTCCATAGGCCTATACATAGGATTAGATATTATGCCTATAGATACCTTGGACCTCTAAGATCTTGTTAGGAGGTAGTTTATTCTAGATCCGAAATTATGCCTAGTCGGATGTTTTCACACTCAGTATTTTCCTTGCCTCTCAAATTTTAGGTATGTTCAGATCCGCCGGGCGCCACTGGAAATACGTTCTGCTTGTAACCAGAGACGCCCGGCAACGGACGTTAGAGAGACCGCGGCCCTGGGCCGCGAAATTAAAAAAAAAAAAATTATGTGTAAAAAAGATGGAAACCTAATCGTACGAATTGTTAGAAATATTATGGAACTAAAATCACTTCTAGTTCAGTAAATATATTCTAGATAACCCTTTTAAATAGACGTCAACAATGTCAAGACAGCATTGTAATATTGAGGTCACTATTATTGCTTACTAGCTGTCCCGGCGAACGTCGTACCGCCTTTTTTTATAGTACCTTCCCTGAACTACTATGACTATTTAGGAAAAATCCGTTCAATCGTTCTTGAGTTTTAGCGAGACCAACGAACGGCGATTCATTTTTATTTATGAGAAGATAGATTACACGTATTACCTATTACCTACAAGAGACGCCCGGCAATGGATTAAAAAAAAACTATTATGCATCATCACCCAACAGTTAACTTGCAGATAATGTAATTAAATCCACCATAATAATTATAAACGTGTGCATTAATCGCTTTGATAAAAAAAAATAAAGATCACGTATTCTACCTACATCATCCCAATTTTAATCCTGACAGCACTCGAAGCTTACTATGCTAGATTCCGCCTAAACATTCCATGTTATTTACATTCTCGAACCACTCTACGGATCTTTATCATTCCAAGTACAAGAAACTCATAATAAACTAATAACGATGACTTGCATTGGCCACGCTTGTTTGTTTATGCCATTGTTTTATTGCCATACAATCGGTCTCGTCTATGCTATTGTACAAATTACCCGGTTCTGGTTCTACCCACATGTCGCTCCTGCCCACCATCTTCCGGTATTTTGTACTTACCAAAGCTGGTATATAAGCATGATTAAAAAGACATGAATCGTTTTATACTTTATTTAAACTTTTGTTTTGTAC
This sequence comes from Nudaria mundana, assembly GCA_963556515.1. Taxonomy (NCBI): domain Eukaryota; kingdom Metazoa; phylum Arthropoda; class Insecta; order Lepidoptera; family Erebidae; genus Nudaria; species Nudaria mundana. Next base: position 20,495,060 of record OY748287.1, read on the forward strand.
ACACTTAACTTAAAACAAACGAGTCTTTTACGCGATTATTGAGATTATATACATACCTCTTTATTACCCGACGCGACGTTTGGACTGATTTGGCTGATTTTGATCCTGATACATTCGTAGAGGTTCAGGGTAGGTTTAAAAGGGAGGTACGAAGTTCGCCGAGACAGCTAGTCCCTAATAATATAATTTTGGCAAAAAAAACGACTTCAAATAACCATGATGGGAACAAATACTCGTAACTGTCGGAATAAGACCAAATTGAAATAGGACCACTTCGGAAGGAGTATAAGGGCCTGTCCACATCACCACGGCACGACGTGGGAATTTACGTTGCCGTACCGTAAAAATGTACGTCACGACGCCGCAGTTACACGTCGCCGTGCCTTGTAAATTTTCGGTACATTCTTCACTAAATACCAGATAAATAGCAGTCTCAGATATGGACCACACAAAACGTATTAGTAAGTAGTAAGTAATGAAAACAATTTGTATGTATGTAATTTTTTTATGTTCTTTATTTTTCATAATCATAGCAAGTTTAATATTTACTAAATCTACGAGGGTGGATTGAAAAGTAGTCGGCCTAACACTGATCCATTTAGTTCTAAAAATCAAATCTTCCCACAATATTTAGTTCAATTCAGATCTGTTAATTGTGTGAAGTTTGAAACGTGTGCGATAATTAGTTTTAATTTTATAAATTGATTAACAAAGCAATCTGACATCATTTCCGCAAATGGAGCAAATCGAGCAGCGTGCCGTCATTAAGTACCTCCATAAGAAGGGGCTGTTATCAAAAGTCATCCATGATGATATGGTCAGTACATTAGAGGATTGCGCTCTTTCATATTCATCCGTCAAAAAATGGATAGCAGAATTCAAGCGTGGTAGAGAGAGTGTGAAAGACGAACCCCGCTCTGGAAGGCCTTCGACGTCCACTACTGACGAAAATGTAAAAAAAATACTCGACTTAATTATGGTAGACCGCAGATTGAAAATTAGAGCGATAGCCGAGATTATAGGCATCTCTTATGAATGTACTCAAAACATAATAGTCAACGTGTTAGGTTTCCACAAGGTGTCTGCGAGGTGGGTTCCGCGACTGCTTTCAGTTGAGCAAAAAAGGATGCGATTGACTATGGCACGCGACTGTTTGGAGTTATTTGAAGCTGATGAATGTGATTTTTGAATCGTTTTGTTACTATGGACGAAACATGGGTTCATTACTGTTAAACGGACACAAAACAACAATCAAAACAGTGGAAAAGACCTGGTTCAACACCCCTCAAAAAGGCTAAGTCGATTTTGTCGGCAAGTAAGGTGATGGCTTCAGTATTCTGGGACTCGAAGGGTGTGATTATGGTTGATTATCTTGAAAGGGGTCAGACTATAAACTCTGATTATTACTGCACCTTACTACGTCGTTTACGAGAGGAAATAAAAGATAAACGTCCAGGAATGATCAGAAGAGCGTTATGAGCGTTATGCGTGTGAACACGAGCGTTATCTTGATGAAACAAGTCCTGTTTCATCAAGATAACGTTCACACGTCTGTCCAATCAATGGCAGAAATTCACAACTGTGGCTTTGAACTGTTACCGCATCCACCTTATTCACCTGATCTGGCACCGTCAGACTTTTTTCTGTTCCCTAACCTCAAAAAGGACTTGGGAGGTCAAAGATTTTTGACAAATGACGAGGTCAAAGCAGCAGTAGAGCAGTAGCTAGTTGTTAGGTTAGTTATTAGTGTAAAGCAAATCGTTCACTCTAGAACTGTGATTTTTATATACTAGATTTAGTAAATATTAAACTTGCTATGATTACGAAAAATAAAGAACATAAAATGTTACATACCTACATATAAATTGTTTTCATTACTTACCTTATAGTTAATCCCAACTTCTCCAAAGGCCCAACAGGTTTTCTAAATACATATTGTTTTTGTATAAAAGGTGTAACTCTTGTTAGTAATTCTTCAAAACTTGATACAGACATTCTAAAATAACTGTAAAATTTCTGGTCACAGGTTTTCAACGCCTCATATTTTCTAGAGAAATGATTCCCATCACTATTCATAATTGATATGGGTGCACCCAGTACTGTCTTTTTACATTTTTTTCTCCAACTTCTCTCCGTCTTTTTAATAACAACAGAAGCAGAATACGTTTTGTGCGGTCCATATCTGAGACTGCTATTTATCTGGTATTTAGTGAAGAATGTACCGAAAATTTACAAGGCACGGCGACGTGTACCTTTGCGGCATCGTGACGTACATTTTTACGGTACGGCAACGTAAATTCCCACGTCACGGCAACGCGCCGTGGCACGGCACCGCACCGTTCCACGGTGACGACGTCGTGCCGTGGTGATGTGGACAGGCCCTAACTACTATTAAAAAGTTTTATTTTTTAAATTTGAGGTACCTAACAAATATAATAAAACCGTCGAATCGCAAAAAAGAACCTCCTATTTTTGAAGTAAATTAAAAAGCACGCATCTTCGTTTACGCTATCAATCAAACCCCGTGCCTATTTTAAGCCCACCCCAAAGTTTCAGGTTACACGATTTGGATGTAAGATAAGCGTCTACAAATTATAACATTTTCCATACATGATTTATTTGTGGGCGATTTATATCTATGTGAGTTTTAACGCACGTGGTCTGAAGCGATTTAAGGTGATACTGTGACCACATTACAGCAAATAGCGGCTACTAAAGCTTTTTTACGACAGCGGGAAATGTAAAAGTGGTTACACTTTTAATACGTCTAATTAATTTCTAATTACTACCACAAATTTTATGCTTTTAAACCTGATATATTCTGTGAATAATTTAATTAATGTTATGTATTTATCATATTGATGTTACTTTTAATGACGAGATCAAAAGTTTTATTGATTAATGAAAACATATCTTAGATTATACTCATAAAATTGAGGTTAGAGGTGCCATAAAATTTTTAGTAAACACTTAAGATATGTTTTATTACAAATAAATTATAAAGTATCAAATTAAGTTATTGTAAATTGTATATTAAATTGTATATGTATATTGTTCTTGTGTACCTGAATAAATACATTCTAATATTTATTAATTAAGTTAATAAAATCCGACACACACAGACCTATAGAGTCAGATACTTTCGCATTTATAATAGGTACTTACATAAAATATTTAGATAGAAATTATAAATAAATCAGAAAAACTGAAATGAACCCACGACCTTTCCCTTTTATTTTAAGAATTGTTTAAGCCAACAACTGTCAAAATCTAGACAGGGATAAAAAAAAGGGTTTTTGTATTATTGTAGACTGTATTTCTTCTAGATTTAAGCATAAGCCCTCTTGATATATATTGATACTAGTGGTCGCCCGCGACTTCGTCCGCGTGGTGATTTGGATTTTTTTCCCGTTCCCGTAGTATCGCGCACTCGGTTTGTCATCGTCGCTTCCTACTTACTTGACACTTATCGTCATATTTTGAACAATTCACACAATATCTTTTTAATTGTAGCCTATGTGTTATTCTGAAGTATAAGCTATATTATCGTAAAGTTTCATAAAACTCCATTCAGTAGTTTTTACGTGAAAGAGTAACAAACATTCATCCATCCATACATACATACTCACAAACTTTCGCGTTTATAATATTAGTAGGATATAACCTTGATATATCTAGAGTTAAATGTAATTTCTAAAAACCGCACCGCTAGTCTATAAAATAATATCTATGAAAAATTACGAGTATATTTTTAATAATAATTAAATTATGAGTTCTGAATTACGATTTACTTAGAGCCTGCGTTACATGGCCCTCTTGATTGTCTCTTATTTACAACTTGACACACGATTTCCTTGTCTCTTCTCTATTGTACGAGTTTACTGCACCGATCTTGATGGAATATCGAACAGAAATAAAACGATACCAATAGATTACAGATAATTTTCCGGAGGTTGGATAAGGACCAGTCCAAATATCTAATAACAATACAAAATACTGAATGGAGTCAGGCGTTACCTGGCGAAAGTCCATGATAAAACAGTGGAAAATATGTTTTAAAAATACAAAATCTAAATAACTCCGTACATTTCGATCCTATTTGAAGTCATACCATTTTGACGCTATCTCGAATGCAATTTTTACTTCAAAATGTAATCGAGGGTCGAGAGTAACCCACCTGGTTGTGCCATGACAATTATAATAGTATTCATATTGTATTACTATGATTTACGACGTCCCATTCGGTGACCCTTGTAGTGAAAATAGGTCGACGGCTTTTGTAGATATTTCACTAAAGATTGTTGGTATTTGTGAATGAGCTGTTTGTGTTTTAAAGTAATGTTGTAATCCATCAAAAATACAGATAATTCTTTGCTGAAAATATTCATTTGAGGACTTATAAGAGTCTGCTTTCTGTTAAGTTTAGTTATGACTTTTTTTGAATTGGATCATCTACTTATTTGAAATTATTCTAAAACTAGCTGTAGATATAGATATTTGAATACCTGTGTATAACAATTTTATTAATCAGGAAAATAAACTTCCAGAAAATTATACAATTTTAAAGACGTAGTAGCGCCATAACTGAGATGGTTAAAAGCCGTAGGGATGTCAGTGACTCACAGACTCACGCGACACTGGAACCCGAGTAAATCCGCCATCGCCTGTGAATACTAATAGAAGCTTTTATCTAAGCTTGCTACGTGATGTACTTATTCTAAGATTTTGATAAAGATTTTAATCAGGAAACTAATAGATAGATAGATAGATAGATAGAAAACTCTTTATTGTACACCAACATAATAGTAAACAAACAAAGTTAACAATTGATTATAGCAATTAATGTACAATGGTAAAATATCATGTATATATCTAGGATACCATTCTTATATATATCTAGGACGCCTTTCTTGCATCATACGCAGATCGTACGCACGCTATTTTGACTGAACGACTAGATCTGTCAAGCTCTTTCCACCGCAACCCTTCCAGCCACACGTGAGCCAAATAGCTAGCAGAGCTGGTGATATGTAAGACTGCTCCGTTTTAGTTGCTTAGGATTAAATGGTATTATAATTATTAGCCATCCAAGTACTTAGTGCTGAATATGAAATGAGTTATGTACTTCATACTTTACAAATCTCTCTCGCCGTCTACATGTAAGACACGAAGAAAGAAATTAAAGTACCTAATCCTCCTTCTCAAAATCAAAGTTATTATAGGCTGTATAACACGCTGGGCGCCACTTGAAATACTTCCTGTACGCAACAGTACTGTACGCAACGCAAGTGTACCAGAGACGCCCGGCAATGGACGTAGGAGCGGACGCGGCCTTGGACCGAGGGCTTCAAAAAATAAGGCTGTATGAAAAAATGCAGAAACATTTTACATGAATTTAAGTACATAACAGATACATTTCGTTGAACAAAGAAACTATAACTAAGTTAAGAATACAAAAGTAAAACAAAAGTTTAATAATTTACGAGCCATATAAAACAGAATTGTCTCCCAGTTCATTCATTAGTCTTGTACAACGACAGGACGTTTTGATAAACGACTGTATACGTTTAAATTGTAATGTGTTTTAAGTTTAAACGGACGGCAATTAAAATGTTTAAGTGAATTGTAAATTGTCTTTGCATCAGTGTTTGTGTATTTTACTTGTGTAGCAGTGCTTGCAGTCAGTTGCAATGTTTGGAAATACACACACACATATCACGCCTATATCCCCAAAGGGGTAGGCAGAGATGCGTTACACACCTACAATTTGGCAGTATTTTTAGTCCCACGTAATAGGGGGCAAGCCTATAGCCGTCACCGGGCACATTTATAATGGGTTATGTCCAAAATAGCCGAATGAATTATGTATGGAAATACTTATGACGAGAGTTATATAATAATTTCGTGAAATTCCTTTTACCTACCCTACTGTTCCAAAATAAAGGTGATGTTTTTTTACAAACAGTGTATTTATACTAACTTTTAAAGCTTTTAAAAACCGACCGAGGTCACAGGTTGACTGGTTCAGCGATGGCCACGGTTGGTTTAACCTGCTTGAAACCTCTGGCAATAAAAGTATAGGAGCGTCATGTTTTTTGACTCAGGGACTCCAGATATGAGTCACAAAACATGACAAACCAAAATTTCAACCAGAGACCAATTTGTTGCTCTTTGGACAGGACAGATGTTTCAATAGAATATCTGCTGCATTCCGAGCATTACCACAGAACAGGGATTAGTACTTAGCATTACGCAGAACGCACACACCAATAGGATATTAAATTTTATAATATTGCCGGCTAACTTCTATAAACACTAGCACCACAGCGCCACTTCGCGGCGCACCACGCCATAGGTTTTGGCCTATAACTTTTGACCCCTTAGGGCTAGGTCAAAAGTTTTTGGCTTGTCTCCAGATCGAGGGCTATCCATAGAGGGGTCAACCATCATTGGAGCATAAGCAGTTCTCGAGAGCTAAGGGGGGCATTCCTCATTTCTATATAGTACTTAATATTTTTTTTTCTTTTGTATTTATCAACATTTATTTACAATAAGAATTACCTACAATATACATAATATGGATAAGACATTTCATGAATATATACAAGGAACAGGAAAATTAAATTTAAAAAAACTATACAAACTAAAACTTTGTTTAAAAAAACAGTTGACGGTGTCAACTTGTCTATCTTTTAATGTCATAGTCCGACCCTAGTACCTACACTTAAAAGCAAACTCAATATAGAAAAAACTGTTGACAATGCCATCTTTATTTGTCATATTGATTGTTTTAATTGAATCTTTTTGCTTTCTTGATGGCAAGCGGGCGTAAATAACGACATCGCATTTGTCTCGCCCGGCGCCGCCGCTCGTAGCCAATACGCGCATGCGTGTTGCTAACGAGACCCGGCTGGAGACGCACGCGCATTGTACTATAGGGTGTTGGTATTCTTTCAATTATGCAATTACAAACATAAGAGTGTCTTCCAATCCTTGGGTACCTACATAGTTGGGCGCCACTGGAAATACCTTCTGGTGCATACCAGGGACGCCCGGCAAAGGACGTAAGAGCGGCCGCGCTTGCGAGGACTTAAAAAAAAGAATACCTACATATTTACCTAAGTAGGTACAGAGGCACAGATAATAGAAACGACAAATTTTTAAGCAATTGGCTAATTGTGCTAATATACAAATCAAGGTGTAACCTTTCATTTATTAATTTATCATTAATTATACTAGCTGTCCCTATTTTTCTAATGTTCCGCACTACTTTATTTTTCCAAAAGCTCCTTCCCTTGAAAATAGAGAAAAAAACAAAAAAAAAGAATCAGCGAAATCGGTCCAGCCGTTCTCAAGCCATTAATCTCTAAGCCATTAAAAAACAAAGTCGAGTTGCTTTGTTTTTTATTATTATATTATTCTTAGTATTAGCAAGAAGTAAGCAAGTAGGAGCAAAATTCGTGAAACTTATGTCTGACATTTCGCATGTCCTGTCTTCACGGAGAACACGGATACTAAGTGTCCTAACAACAATCGCAATTAGTGTCAGGTAGTGTACACTCTGACACAAGTGACTGACACTATTTGCGACTTAAGTGTCTCCGTGTACGAACATCATAAGACTTCGGCTTAGGTACTTAACCTACTGTAATTTTCAGTAAAATCTAAATAGGTAGCTAGTAACTTTAGGGTTGCCTGCGTACTGCGTACACTGTTAAAAATTCTGTAGTTTTACATGCAAAAAAATGACATTAACCTGTAAAATTCCCTTAAAATCTGGGAAACTTACGGAAAAATATGAAATTTTACGTAATTTTCGTGAATTTTGCATTTTTTCCTTAAAATCGCCAATTTTCATGAAGTTTTAAATAAAATTTATGTAATAGTCATGTAAATTTATGTAATAGTCATGTAAATAGTTATGTAAAAATACAGAAAGGTTAGGGCAACGAAAGTTGCCCAAGAATTATGTAAAAAAATTTAACAGTGTAGCACCTGTACTGACTACGATTATCTTGCAAAGATGTAGGATAAAAGTACCTAAAACGGCCCATGAATAATACCTAACAAATAATCAATTTATTTGCAAATAATTGTAACGTAACTGCAACAACTAAACGATTACAATAAATTAAAATTGATTCAAGATATTCATCGAACATTAGTCGAAACACCCTGTTAAGACGTAAAGACCTGCGTGCCCGACTGTACTCATACCTACATAGCTCGGGCTGCGCCTGAGTTTAATGCAAATAGTTGATTTACTCGCCCACTCCTTTGGGTTTACAGTGCTCACGCGCAGTTGTTACGCCTTGTCATTGTGCCTCGGGATAAATGATATTGTCTCGTGCAAGATGTATGGGTCTGCACAGACTCCACGACTTAGTCGTAATGAAATGAATAATTGGGATCAGAAATATAACACGACTACGCTCACTGGTATAACTGTTCTTAATCTTAACACTGTAAAGTATGGTTTTCATTGATTTACTTCATGTTGCAGTGTCGTTAACATTATAATTAATATCAGCATAATGCTACTCCAATGAAAATAATATCTTGTGATTTATCTTCAAGCGTTTTATTTGTTTAGTTAGTAGTTGTACAAAACGTACGTAGGTTAGGTACCTACTTCTTCAATACGCGTCACTAGATTATTCTTACAGTCTTGCAGACTGAACGTTCATGTTGTACGAGTAGATACTTCTTTAAACTTTCGCGTTTTGTACACATTATAAACTTAAGACTAACGGGTCTTTTACGCGATTATTGAGATATATACATACCTCTTTATTACCCGACGTTTCGGCCCTGTTACAAGAGCCGTGGTCACGGGTGGACTGGCTTCAGCTCATTGTCGTCTTCGTGAAGTGCGGGTTTGTTCAACTACCCTCACTTCGTGGTCACTCGTGTTCGGAGAGCTACTACGGCATACCACACTGATCGTATCAGCAAGCGTAGTAATAAAGAGGTATGTATATATCTCAATAATCGCGTAAAAGACCCGTTAGTCTTAAGTTTATAATGTTGTACGAGTAGGCTTAGGTATTTTTGTCGTTGCAACAATATTTTGCATATAAACCCATGAAAGTCGTGAATCTTCTTCAGGTGAGATGAGGACGGAATTTTGGAGAATGGGATGAGATTTTGTGGGATGAGGATGGAATAACGAATTCAAGGTAAAATATAAACAAGTTCGTGTGTCATATAATTATTTAAAACAAGAAACTTTACAATATTTCCATCCACAGTTCTCACTTAATTAAATAGTTTGTAAACAAAATAGTTTCAAAGTGTTCTATCGATAGTAATAGGTAGTAGCGTGGCTGAATGTCGCGTGCCTTTGCTTGATGGAGATTAATTTTAACTAGTTATGTGAAGTATGCTTAAGTTCTATGTTCTACAAAGCAAAGCTTTTAAAATTTAGTCTATTTTTAGATATCTATTTTGCTCAAATTAGAAATTAACTTCATCCGGATAACTTCATGGCAACCAGTGGTATATTTAAAGTCTTTCGTATGATATCTGTGCTCTTGCTTTTCCAAAATCCAGTGTAGAGCCATTGACGAAGGAAATAGTTCAAATGGATTTTCGGTAGTATTCTATCTCCTAAGTTTAAGCCTCCTGAATTAAGCTCAGCTAACTACTCAGGAGGCTATATAGCTGTATAGCTGCTATAATACTGGCTAAAGTGGATTCAAATATAAAGTCAGGCTTGACAGTAGCGCTTGAGTACTTACTTTCTCATCTACAATCTCTTGCACCGAATCAACCCAATGCAATATAAGGTAGGTACGTAAATTTTATTTATGGCGAATCGTTCGGAAACCAATCACGCATGCTGCATCACGTGCTACTAATGGTTCACCACCCTCATTATTGTTATCGTGGACATTATTACTTTTATTGCACTACTGATCCTGTTTGCTTTGTACATCTGTTGTTTTTGTTCGGCTCTAACACTATTGGTTTTGCCTAGCTAATTTCAACTGTCTTAGAGTCTGGAGCTCCTAACTAATAACGGACTAGACTTTGATAAAGTTTAAGTTTATGGATAATTTAACCTTTTTTTTAGAAAATAAAAAACTGTCGCTATTCATGTTGGGTTGGATTTAACACAGCCTCAGTTTCCTTTCAAAAGGAAAGCTCTATTTATATTATTTCCGTATCCCACCAAATACTGGTAACCTTGACATTAGGTAGGGTTTTATGCTTGCCTAGTTTTTTTTTGTTTAATATTGTGATAAATAAAATAAAAATAAAATGATACTCTAATACAAGACCTTATATGAGAAGTTTACCAAATCTTGTTTTGGCAATTTACTATCCGGCCTCAAGTCTTGGAACTCATTTAGTGTTAAAAAAAGTTTTAATATCCTACCACCAATAAATCTTAACTAGCTGTTCAAATGGTAACACGAGCGGAACAAATTATTATAACATCTGATACCGAGTACTTATCGAGTGTCAATACGGGGCGTAGACTCGGTAATGAGTGCGTCGATTGAGACGTACCGAATTGGTACCGAGTCACCGGGTCAGGGACAGGGGTGCCAACTGCCAATCCGCCCCCGTGTTTACTGACCCTCACTAATATAGTTCTGTGACAAGCGGGTGCTTTAAATGGAGCTTCGGTATGTGTCTATTTATTTCTGTATTGTTCTGAAGCACCTACCTACTAAATGACCTTTTCAGGCTGCTAAGAGACCTTATATTCAGGGGACAAACCTGCTCACCACATTTCACCACAGTGTCAGTCGGGAAAATATGCACAGTATCCGAAAAAGGCAAAAAGCTGGGATCCTATTACGTAGAGTCACAAAAATTACTGCTTAAATTTGAATTTAATTTGGCTCGTTTTATGTGTTTTCGACTAATTTGATCAATGAGAGCGACTGTGTATACTTATAATAGACCAAAATTTGTCTCCGAAAGTAAACATGCTTTACGTGGCCTTAAAGTTACAATATACAGTATCTAACTCATGGACATTACAATAAAATAAATACATATATAAATATCGATAAACATCTATTTCTGCTATGAAATCCGCTGATATCCCAAACTAGGATTAATTTTGAACTGTACCGTTATTTCTCAGAGCTTGTTATATTCATACTGCGGACGTGACCACGCATCCCTAATTCCATAGCGCTCACCCTACTCCATATGACACACCGGGGGATTTGAAATGACATTTTATATCGCTATTAGTTCAACGCTTGTGTGATTAGACTCAGAATTTCTATAAGCGCTCTTTGACATAGCTTCTATGCTGCAAATTACTTTTGCTATGACTAAGTCAACTGTTGGTTAAGTTCAACTGACTAGTCTTGGGAGGAGGTGAAAACTGTGTGTGATATGTCTCAGCTTACCACATCACGGATCAGGGAAACAGACAAATTTTGATTTCTTGGAATCAGAAGTTATATTCTAATTACTTCCCCAAAAACCTCCTCTTTATTGGCAACATAATTTACAACTTGTATCCTTTTTATCGCCAACGTCGTAGCGTGCGTCGTATATTTTCGAGTAAATTATGAAATGGAAGTTTGCCAAACAAAGTCATTTAGAGGGGAATTTTCGTGATCACTTTATAAGAACAAGGACGAAGTCATTCAAGTTTGTAAAACAACTCACTAAAGAATTCCCCTTGGATGATATTATTTTGTCTCTTTTTCATAAAAAGATATTATGTAATTTTATCACTTAAATGTACGAGTATTTTAACTATTCTGTTTACTGCTGGCGTATAATGGGGTATTAGTTCTATAATGTAAAAGTTTTCATAAAGCTTTCCCAATGTATATATAAATGGTCTACCAAGATCTAAAAGCCTCCCCAGCCTTACCTAGAAATTGTGCACCTGCCGATCCAAGAACGAAACTTCGCTAAACATTAAAATCCCAGGAAGCCCTAAACCAAGAACATCGTAGTTATGTAAGTACTATTCTATATTTTGTGACATAGTTGGCAAAATGTTGGCGTATGTATAGTAAGCCACTGTCTAACCCGTGTCGTGATTGCCAAAGTCTAATATCGTCAAGATATAAGAAAGCAGCTTCACAGTAAAGCTCTGTGTAACACCATACAATATTAGGTACTTTCAAAGCCATACCAAGCAAAATATCAAAGTAACAATATCTTCCATTTTTGCGGAAAGCAATTTTCCTGCCACTCGCCTATTGAAAGAGCTATCAATACAAATGTAGAATGCTGTCTCACGAATGCCACAATTCAATAACGATACGAACAATTCGAATGCAGTTGCAGTAGCTGGGCCCAAGACATCGGCTATTGGCACTGTTACGTAACCTACTATCTGTAGGCAGAGGTTGACTCTCTTCAACTTAAATAGATATCTTTAAAACATACTCAAAAGCATAAAAGTTAATGTATATTTTCTTATCTATAACTCAAGTAAACTTCTTTTAAAAGATGGGACATCGTCACACAAAGAAGTATGGTATCTCGTGCTCCACACACGGTGTATGGAATCAGCTATTCACACTGAACTTGGCCTTTACCTGGAGGATTAGATACTAGAACCTATCTATGTTTACCTGGTACCGTTTGTACTGATAAGGAACGGAAAGAAACGGATGCCGAATTATTTGCTTATGTCAGTGATACAGAATGATGTAGGTAGGCAAGCCTAAGAGTAAATACCATCGATTATGATAACAGATTTAGTATACAAACCGATGTTTTAACGTTTAATTGGTACTAAGTATATAAATAAAGAGATAGCAGAAACTAAGTTGGAAGAATTCTAACTAAATTGCTACGTCACGCCTTGTCTTGTAGGTACCTAATTTTCCTGTATTACAAATTTTCCATAATCTAAGGTTAGAACCTCATGTTTAACGGATCGCAGTAAGGGTCGTAGTAGTATTCTTTGTGTAGAAAGTCAAACAAGTGCATCCACCGAACCGATCCGCATGGATCGCATGGATCGTACATTGGTAATGCTCCAGCAACTTTTGCTATGCGATCTGGTTGCTTCATTAACACAGGTAAACTGCAAAAAAAGGACTCAGACAGGAGGAAACTAAACTTAAAAAAGTGTAAGTCATTTAGACTAGGTATTAGTGATCAGATCAGTGATCAATGAACCTAGTAAAGCCAATGACTTGTGCCTCAATCTTCATCTGGTCTTAACCATTTCCCGACTCCATAATTTCCTTTGTGGCAAGCCTTAACGGTTCAGAACTTCATTGATTAAAACTGAGTGCAAATGCCGCGGTCCAATGTCTCTCCCCAGGCTTTTGTTCACACTTGACAACTTTTTCTTTTGTAATACATGAACAATTTAAATCGTTCTCACTTCTTCAATAATAAAGTGAATACTGCATGAATCTGAATAACTCGGCCAAAGATAATCATATTCTATCATCGAAATACCATTGACTTATAATAATATGTATAACTACTAGACAAGCTGTAGCGAATAAAAATTGTGTCTTCCCGACACACGACCGGTGACGTCATCGGCGTGATTATGCAACGCTTACGCAGAAGCGACAATAACACATATTAATACCTATTTCCATCATCAGTACATATACATATAAACCAAGTGTTTTGTTTTATTTGCAGTAGTATATCTTATAATATACATCTTTACTAATATTATAAAGCAGAAGAGTTTGTTTGTTTGAACGCGCTAATCTCAGGAAGTAGGTACTGGTTCGATTTCAAAAATTATTTTTTTGTTGAGAAGTGCATTTATGGAGAAAGGCTATAGGCTATATAACATCACGCTATGATGAGTAAGTGCGGAGCAGCAGTGTGATATATTTTATAAACAAACCTTTTTCCACTTCGTCGTGTCTGTGTGCATAATCTATGTCTTTCTTAGGTCAGTGCCTACTGCTCGTTCGCATGGATAACTCGACCAAGTTAAGTTGGCACCTCGCGTCGATAGCGCCGCATTCCAGGGAAGTGCATACTTTGTTTGGTCGGGCTGTCGATGACAATCGAATAACAATTTCTTATTCATAATGGCGGTTGATGAATTTATTTCTATTATGTGCTAGTTTGTGAATAATTACGAAATATGTAAACTATTTACGGACAATAAACATCAGATCACTGTAATCAATTAGGTATTAGGTAAATATTAAGAGTATGTATGAAAATTCGTTTACTACACAGTCCGCGGTTTTGCGTAGTACTAGTCCACTCTGCTCGCTTGCTCGCAGTTGACTGAACGCGTGCGCAAAATTGCAGTACTACTCGCCTTGTCTAGTAGTATACATATAACTTTATGCGAAATACATACTAAATTATACACAAGCATTTATTTTCGATGCAGCGTCGTCGTCGCACGGATGGTATTTTTCAGCAATCTAGGATAAAAATAATAATTTTTGAAATCGGTTGGTACTTAATTTTTATTTTCTTGATTACAAACATTCTAAATATTATAAAGCGTATATTTAGTTTGATATAATCCTAGAATTCTCAATATACGCAGACAAAGTAAGCCCGCTAAGTTTGACACTGTCAGATAAAGGACAATCATCTATAATGTTCACCAGCATAACCCGACTTCCATTTATCATCCATCTTGCCAACAATTGTTCATTCAATAGAGGGTGTTTAAACTTTCAACTGTTAACTGTATGAATGAGAACTGCATTATTTAATATCCACTATTTGGCGAAGTCCCCTCCGTAAGAGTAACGCAATTTTTGAATCAGCCTCGCAAGGACTTTTATGTTTGACTGGATTTGCTGTGTGGAACAAAAAGGTCACGATTGAGCTGGTATAAAAGTTTAAAATAAGTCAAATACACTGTAAATAATTTATTAATACAAGAAATAAAATTAAAATACTATTTACACTGTCGAGTGACTAGGATGAAACCGGTCAGCTGCATATACCCAAATGTATAGATGTACATAATACAGTGTATGTAAAAGCATTAATTTATATATTACACTTACAGTCACAGAACAGTGGAAGAGTTTTGAAGGGCCAAGGCAGACGCGCCTCATTTTGTGAACGCTCATATGTCAACCATATGTTGCTTTTCACCGGTAAGTACTAAAACCTTAAAATACCATGATATTTGTAATTATTACAATTGTATTATGTAGTTTGTAGACTAGCTAGAGAAGATAGAAGATGTAAAATTATACATTTCTTGCTTGTAGTGGAGTTTATGAGTGGAAGAAAATCGGCGACACGCGTTGTATAGTCAGGTACTATTACTCGTATTTCCTTTCTAACCTCTTCTACTGTTCTGTGCTTACAGCTGTGCCCGTAAGTATGTGTTCGGTACAATAAATATTTAGAAACTTTTTAACTTGTGTAACATGAGTTTTCATGAATTTACGATAATGTTATGACTGACACTCGATCGTAATATTGATTGAACGATTGTAATTCGTGCGCAGAAAATTAAATGTAGTTCATGGCTGGTACATCCAATGTAACATAGAAGTCATTGTCGCATTGTGAAGTTTTTTGTACTAGTGCAGTAGGTACGTAACGTGAGGGCAGTAAGGGCCCCCGCTGTGCTTGCCCCTGTATTTCTTGATAACTTCATTGCGAATGCTCTGCAAGGAACAGGATGTTGTTTAACAAGAATGGATCATGAATTGCAATTATGTTTTATAAAACATTTTAATTATTTGAAGAAAATTATTTTTATTTTTTTATATGAACACAGTATTAAATATAATCTCTATTTCTACTTTTGTTACAGTTCGCGAGGGATAAGCGGAGCTTTGCATTTGTGTGAGTGACCACGAAAAGTAGAAAAAAAAACTCTTTTTGTAGCTGTGTGTGTAAAAGAGGTCACATAAGTTCACACTGCACTCACACAAATGCAAAGCTCCGCTTATCCATAGATTAAGCTATACCTAATAGATTCTACTGTGTTTGAAATAGGTTCACTGTAGAGGCGACTAACTAAGGTCATCATAATCCAGCGACTCCGGGGAAGATTTTTCACGTTCCCCATTCCGGGAATATATTACCCGTTCTATTGTATGAGTTACCTATATTATTGTATCTTCAATCTTTTGCGTTTATAATATTAGGATTGGTTATTTTTGGGACAAACCGTCCGCGTTCTCCGCACAAGTCGCATATGCAGGTCGGATGCAGTTCAATCCCAGGGGTCTAATTTTCGTAACCCTGCCCTACGGGGACTTGACACGTCACTATAATGTTCTATTATTCTCGAATAGAGTAAAGCGAGAAGTGTGACATGTACCATTTAAATGTGACAAAATTGACTTCAATAGTCTTCATTTGGAATCTAATCAATCACAATACCTTTTTTTCTATCCGCGGTCCCAGGCCGCGGCTGCAGTTACGTCCACCTGGTCGGGTGTTAACCCAAATCTTTGGGGTCGGGTTTCATCCCGCGTAACTTTTAACTTTCACCTAAGTATATAACCTAAGTAACTATTACTGAATCTGAAAAACTAAGCAGACTCTTATGTATTGTTGATTAAAAGTTTTTGGTCGACAAATTACAAGAACAATACCACGAACATCTCTATACATTTATATAGTTTTAAGCCTCCCTAAAAAAAGGTAAAGATATTCGTTAATCTTCAACAACTAGATGCTTGTCACTAAATTGGATGACATCCCCCGAGGTTTGCCGATCACCCCCGACCACCTCCGAACGCCCCTGAACATATTTCAAGTACCGGATTAAAATGTCTATAAAGTGCGAAGTGCAAACCGTTTGGTGCTGGCAGAACTAAAATTAAGAGCTTTTATGGTTCAAGAAATCTTTTAAGCTCGCACACGACCCATTTAACAGGTTCGCATTTGTTACAGATGTTTTGAATTTTCTAATTTATTACCATTGAACTATTTAGGCTGAATAGTTCTAGTTGCATGTGATTAACATGTTTTCATAATAAAAAGTATAATATGACAGATGACTGCAGAGTTAGAAATAGGTAAGTTATTTAGTTGTAGGTATGCTGCACTAAAAGTTCAAAAGAAATAGATTTATTCGAGTCGTTGGCGTTTCGGACACATAATTTTCGGATACTGTGACCGAATTGACACTTTTTAACTTAGGCAATTTTTTTCCGACAAATCGGACACTATTATCTGAGATCTAAGTTTTTTAGCTAAGAGAAGGTATACATAGTTTATATTTTTACCCACTTTAACGGTTGATACTCTAAATACCTGTGCATCCTAAGGTTGCCTGTAAGATATAGCTTTTAGCGATAAGGCCGCCCTTTGTACATCCTGTATCTGTTGTATCCTATGATTTTTAATTGATGTACAATAAAGTTTACTAGTTATCCCGACGAACTTTGTATCGTCTCAAATAAAAAAAAAAAAAAAAATATATTTTAATATTTCATGCAAATGTATGTAAATTGAAAAACGCGACTGAAGGACAGACAAATTGTCGTATTAAATATATAGATTCTAATAATTTTACAATATGAATCAACAAAAACTTTAGTCTTGGGCTGGATCGCGAAAAACAAATATTTGCTAATTTGGCTCTTGGACATATTCCATCAGTTTATTTTCTGTTTAATTTTTCGAACCATGAAAGTGTCCGAGGGGTTTCGTATTGCAGATAGCAGAAATCTACCTAAAGTAGATTATTTGATGTTATTGGAGTACATGCACGAAAGCGACTGTTATAATGTTGCGGAAACTCGAAGTGCTAAGGCGTTGTTGGCATCAGGTGAAGCTTACGTTGATACCGCGGTGGGATACGTAGAAGTTCAGCGAGAAGGGACGTTGTGTAACGTTAAGTGCCGAATAACACCCGAACACAAAATTAAGGGGAAGTTGTACATTGTGACTGCTACTATTCACGAAACTTTAAATAAAATTGTCAAAGTGGAGTGCAACGACTGTGCGTCATCTGCAGGTGGATGCAAACATGCCATCTGTTTCGCTATGTGGCTCATTAAGCGTTCTGATGAACCGTCAGTTACATCCACTATTTGTTGCTGGAATAAACCAAAGTTAGCGGGGGCTATAAGTGACAAGAAGCATGTTATGGCTAAGAACATGGGCATAACAAAAAAGACCAGACCCACTAATGTGAACATCCCTTCGTTGTCCATGTTCTTAGCAGAATGTACTCAACGAAACATGTGTAAAGGCCTTATTTTAAGACAAAGCCAAGATCATAACAAGCCTAATTTACAAGATCTCACCATTTTCAATTTAATGTTAAAATACATAGTTGAAACTAAGAATAACTTAACTTGTTCTGGATTTAAGTAATTTGCAAAAAATATTGTGACCGTTGAAATAATAAATGAAATTGCCACACAAACGAACGAACAAGCAACTTCAAAGTTATGGCATGCTATGCGCCAAGGAAGAGTGACTGGTTCCAAAATATATGAAGCCATTCATTGTAAAACACCTAATGGCGCTTTAGTTCAGAGTATTTTGGGAGGATACAAAGTGCCTGAGACATGTGCAATTAAAAGAGGCAAACTTTTGGAACAAAGAGTGCTTAAAGAGCTTGAAAGTGAGGTTGGTTGCATAGAGAGGACTGGATTGATTTTAATATCACCCATCATAGGTGTGTCCCCTGACGGTATTACTGATGACTTCGTTGTGGAGGTGAAATGTCCCATAAGTGATAGATCAATAAAAAACTATATAAAAGATGGACAACTACAAGAAAAATTTAAAGCTCAAATTATGGTGCAAATGCATGGTGCAAATAAATTAAAAGGCCTCTTTTGTATGGCGGACCCTACTTTTGAGACAGTCAAAGGTGTTACACAAATACTGGGTGCATTATGATGTAGACTATGTCAAGAAAATATTAATTTCTGCTGAAGACTTCTGGGAAAATTATTTATATCAAACAATTTTAGATAGTGCAAAATACATAAGATTTGATTACGTTTTTTATTCGTTACTTATAATCGAATTTTGTAAATTAATTAAAACACATGCAATAATAACTATCTCATCCGTATGTTGTACTAACTTGTTATTAATAACGGCATGAGGTTTTAACATTTTAAATAACCTTATTCTTCAGATTACTCTTTCTACATGGATACGTAGACTAGCAATCACTTTGCTTTTGATAGCGTCTTGTTTTGTCAGTTTCACATCTTTTGCGACACTAGGAGGCCATAAAAGCTTTATATTTTTTGTACTGAAAATGGATTCAATGTGCTTAAATCCTCTGTCTGCCAATACTGTACAACCAGACGGCAACACATCTAAAAAACCACTAACTTGCACTAGTCTAATGTCTGAAATACGGCCACCAAAGCCAGCTGACACAAAATTAATAAAACCATCAGGTGTGGTAGCCACTAAATACTTTAATGTATTGGCATTTTTATATTGCGACCATGTTAGAGACTGATTTATAAGATCTCCTGGATTTTCTATTTCAATCTCAAAACAATCAAAATAATACAGAAAATATTTGTGTACTCCTTATTTGTTCTAAAACAAGTTGGTAAATTCCTTTTAACGGTTAATAATGTAGAACAAAAAATTTATTTGTTGAAAAACTTAGCCAGCGCACATAAAGTTTTGTAAAATAATCTCCACAATTGGTAACAGATATGCCCAAACATATCAGATATTTGAATAAAGGGCTGTTGATGGTAATTGGTAATGTTGTTTGTTTTGTAGATGACAATTTGTCAATGTCAAACACTGACAATACATATTTTTAAATATTTCATAAAGCAGACCGGGCAAAGATAACCACTTATCGAGCCGTATGAATGACGTCACAACCCCATATTTTGATTTTTATTTGAAATGTTGTCAATTGTTGAAATCGGTAAAGTATTGACAGAGATCTCGCATAAGAAAGGATTGAACTTTCTTGCACCATGAGAGCTTCGCTCGCTACTCTCTAACAAAGGTTAATATAGGTGGGTATCGGTGAGAGTTCTGTTATACTTACTCGCATTATTAGACTATAATCAAGCCCTTAAATGTATTACTATCATAGTACAAATTTTCATTTCACGCGAGACTTTTTACCATTTACGTGTTAATTAAACATAAAAGCTACACGCTTGTAATTAATAAACCAGCGATAAATATGAACGACATAAAAAGGTGGCGTTTCACATGATACGGACTTCACGTGTGAAATAATTCCCAAGGAAAATAGGGTTGACACCGAACCTTAGTAACAAAAATTAAACAAAAAAGGCACCTTGCATAATAGTGAAATATAAATACCATTTATATCAGCAACGTTTTGAAATTCTAAACTTTTTAATAAAACAAATATATATAGGTACTACATAATAATACCTTAAGAACCCGCCTTAAATTTACGGGATAATTTTATATTTTAGTTACAAATTAATGTGCCATAGTTTATTATGTTTTTAAATAACAAATGAAATTATTAATAAGTATTACCTATTTTTCAAAGTGTAATCTACTCCGTGCATGGAGTTTATAGCGGGCGTAACGTTTTATATGCATTTAAAAATTAATAAACAATACAGCCAAACCAAGGTTCATACAAAGACAAATTAAGTATTGTTCCGTTGTATCTATTGGTTGGTAGGTATACTACAAGAAATTTGTAAGCAATAAAAAAATATACGATCACTAGCAATGAATTTAGTAATTAGTTGTTCAACAACAAAATTGACTTCTTAAATTATAAGCACAGATTTCAATAAAATATAAATATATTAAACATACACAGATCGACTAATCCGTTCTTGACAACCCTAGTTGACGCAATTAAAACTTCCCTAAGTAATCGCTGGAGGCATGTAATTGATGTTAAGTATTTATTGACACGTCATAACATAATTTTATTTTTAAATTGACCACAATGCGGGAGTGTGAGATGATCATCTCGATCATGATTATTGTTGAGATTACAAATTACTGTGTGTGAAATATGTTTTATGTATATTTTTTGCCTTTTTAACAAGGACTTTGAATAACACCAATATTATTATTTAGTTTGCTGTATCTCGATATTAAGTATCAATTTATAATATGAAAAAAACCTATATTAACATGGTATTAACGAAGAGACTGGCGAAACTAACATAATAATAATCAATATAAAATGTAAATATCAACAAACCTACCTATGATTACGAGTAACAAAGCTACGTCTTACCTGATTCCTAAACTCCAGCCCATACAAAATATTTTTTTAGTCACACGATCATTTTACAAAGCCGTTATTTTGCAAATGAGCTGTACACGCTACATCTGTACCAGAATTATTATAACCAACTTAGAAATTGTGTAACCTTTTTTTTTTTTTTTTTTCCCTGCCGCTCTAACGTCCGTTGCCGGGCGTCTCTGGTTACAAGCAGAACGTATTTCCAGTGGCGCCCGGCGGAAATTGTGTAACCTATGAAAAATATAATTGAAATGGCTTGTTTTGCGCCAGGAATGATGCGGGACGAGTATAATTGAGCGAAGCGAGCCGAAGGCGAGCGGAGCTCTCAACGGGTGACTAAAATTATTTTTCAAACGATTTATGTTAAATTGTTTCTCGGCGAATACTCGGCCGATTTCGGATTTTCTTGCACTCATCAATAGCTTACAGAATTACGCTATGTTGCCACGCCAGATGCTGGCTGTGTTGCCACGTTGGATGGCGATACTTATTCTTTGGGCCAGAAAATAGCCAGCTATCTGGTCCGGAGAAGCATCGCTTAAGCGTTTAGCAATGTCTCTATAAAGGCGGCGAGCACTCGGACCCCATGACCCCAGTGTCTCAACCCCAAACGGCTCAAATATGTAATCACCTGCTAGGTTAGCATATTTACGCCGTTTGAGGCCTTCAGTCGATGCAGCAGCAGCGGCGGCACATCCGGATGTGCTTGGAGGGTGTGAAGGTGCTAAGGTGTCAATGCATTCTAGTTAAACCGTATTTAATTTTATGTGAAACCAGAGTCCAAGTTATCCTCACCCGCACGCGGTGCACCTGCAGACAGACAGACTACGCTCTAGCGATAATAACTACTCCAAGGGCCCGGATACCTCAAAGCCTCAATAGAATCGCCTTTTACCCTAATTATTAGACAGTGACTGGCGAAATGTGGGTGTAATAAACGCCTCGTTTTACCCCTTCGGAGATAAAGACGTAATTTGTGTTGTTAAATTAATACCTACACGTGGGCGCGGTCGCGGTCATCTATCACTTACCTACTATAAAATATTAAATCCAAAAAAAAACGTGTTTTCTGTGCGTGACCGAAGCGTGACCGACACAAAGCAATTAGAAACGGTATACTGTTATAAGTTGTAAATGCCGAAATAAGCGATAGAACATCACACGCCGCTTATTTAAATCAACAGTAAAATAAAATAAAGGTAACTTACGTTATAAATCAATGTTAATCATCTAATCTGTCATTGGATATAATATAGTGATCGGATAGTATACCATAGAGCTTTCATTTGATGGAAGAGTCAGGAAATATTAAAAAAAATATTTCCAGGAGATTGTTGGGGTTTTGAGACGATCATTTTGTTGGCAATAGATCCTTGAGTAAAGAGACAGCGAAGCCACACATATGACTAAAGTTGTAGAATTTGCAGAGAACTTAAAACTAGGATTCACACACAACACTATACCTACGCTAATATTACCATGAAATGTTTTTTAGTGGGATTGATTTTTACAGGTACCCGTGAATTTTGTTTTTGTTTTGTGCAGACGTGAATACGCGCAGAACCATCGCCCTCCATGATCGGGGCCTGAGGACGACGGATTAGCAACCCACCGTCCTTACAGAAGCAGGCTAGAAGGGCTGCGTGCTGTGGGGCTTTACCTCACGCACGCATTCACTCACCGACGCGGGATAACACCCACGCAGCGGCCACACGAGTGGCCAAGGTCCACTGGGCGCCACTGGGTATTCTCTCAGTGTTTACCAGAGGCGCTCGGCAATAAAGGGCCGTAAATTGGAAAAAAAACGGTAAGTGCCCGTGAAGGTCACCGTGTACTAAAGATTTCTTGATTTTACATCATAACATAGCAAGTTGCTTCCGTTTACCATGTAAGTGCTTAGATTTTTAAAACTACGCAACGGATTTTGATGCTGTTTTCACCAATGGATAGAGTGGTTCTCGAGAAAGGTGTTTGTGTTTATTACTTGTAAATAATAATATTTTCATGAGAAAGAATGACAGCCTCTTATACTTAGTAAGAAAATAATTATTAGGCCTGGCCTACCTATGCAATATGATTAAATTTCTACCACATCAAAATATTAATTAATCCCAAATACTTATCCCATTCGGTTTTAGTTTGACTTATATAAAAAAAAACATTTCAATAGGTCTTAATATTTATAACTCTTTCCTTCCATTTGAAAAAGTTCTGTCAGAATGAGATATAAAACAAGGCTGGAGTGCGGTTACGCTAAGCGCGCAATCGCGAAATGCTCCAAGGGTACTATCAGCATGTCAGTGTCAGATTGAAAAGTGAAACGTATAAGGGTACTTTTTTCAGCTTTTGCTGATAGTACCCTAAAAATGAATCCCTATTTCCCTTGTTCACGACATCACGCGTGAACGGCCTGACCGATTTCGCTTATTCTTTTATTGTTGTGTTCGTAATTATCAGGAGAAGGAGCTTATGGAAGAAAAAAAAAATTATGCGGAACATTAGAAAAATGAATGCGGTACGAAGTTCGCCGGGACAGCTTGTGAGATATAAAAATATAAACAAGTTATAATTTCATATACACTGGACTCTCTCACGACAATTATGTACCTACTAGTGTGAAAACGGAAATGATTCCTTCCGACAGTATGTCCCTATGTCCGTCTGTTTGTCCGTAGCCGTGGGGGAGGATGACAGAACTAAGAATTTATGGGTTTTGGTCGAAACTACATCAAGTACTTACGTACTAACTTATTATACGATTCAACAAACTCGAATGTATCTTTTGTATTTATTTTATTGAGCAATAAAAAGCGTTGGTACATATTGATAGTTCCCATGGAATTTTGTTTTAGTGTTAATCACGGTTAAAAACATATACATCACACACATATACACATCTACATACATTTCAATTTAAAAAGGAACATTTAAAATTATTAGGAAATTATGTTGCTTTAAAATACTACAGCTACCAACTCGAAATACGATTATGAATAAATAACAAAAAGAATTCGGTTCACGGTCATCGAGTAATCGGTGAACATAATTCTGAAAAATTCAGAATCTTCTTTTTGAAGTCGTTTAAAAAGATAAAAATACCTAAATAATATAAGTATAGAGGCGCCTTGAGCCGTTATTAAATTTACAGTGAATCCGACCTCTCTCAAAACTAAAATGTTATTCAGGAATATTAGGGGCACTATCTTGGTACGGATTGTCCCGACAAATAGCGGGATTATGCTAACATTACTGTTATTTATTTGTAATATCTGACTTGAATACATTTAAAATGGCATTATTTTATTCTCGTAGTTTTCTTTCGTTTTTTTTTTTATTATCATTATATGAGGTGGGTACTTAAGGTCCAAAGTCTTACTCATCTGTTGTGCGTATCTAAGAATGCCTCTGTAACTGTCCACTACAAAATTCTTGCGAATCGTAAATTTGATGTTGGTACCTACCACGTTTGTGTATTAAAACCTAGGCCTAGGGCGAGTCAAACTCGTGGACGACAGGTTCAGTATTGGAACTTCACGGCTTACGGGAAGTGCGCGGGTGGCATTTAGTAGAAATATAAATCGTTCGTCACTTAACGAAATGCCTTAGTTACTGCTGTGTGTGTATCGAGCAGACGTTGCTCGAGTTGCGCAAATCTATCTCTTTCTCTGCCCCTGTCTCTTGTTATTTTATTTTTTTCATCATCTGTTTTTTTTTTCATCTTACTTCTTGACTTATTTTTGTTGTAAGGAACTTTGTTTCTGACCTGACCCTAAAAATCCACGGACCCTAGCGTTAAAGGCCATAGACCAAACTATTTTCTGTGTCATAATGGTTCGTTTTGACTGTTTGAAAGCTAGCCTTTTGCAACTGCACATACAAGCTTTTTTACTTAAGACTATAAATTATGTTTTAATATAGAGACGGTGTTATTGTATGTATGTATTTTAACTGTAGTCAATAATAAACAGATACAGAAGACAATATAAATTGCAGAAAGCTGCGTCATAACGATAAGAAAGCTTCCTTGGCCGCATTCTACCGTATTTACCACGGCGAGTGTTCTGAAGAGCTCTTCAATCTGATCCCACCCTCTTCCTTCCGATCCCGAACGACTCGTGCCGGGCAGAGATGCCACCCCCACACAGTGGATAGCATGTTCGCGAGAACCGAACGTTTTAAACGTTCGTTTCTCTGCCGAACGATAGTGGCCTGGAACGCTTTGCCTGTGCACGTGTTTCCTCCCACATATAATCCTGGGTTCTTTAAGCGGAGCGTGAAGAGGCACATCAGTAGGTCGTCAAGTTGAGGGCCACTCTCAATAGTAATGTGTGCTGTGAGAGTGGCCCACAATCGCTAGACGTCGTCACGACTTACCACCAGGCGGGCGGCGTCAATTTGGCGAACCAAATATAAAAAAAAAAAAAAAAAAAAAAAAAAAGAAAGTCCATACGGTTAACAAAATGGTTGAAACATTAATCAGTAAGACATGTTTTACAGCATCGTTTCATTTAACACTTGAAATAACAACAGTACTCTGAATCCAGTCATTGTATTCCAACTTTAGAAATATTAGTCATGAATGTTATAAGCGATAAGAACGGCCATTGTACTGCTCTAAGCTTAAATAAACTCCAAAGATTATTGTAAATATATCGCGTAAAATAAAGCCAAAATGAATAAAAGTAAGGCTTACTAACAAATTCATAAACATCGGAAATACCTACTGAAGAAAGCAGATCTGATGATAGTCTATGGTCTGAAAGAAATCAAAGTACTATATTGATACCAAGAATCTTGAAGAGTGCTTCAACATTGATCCAATTTTTCTACCTGCTTCTTTGTTCGTATATCACGTTAAGACCGATTATAAAATGTATGAAGGTAGTTTAAAAGCCCTGTTTTGCTTTTTTGCCGAAACGAGAAAACTATTCTAAGAGAAATACAGCTGCTTAGTTAGGTATATAAACGAGAATGCCTAAAATAAATTTAATTCTCATTGTAGCTGCAATTTCCTTACTTTATATCTGAGAACATTATAATCGTTATATTCCCAAAATACTCGCCCTTACTTTGTGTGTTATAAGTTATTTATAGAGATTACGCGAGAGATTTATGCGCATCATAAATATGTTTATTACTTGAAATACGAGTACAATTCGAAAAGTTCAGTAAATTCAATGGTTGTGGGATATTTTAGTGCAGTTTTCCACCATACTAAATCTCATAAAGTTGTCCTACAAAACTCATTGGAACTATGCAAGAAAGTGATATGTGAGTATCGATGGCTTAGTAACCCAATTTGGGGAATAGAGGGATGCTATCGTAAATTTGATTCAATAAACTCGCACGGGTATAAAAATGTTTTGTCCCGTCTTGTACAATCTAATTTCAAGAATAATTTAGTTGTATTAAGCTGGGTTTGTTTTTGGGATATAGCGATTAGTTATTACCATTTTCCTCAAAGTAACCAATCATTCATCAGTCATTGCAAAAAAAAAAGTATTATTGCATTAAGACATTCAGACCTTTTCTCTTAAAAACTTTTTACCTATTAGATATTTCTAAACTTTTGCGTTTCATCATTTATGGTAATTTTTATCTGTTTTCGGGAATTATTACGAACGTCGATAGGTATAAGTCAATACAATTACATACCTAAGTACCTTTTGTTGCCTAACGTTTCGACCAGGTTACACTAATTCCCGAAATAAGTAAAATAACGATTACACCTGCACTAAAACCACTTCTTTTGTTTAGTTGTTTGGAGGTGAGTTCAAATTGGAACACTGAATAATTACTATTATTATTATTACCATCACCACCGTAAATATACCGAACATACTAATAGTAATGTGACCAACCATGATAGTTTAAACACACTCACACATATCACGCCTATATACCCGAAGGGGTAGGCAGAGGTGCATTACACACCCACAATTTGCCAGTATTAGTCCCACGTAATAGGGGGCAAGCCTATTGCCGACACCGGGCACACATATAATGGGTTATGTCCAAAATGGCCGAATTAATTTAATAAAAATAGCAGCTACATTGTAATTTTGCGATGAAATATTGATGAAAGGCAACAAAATCTTACGTGCCAGCCGCTATGGCACAACCAATTAAAGTCCTGGGCGTCTCGAACTATCGTACTACGTTTGAATACACTGAAAAATCTAGGGAACAATCAACCAATCAATATCTCTTGTTTGCAATGACCCTAAAAAACTCAGTTTTCAAACATAATATATTTTCAAAATCGCGTAGAAACTGTTTGTTTATGTAGAAATACACACTTATAAGAATAATATTTTACTTTGAATGACGTCTAAATGGGGATCAAAGTTTACATTTCTAGTTTTTGATCACATATTTAATTACTACAAAATAAAAATTCCACCAAACATAAGTTTCCTATATCACCTTTGGTTGGTTGAAATAGAGGAAACAACAACAACGGGAAATATTATCGGAAACCGTAATGTCGGCGCGAACGTATTTAGTATAGTGTACTGTGCTCGGGCGCATGGTGACAGACAGATCGACTGACGACAACGCTCTAAGTATGTAGATGTATGAGCACATTAAGAACTCATACGCGGCTATAAACACCACAGAATAATGTTGAAACTGAACCCTCTTACAGTGTAGGTCCCTACTTACAGTGTAGAGTACTTCAATAGTAAACTGCCTCCCCAGGGAGTTGACTATACACTATCCACGTTGTTAGGTCCCTAGTCAATCTCTGCTTTTCCTTGGAAAACTTGTTTGTTTTTAAATCTGCCTTTAGGTATATACGTTGCCAGGCTTCCCAGGTACACACTTGAAAGGATATCTCCAAGCTTCCGGCTAACTTTGGCCACTTATGTCATCCTGTAGGTATCTTTGCGGGTTGAGTCGGAGTTTCGCGCTGAATATGGTGGGTTATCAACGTACCATCCGGCCTCGATGACGGAGGCCTTGAGTCTTAGACGACTTAGAATTAAAAACCTTCTCTTCACAATAATAACATACGTAAAAAAAAGTCTAACCGCTCACGCATGATGCCGTGTCCAGGGTTGATTATTGTAAATAGATTGTACTCGGTGATGTTATTGTACTAAATAACATTATAAAATCTAATGCAAATACGTCAGTTGTCAGTACTAATCAACGTTCCATGCCAGAGCTGTTTATAATTTAATAAATTATCCAGGATATTGAAAACCGCGAATACGAACACCAGACTGAGATAAATTCACGTAAGTACAACTATTTTAGTTCATATTATTATGTAAATAGATATTAAACTCACTTGTATGAAGCATATTTTATGATCATACAGTGTAATAGATTTGATTGATTTCATTGGTTCAGACTAAGCTTCAATGGGATTTTAATTCAGCCACATTATTGTATGAAAATATTCAACGTGATTTATGAAGTCTGGAAATTATAAATAAGATTCTGCCATCAACTTTGAGCGAATCGATTTTGATACTGCTATTTTTTTCGGATTACTTTATATGAATTTATTATCTAGATGTTAGTAAGCAGAAGGAACACTATCTTCTGGATGTCTATAACTTAGTTCCTGGAGATTTTGGTGGGTACTTGGGCTTTTTGTCGCCCCCTTCCCCAATAAAAAAGACATCACGATGAAAAAAGTAGGTACAGAGTTTTAAGTTTCAGAATGATATTTGGATGTTTGTTACTGACACAGGTACTCTTTAACCCAGGTTATGGGTTCCCCAGAAATTTGGGAACAAAAATCTACGTAGGTAGGTTTATCTTTAATAACGTGCTGTATCCTTTATATTTTTTTTCACTCAGTGCACATACTTCTTTTTCTTAGTAACTAAGAAATAAGCCCGATAGAATGACGCAACGACCCAGACCCTTATCTGGAAGACTGACTTGAACTTGTACAGCCAGTTTGTAAGGAGTTAGGTGAGGTATTTGCCCATTAGTAAGTACAGACTCATTAAAAAAACCAATCGAAGTGTCAGACGAGGTTGTTACTTAGTGTCGTTCAGACTACGCTATAAGATATAGCAATATAGTAAAGATAATTAAAACGAAATGCTATACTATAAAGAGCATTGTGTTGACATTTACTAGTATAGTATTATATCTGTGACATTACACTATATTATATAGCGCAGCCAATCATAGCCCAATTATACAGTGTTTAGCAAGCTCATACTAAATATAGTATGAGCTTGCTATAAACTGTAACTACAACTATAGTACAACTATAGTATAGTATGGTCTGAACGTGTTCATAATAAATGCATGGTGTGCGATATTGTTGTGGTATATGCTGTTATGCGATATATTATAGCGTAGTCTGAACGACGCTTGAGTGTACAAAAATAACAGGATGAACGTCCGTTCAATAATAAGCAAACATTCAATTTGATTCTTTACTTACTATAAAACAAACATGTATGCAAATACCGATTTACCACCCGTTGAGATTTGGCACCACCCGGGGTTCTTACAAGCCAGCTACAGGTGAGTCTACAGTATCAAATGAGACTTTATGTTTTGTGATATTCAGTACAAATTGCAATAGCAGTTAAAGGTTTCTGTTCAAGGTTATGTCATGTAACAAGTTTAGAATATTTATGAAAAGCCACAGGATAGTAAAGTATTGATTTATGCAGTAGGTAAACTCGGTGTTATCCTGCAAAATACATTACACACACACACACACATATCACGCCTATATCCTCGAAGGGGTAGGCAGAGGTGCATTACACACCCACAATTTGCCAGTATTTTTAGTCCCACGTAATAGGAGGCAACCATATTGCTGTCACCGGGCACATTTATAATGGGCTATGTACAAAATGGCCGAATGAATTTAATAAAAAGTAGCAGCTATATTGTCATTTTGAAAAATAATTTAAACCCGTTGTCTTGTGATGAAATGTTAATGAAAGGCAACTACATCATATGTGCCAGCCGCTATGGCACAGCCAATTAAAGTCCTGGGCGTCTCGGACTATTTAATTATTTATGAAGATTACATTACATGGCGAAAAATATCAAACACTTGATCAAATTAAATGATATAAGGTTTAACACCTATCTCGTCTTTCTGGATCTCGGATCCTGGATTGTATCCCAGTTATGTAACCGGGGTCTCAAGCTAGGGTCTACTATAGACCCTGGATTCCATTGCTGGACCATCTATATTCTAATGAGCGAAAAGAACAACTAAACAAGCAATATTAATTGAATTAAGGTTATTTTACAGTAAGAAGTAAATTATCGTGTCTGCCAAATAAT
The DNA here is from genome assembly GCA_963556515.1 of Nudaria mundana. Taxonomy (NCBI): domain Eukaryota; kingdom Metazoa; phylum Arthropoda; class Insecta; order Lepidoptera; family Erebidae; genus Nudaria; species Nudaria mundana. The sequence continues at coordinate 20,525,448 of OY748287.1, forward strand.
AAGACACTTTCATATATTATACCGTAATGTATGATAGGTACATGGGGTGGCTCGTGGTCTAGTGGTAACCGACAATGTTAACACATTGCAAAGGTTAAGCAACATCTAGTCAGCACGGTCTTAGAATGGGTGACCATTTCTTAAGACACCCAGACCCCTCCGAGCCACGGAGAGCACGTCAAGCCGTCGGTCCCGGTTGTCATACGAACATCTATGGCAGTCGTTAGGAGTAGTTGGAGCCCTAAATCAAAAATCCGACCGGTCTAACTACAGAACTTCGATATCGCTCATGGGTTGTGGAGGTCACATGGTATTCGCTTCGCGGAAAATATCGAAATTCGACCGAATCGCAGTTAGACTGGAAAGCCGACCCCAACTGAGTTGGGAATAGGCTCGGTGAATGATGATGTACGTAGGTACATAGACGGTTTGTCGAATGACCGTAAATCTACACTACGAGTACATCTATAGATAATTTTAAGTAAATTTCAGTGGTTAGGTAAATAGCCGTAATCAAGGCCCCATTTCTTAGTCTGGTATGAGGCTTTTGTACTATTTTAGTACCTACATACTCATCATCTGTGATAGTAACCACAATATGGACTTACCTACTGGTATATCTTCTTTTTTCTACACTGTGATACTGGTTCTGAAGGCACGCAGGGGAGGTGCATGCATATATCAATTTCTTACCGCAGATGATAAATGAAACGAGATATAGTGCGCCAAGACGCGTCGAACACAGCTACTAAATAATCGTATCGTCGTATCGTAATGATTAACGTCTTGTTAGTCGTGTGTATTTATGAAGTGCTGTGATAACTGGCTATTGTGTTATTTCGTACCTCGGGCTTATATAAATTATTTCTGTTAATGGAATTTATTGCTCTACAGAGTACACTGAGCTGTAGAGCTAGTTAACATGGCAAATAGCGTTTTCAGAGTTAATGGAACTTGTTTTTTGTTTTAAAAATTCCAATATCACTTGTAATTATTTTTTTATAAATAGTAAGTAGGAGTAGACAACTACTGTTAAGAAAAATAATGACCGACCTATGTTCCGAATAAAATTCGCCTTTTTTACTAACAATAACACAAAGTTGCTTCAGCCGTCCAGTCATTTACAACTTTAGAACAGCGCAATTATTACAGTTTTCCGCAATAAATTTATAGAAGTCTAATTATCTCTGCGTAAAATAGGCGTAAATATTTATTTACTAGAAAAATTCTCGGAAAAGCCGGAGTGGGCAGCTAGTAAATAATATTATAAACCATCCAGCCTCATTGTCCAAACACGTCTCATGACATGCCTCGCGCCCGAACAGTAAATCAAGCAGGACGAACGTCGCTACGTGCTGGCAGTTCATCACACACTGAGATGCTTGTTATACTACTACAGATACTAGGTACTGTGACACTGAAGCTTACCATGTTTTTTTCTAAGCTAATACTGATCGAACTTTGACCGATATACAAACCTAACTCTAGAGGTAATCTTCAGCAGGTAAGTAATCAAAAGAGTTCTCTCTTGCGCTTGCTCATTTGCCCACTTGCCGCCAGTAACGTTTTTGACAAAAATTCAACCCACAGAATCACGTGTTTATCTCTGAAGGGAAGGGGGTTGACAGAGGCGTTCATTACCCCATGGTAAAGCCCCATAGCACCAGCAAGTAAATTCTTGATCGCAAATAATAGGGATATATATAGCCTATGTTTGTAACCTGGAATTTATTTGTTGACGAGAGTCAACGGACGAGCGGTTGATCGGTAATGAGGTTATCCTGAGCCCTGATCATGACCCCGGTTTCTGAATAACATTATCCCTATAATATGCATAAGGTATTATGAGGATCTTTTCATTTCATATATTTCTTGGAATAGATAGGAGTAAGTACTTAGATAATGGGCCATTTGGACCAGTCTTGTGAATGTATGTGGGAGTTGGGAGTATGCGAATGGCAATGAGCAATGCAATACGTATGCTAAATAGGGAGGGTCGAAGGGGTCACTAAGATGGATGGCGGTTCACGATTTGTTCATATACTTAAAGATATATCTTGTGTGATCTTTTTTTCTTTATTGTAGCTTTGTTCCCGGCATCCAGAGCTTATCACCGTAAAGCGCAGACAGTGACTGCCTCAATTGGGCTTGCATTCAATTATACAATTAATGTAATGAGAAAAATAAATTGTGTCCGCACCAAATTTCCTCGAAATGTGACAGGATGTCAAATAAACAGATGGAGATAAAAATTATCGTATCTGACTTCGAAATTCAGATTTTTTAAATTTGACTCAGATTTTTCTATGACGAAACGAAAATTTGCCAATTTGCTTATGCAGCTCCGTTTGCTTGGAATAGCCTATTTGACGAGAACGTTTTCCTGCTATCCAATTTTGATGCAATCAAAGCTAGCCCTGAGATGAGCTTAAACTTGCTGTTTGTTCAGTATCTTCGAAGATTCGTGGGTTATGGAAGTCAGATTGTCAGATGCAGTTAGACTGGAAAGCCGACCACAACTGGGTTGGGACAAGACTTGGTGGATGATGAGTATGATGACATTGTTGACCTACGGTATTAGTGTAGATACATACAAATAGATATGAGAAAAATATATTATGTTTTGCATTTTATCTACTAAGTAGTCTTTTCAACCGACTTCTCAATTCACCTGTCTTTTTTTATCTGTATATGGACTTTGGACTGGGTGAAACAATTAAAAAAAAAATTAATGAAAGTTATTACTTCCCAAGTGGTTCCTATTTCAATTTGGTTCCATTCCGACAATTATTTCGACCCATTTCGGTAATTTGAAGTCGGTTTTTATGTCAGTTTTAGATGTGTTTGAGCGAAGTGAGCGAAGCTCAATCTCAGGCGACTCATGTATTTCGTTTGTCCGCATACTCCTCCTAAACGCCTGAACCGATCTCCTTCAAACTTACCACAGTGATAACGTGTAGCGTGAGGGTGGTTTAGAACAAGAAAAAGAAAGTTTAAACATAAAAAAATAAATCGTTGTTCGAAAATTTAACACTTCGCTCAGTTTTTTGCAACAGCAGCATGCATTGCATAACTAGTTTATATCGCCAACACTAAAACCTACGAGTTCTACTGCGTTATTGATATTATACCGATAGAAACATACAAATGGATATGAATACCATGGAAACCTTTCGTATAACCATCACCATATCCATCACATTTGCGTGTATATTCTGAGGCGAGGGTACAAATCATTTTCTACGCAATAGAAGTTCTTTATCTCTGGTGAGGGGTTCGAACCAGAAGCAAATTTGCTGACATATTACGGGCAATATTCAAGACATAGTGCGCAGTTTATCAAATTCAACGCCATATTTTAACGTCTTCAAATATAGACGTTTTGAAGCTTTATGAATGGCGAACGGATTCTGTCGAAAGAGGGAGGATAGTAAAATGGTGTTTGTTGATCGTTCTGAGGGTAGATAATACCTATAATATTAAAGTGACTAGGAACATCAGAGTGACTAGGTATACATTTCTGTTGCATATCATTTAAATTCAAGGGATAATTTATTATTCTTGAATTTAAATGATTTTATGCCTCGCTTTCAAGATCTTTAAGTCAATTTCAACGGATCATGAACCAACAATTAAAAAGTAACTTAGTAATCTTCTTAATTCTTTAAAAACGTGGATCCATCGATGTTCATCGATGATTTCACCAATGTCAAGGTAATGCTTGATTAGTTAATAGTCCCGCACAGAAGAACTAGTTATTCCTAACTAGCTCAGGTGCAGGACAAGAAACGTTGTTCGGTATGAGAGTGTCTGGAAACCCGATTTTTGCGGAGCGCCAGAGGACCTAAAAAGCCATCTGTCACGCGCTCAGCAAAAATCAAACTTCCAACTTAGTAATCAAATCCACACGAAGTTTGGCCTAGCGATCACGCGATTGTAAACGTTTTTTTTTTAGTTTAAAAAATCATGGCATGGCTAGCATGGATTTAATTTCGAACCCCACCACAAAACCATTATATAAGCTTATAGAAGGTATACAGTTTCATTCATCCTGTCTGGTCGCTATATTTTTTTTGGACTCTGACACTATAAAAACTCCTGGTAAAAAGCAACTGCGAAAATGACAAACAAAATATAATAAGTAGATGCCAGTGCGTAATCAAATCAATCAACCTACGCGCTCCTAGTATGTAAGTACTATTCCTTATTCTGTGCTCCTGAGTCTTAGGACTCAACCCTGTCCTTTAAATTTAATTAAAAAAAAAACAAAAAGAATCTGCATCAAAAAAAGTTAACATTTGAATTTGGATTCCAAAAAAGAAAAGTTTGACGTTCCAAAATGCTTACAGTAGGTACGTAGTTTTGTAAGCATTTGGGTTTGATAAAATTCACTATTCTCGTTTGTACGAGAAAAGTGAATTTTATCGAACAAAATTCTTTGGCGGGTAAAGATCGCGTGAGGTCTAAACACGGGTACTACATAATACAGAGTTGATTTATTTCACTAGCAGCTTCCGTGTCTTCGCTCTCAGTAGATAAATCGTGAAATTAGAGGGCCCGTACCCACTGTGGGCGAGAGATAGCTGAGAATTGTGAACGGCAAAGGTAATATTCTTGTGTGCTCATTGAAATTTGTGGGGTTTTAACTAGATTTAAATTGTCGAAATTACTTAATTTTTCTTTTAAATGAACTACATAATTTTGTTCTGTTATTATTACTGATTATTACTAAGGTTCTAGTAGGAGAGGCGTCGTTTTGTCTATTGACACTTATTAAAAATAAATAGGTCGGAATCTCAAATTATGGCTATACCTAATTTTATGGAAATTGTTTTATTAGTTTTATATAATTATATTTACATAACACAACAACATTGTCACTGTTGTTTTACTTTGCAGATACCTACATAAACGTTGTGAAGGTACCTAGACTTTTCTGGAATATAACTAGGTACTTGTAAATCTATGTATAGGATTTCTTATCATTCTGAGAATTCTATGAGCTGAGTTTGTCGATCAGGGTCGAACTCCTAAACGACTGGACCGATCTTTATGAATTCAGATATTTGCACTCACGGTGATGGTCACTATGACCGTGCCAAATTTCAAAACGATCGGTCCAGTCGTTTAGGAGGAGTTCAATGACAAACGAAATACACGAGTCGTCTAAGAAAGAGCTTGGTAAACTCCGCTCAATAAATATGGACAGTAATCTACACGAGTGGAGATGCAGCCATTAGCAAATAATTGGTGTACTAGGACTAAATTGAAATGGGACTACTAGGAAAGCACTGAAGCAGTAGCTTTCAATTAAACAAATATTTCGAAATCGGAGGATCGGAGGAGGAAAAAGATATGAGTTAGGAAAAAATATCATTAAAAAAATACAGTCGAATTGAGAACCTCCCTAAGGGCAACTATCTCTATACTACATATATATAGAGCGCAGATAACCGGTCTGAACCACTACCAACCACTCTGCACGTCTGAACAGTCAAACAATCTGGGATGACGTAACGTCACTACAGTTTCCCAGTTTAAGTTGTCGGGTGGCAAAAAATGGAACTAATTATTGTATGTAGTTATTGTTCTGAGATCTTGTTTTTGACGTGTTTCAATGTAATGTGGCGCCCCTAGTAGAACGCAAACATATTGGGCAACCTATATCAGAGCCGCTTAGTAATCGCCACGAAGGAAACGGGTGACACTCGTCATCTATCTATAGTTGGTTGATCTGAGGAACGTCCTCCTTCTTTGGGAGTTGGTTAAAAATAAAGTTTTACATTCTTGCAAATAATCTTACTTATCTAAGTCTGTTCGTTTTCGATCGATAGGTCGGTAGGGGGCGCTTATTAAGAAAGCGACCCTCAGTGATTTGCACAACAAAAGATAAATTTAAATTACTTCTAATGCAAATCTTGTGCTATTTCTCACAAAAACCTCGACGCTTCGCACATAATCATATTAAATCACGACGGTATATTGCATGGAAATCCAAGAGCTTGCTGACGCACACGCTCAAAGAGAAGTTGCTGTGTAAAATATAGAAAAACCACCACGTTCTTTAGGCTAAACTAAAAAATGAAAGGGTTTTTTTTAGCGCCACTGGAAATACCTTCTAGTTTCACCAGAGACGCCCGCAGCAATGGACATGGGAGGGTCTCGCGGAGTTAAAAAAAAGGGTCTTTTACTGTCATCCTTTTAAACCGATATAGTCCAATTACCTTTGGGAACAAAGTGTGTGCAATTTTGAAAGCGTGTATCGATTCTATTCTTTGAAAATGTCAATTTTATTTTGTTTGTGTAAATTTTACTACATTTTTCAGGTTAGGTCATTGAGGTAGACCTATGTCACTCGCCTAACAACCGCAAAAAATACGTGACGTCAGCGACAACTTGAAGTTGTAAATCAGTAAGGGTTGTCTCTTGTTTGTGACACGGCATTGACCATAGAGTTGATATTGAGGCATTAACGTCATAATTGTTGGTCAAATTATGCTTGTATATATTTTACTTTACTGGACAACCCTAACGTTCGAATGATGTTCTCTGTAAACAAACGAATGTGCTTTAATTAACGTCGGAGTGCAAGTTCTGTATGTAAATACTATTCCCTATTCTGTGATTGAGATATATACTACGAGATTATGTAGATACATACTACGAGTAGGTACATAATACCTCAATAAGTTAGGTATTTCTGTTACCTATCTGACCTTGACAAACAAACCCAATTCGAAGGCATCTATATTTAAAACTATTTATTTTTATAATAGGTATCTTACAACAGCCAGTATGTCAATATCTGTTTACAGTCAAGCAAACCTTTTTCCATGATAAGCTTAATTTCATAACAGAAAATCTAATTCATAATTAGAAAACACTTGTACATGTAAGTACTATTCCTTATTATGTGCTTGTACTTACATCTGTGACATCTGTGTATTCAAATTATCGATGGAGTTCAAACAGTAAAACGAATATTAATAAGTGTACAAATTGAAAGCAAATTCACACGCGACGGGTACAATCGCAACCATTCTCAAAGCGGTGCGGTGTTACATGTTACAATAACTCTATTGACAGATTTCAACACAATGCAGTTTAGTATTTCATCGATTAAAACGGTCATTATTTTTCTCTTTATGTAATTTCACACCAATTGTATTTACATTTATTCGGGTGCGTGAAATCTCAAACGTCATCATGATACAAATCTAAATCCTGTATTGTGTCGAAATGGTGACAAAAAGTTTGTAAGACACCATATGGCGACTCGATCCCGACAAAGCGGGTCGGATTAAGCAAGTTACACGATTGAATTTGACGACTGAACAAGGGGCTAAGCCCATATGTCGAGACCCTGTACTATAGTGAAACTATTTATGAACTAATTGATGAACGACTTGTGTACACAGCTATAAGAAGACAGTAAATTCTGGCCGCCAGCCAACATTACTAAAAATGTTGGAGCTTGCCAAACATTTTTGCTAAAGATGACTTGAATAAATGATGCCGTTTAAAATATGATAGTTTTGTAGGCAATAAAATTGTGCCAGCACTTTATTAAATGTAACTATTTGCTTTATATAATTTACAACTGACGATAACCCACTCCCACACTATTAGCTACCAATGCAAATGATATTTGCGATTGTAAGTATCACTGTTTTCTTTAAAAATAAATCACTCCAGCATAAATTTAATATAACAAGAAGACATTAAACATTTGGTACTGCCATTGTGGGTTCCAAGGTCCGTACATCAAAAAAGGTATCTAAAGTAAATACTAAAAATATATAAATTAATAAAAATAATTGATTAGTCCTTTCCCGTATAAAGTTCGTTTCATTAAATTATAAACAGAAACGGAATGGAGTATAATCTAGTTTAATGTTTAAAAATGGTTTAAGTTAATCAAGCTTATGGGAATTTTATGGTGCTGAACCGTGTCTCCCGTGGCGGCATAATAAATAACACAATAATTAGAATACACTCGAGTACAATAAGCAATAGTGTCTGAGGGGAACTTGCAGTGCGCTTTGAGCACAAATATTACATTAAAATCGTTACAAATCGCCATCGGATGGGCGCGAATCACATTATATGACAAACAAAAGCGGTCTTCTAGTAAATTGAGTTAGTTTATCGAATCGGAGTAAAATTATGAGTCTCTTGTTGCAACAAATTCACTGGAGCTTCGCAGGGTGGGTGTCGGCGTGTCGCGTGCCCGCTTGCGTTGGTGTGTCTATTGTGTCTAGGTTAACAGAGTTGAGTTTAATTTTGTAGCTTCATTGTAATGTAATTGAGTTTCTAGTCAAATTAAAAACAATTTTACTAAGCTACAATATTTATTTGCCAGGACACTCACGAAAGATGGAGTACCTTACCTAATTCGAAAAGTATAAACATACTTTTCGAATTAGGTAACAAAACCTATGAAGAAACTTAAATAATATGTAAAAGTGCTTGTTTAAGAAGTTTCTATCCGAAATTAATATAACTGGCCTACCTACAAAAGCAATGAATATTATATGGTATTCTCCACTTTATAGTTTTTTCTTCAACTTGTATTTTATTGTGATGAACCAGAATTTACTAGAAAATATTATTACAAGTCGAAGAAAATAAGGTCATCTAAACAACATGTTTACAATAAATAATAACATTAACATTGGATAGAGAATCAAACCAACAAATACAAAACCCGCAGGGAAACCCTATTTTCTCAAACAAAGCTGTGTTTATGCTACAATAAAGCTGCGGTTTTCACTCTTCTATGTATTAGTGAAAATTTAATCCGATTCCGTTCACCCTGCGTTCAATTTGAATATAAATGAGAACGGATAAGGTATGTACATATTAATTAATATTGTGACATTCGATACTGCGGAATATGGCAATGACATATGAGAAAATGTGATTTATGTAGTAGGTATACTATACCTACGTAATAATCAAGCCTATAAATTATCCTACTCAAAAGTTAAACTAAAATAAAATGTACATTTTCCTTAAAAACTACGTTACAGGCGTTTATTCTGCAATGTAAGGCCATAATCTTGAATTTTAATAACACCGGAATTTTATATCCAAGTTGTTAAGCCAAAAAGGTTCTATTATAAGGGGTGATGTCATTTGAGCTAATTGTAGAACTCGCGAGATCTAATACTAAGCACTCGTGTGATAAAGTGGGGAACACATCGCAGGTGACTGAGATTTGCGACTCAGTTGTAGGTTTAGGGTGGCCACCTTTCGACATGTCAGCGCTCACCATTCACCAAACGACGTGCTCCCCACTCACCTAGCCATATTTGGTAAGATCGTAACCAAAAGCTATAAATTTAGGTATGTAAACTTATCTTTATTTAACGACGATCCTGATGGTGAATGAACACTACTTATCCAAGAAAAAACACAAACAAACCATTATTTAACTTAACCACACTTAATGATATTTTCCTTTACATATTTTTCTAGGCCAATCTATGAAAACCCAGCACAAAGGTTTTATGTAACTTACACTTTGAAAACCAAACTGTTTGGTCACACGTGTTAAGGGCAATGAACCATTTAAGCACGTCCTCAGCAATGAGCGGGCAATTAGTTTAATCACTTCACACGTTTGTTACTGCCTAGATAACTCATAGCTTGGCCGTATTTCAACTAACGAGACAAACAATAGATGTCTACAGAGCCTTCATTACTTCTTTCCACTCATAGTAGGTACCTACAGCCATTTCTATGAAAGGTATTAAAATTATAAAAGAATTTTATTGTGTGAATACTAGTTAAAGAGACACTGAATACTTAAATATTTTATTATTTTATCTTGAGGGTAATTATTCCAAAATTACTCTCTAATAATTTCAATGTCTTTAAAACTGTATTGTATGCTTTAACTTAATGGCAGGACACTGCCGACCATTTCTTTTACTGCTAACATCTTATTTACCAGTGATCCACAATATGAATAATAAATAAAATATTACGAGTTCAAAGGCATTAGTATGCACTTGCTAAATGATTTCTAATAACTTCATAGAATTATGGGTGTTAAGCGGCCCTATCAACATCTCGATGTCCCAAATCATTGCATCATCAACTGCACGCGGTGCACCTGCTAACAAATAAACGAGTATTAAACTCCTATATTAGCCCTTTTGGGTAAAAGAAGTGATTATGTATGTGTATAGAATTATAATAAGTTCAGCTACTCGGACTGCTGAGATTCAATTACTTTTGTCCCGGCGGCTGTTATAGTTTGAATTCCAGGTTGTTATGGATTTTCTAAAGTGCCCGGTAACGGCAATAGGCTTGCCCCCTATTACGTGAAACGAAATAACTGGCAAAGTGTGTAATGCCACTTTTTTTTTATATATTTAGGTCGACAAATTGACGCCACCGCCACCCGCCTGATGGTAAGCTGTGGCGACGTCTGGCGATTGTGGGCGACTCTCATAGTACATAAGAATACTATAGAGAATGGCCCTCAACTTGACGACCCAATAATGTGCCTCTTCACACTTCGCTTAAAGAACCCAGGGTTAAATGTTGGAGGAAACACGTGCACAGGCAGGGCGCTCCAAGCCACCATCGTTCGGCAGAGAAACGAACGTTCGTAAAAACGCTCGGTTCTCGCGAAGACGGTTTCCACGGTATGAGAGTGATATCTCTGCCCGGCACGCGTTGTTCGGCATCGGAAGGGAGAGGGCCTACTCCTTCGGGGATATAGGCGTGATGTATGTCTGTCTGTCTGTCTATGTTCTCACTTTAGAGATTTAAAAACATAACGTTGTATTATCGTATCGTCCGCATACCTCCACGACCCTCGTCCACTCCATTATTATGGTCCTCACATTGAAGCAACTATTTATTGTGATTCTGTTGTTCCAAGCTCCTAGCTCCACGTTCATAGTGATTAAGTAAAGTCACAGATAATAGAAATCATTTTAATTATGACTATTTTTTTAATTACTTCCTCTCAAAAGAGTCATCGTTTCGTGCTTTATTGAATAGGTTTAAGCTTTAATCACTTTTTGTGTTTTATATGAACAATGGGTTATAAAGTTGCATGAGTCCATAACTCCGGATGCACTGAAATTTTTAAGCAAATGGGATTTAAATAAAACTCATCTTGACCAGCCTCTCAGAAACATAAAAATTCCCGATAGGCTTGCTACTTAGGTACCAACAAAATTACTAGCGAAATGTGGGCGTTTATCATGCCTCTGCCTACCCCTTAAGGGAAACAGTCATTATTTTATACATGTATATAATATCTGTTCCAAATTCCTCTTTTCTAGTGAAAGCACGTCATCTCTTCTTGCAAATTCAAGTCACGTATATTGTATCGAACCTCTTTGTGAAGATAAGGCGGGTTATACACCCTCGTCTCTTATCACCAATCTTCTAGGCCCCCTCCTCACCCCGTCCACGATCTGTGTCATCAAATATTATGTTAATGATTAACAGGAATTAAAGTACCTATTTATAGTAGAAAAGCAAAGTAACTGCTTGTATTCTATCGGAAATAAATGATTATAGTGATATTCTCTGTTTAATATACAAAAAAAATAGTAGCGATAGTTAAAAGAAATTTCTGAACTTTTGAACCGTTCGTATGGAATTGTGAATATAAAGAAGTGGCTGATAGGCTGAAAGCTTTGTGTATATGTATTACAAACACTTTCAATAAAACTCATGACTGTATAGGTACAATTTTAGTAAAAGGATTTTCAGCCACAGACACAAAAACAAACGGCAGAAATTAACACCAATAATTGTTCAAACTTTAAAACCAAACCTTAATGAAAGTTTTAATATATTTTTCCTCATCCTTTGTACTAAAACTCAAGCTCACCTACACACAATACACTCAGAGAAAACAATCTCAATGTTTGGTAAAACAATTTACTTACCGCCCACTGAGAACCGCAAATCACCATTTAAAATTTTCAAATAAACACATTCGTATGCGAAATTAATGCCGACTCAACAATTTGTAAGCAAATGACAAAGTTTCTAGTAGGCGAGTACTTCTGTAAGATTAAAATTATGTGGATTATGTCTTACAGTTTTCGTAAGGATTAGTTATGTTAGGCAAATTGACTGTGGCTGATATTTCGCAACCTTTTTACTTTGACACTATTCCATTCTATAGTTAACCTCAGTTATAATATTATATTTGTTGAATAGAAGTAGGTTACAAATATTTGTACTTACATACAAAAACTGAAAGAGAACTATTTTAATCCATTTTTTTTGGTAATTTTTTACAACTATTTATTCTCTCACTAATTAGAGCTTGTCCTTTGAGAACCAAAACTTGATAACTGATTAGTTTTTCTTATATTAAGCATCTACATTTCTGTTAATACGAGTACATACATAAATATAATTAAACAACTAAATTTCCATAATCGTAGCAGCTTTTCTAACAAGCAAATTATTTGTCGCAATCTAACTGCCTTATCTTTACCTTAAGAATAACACTGAAACATTTTACGCTCCCTCCCCACTTCCGTTAATTTCCCTTAATTTTCATTTGGTGTGTTTATTTTGCCGAAAGTGAGGTAATTGCGCATGGCCGGAGCGAAGACGTTGATTAATTGTACTTGCTCTGTTTACCTACAAATACGGTTCAATGAACGCCACGATAGACGCAACGGCAATCTTGAATAATATTCCCATTTTCAGAGTAATATATATTATATACTACCAAAAGAAGTAAGTAAATAAAATAAATAAATTTAATTTACAATAAGTATTACAATATGTATATTGTAATACTTATTATAAAAAAACTAGTTATATACCAAAAATATTTACATTACAAAACATGGTTTAAAAAATCCTCCACGTGTAAATAAATGATTTTTGTACATAAAACAGTTCATTTAATTAATGTTTTAATCCAATGGACGAATCCACACATGTTAGTTTTTACTTTCTGTTTCCTTTAATAAGATATATATGTATATTATTAACGTGCCAAATCATTCAAATCCATTTAGAGATGGACAAACAAACACCGTTGGTAAATAAAATAAAAATATTGAATTTACGCTACGAATATTATCTAAAACTAATAACTATGAATGTTTTAGCTTTTAATGGCTAGTAATGAAATCAACATCTCTGGGAATCAGGTTATCCTCACCTATATACACGCGGTGCACAGGCCGACAATCGAACGGGTTCTGGGAAATAGACCCATATTACCCGAAAAGGTTATAGGCTCATACAGGGTGTATTTTTGAAACGGGGCAGTAAGGGCAAGTACCTTAACCGTTGTAGTTACAGTAAAATGTTCTTATGTGACCCCTAAGTTTTTGAGATATTTTGAACTGCATTTACAGATTTTGCAAAAATCTTACAGTTAGCAAAAAAAATTCAATAAGTCCAAAAAAATTTGGGGATTTCATGTGGGGATCAAAAGACTCTATTTGATCATTTTAGCTTTGAGTACTAGGAAAGACAGAAATCGCCTACTTACTTGTACAGTTAGCAAAAAAATTGGGAATTTCATGTGGGGATCAAAAGACTCTATTTGATAATTTTAGCTTTGAGTACTAGGAAAGACAGAAATCGCCTACTTACTTGTCCTTACAGCCCCGTTTCAAAAATACACCTGTATATTGCAGTTTCTAATACCACGTAACAAAATGACTGGCGAAATATGGGCGTAATAAATGTCTCTGGCTACCCGTTTTAGGGATAAATACGTGATTTAGTATTGAGAATATGAATAAAAGATTAACCTGTAAATAGAGCTTTGATTATTTACTGTCAATCAAAGAAATAGATAATATTTCATGACATAAAGATAGATAAAAGCCCTTATTCAAAATTTTGACCTCAATCAATCCACAGAAATCCTTTCAACGGAGATTGCTAACAGATAATTTTGCAGACATGGAACCGATTCCGCTGATATCGTAGACATTATATAATGAAGTTGTCAGCCGATTGAATTGAATTTCGTCTACTATGCTAAATTGCTTTAATATAATGTAAATGTAGAGTTTGATTTCTGCTAAAAAACACTGATAATGTAGTCTAAATTTTAAATTTATTCTTGTTTTAACATTAATCACAAATGTATTGTCTAAAACAGGTACTTAACATGTAAAAAAAATCTTACATTTCAATAAAAAATCAAATGAAAACGGGCAACCCGTTTGTGGTTTTTGTTACCATCGTAACACAGAACGCGTGTCATGCAATAGTCAATAGGGGGAATATGAAGTGGCTTAAAGAAGCCTTTGAAGGTTTTCAGGGGATCTCATTCATGGAAATTGCGAAGCACTAAAGCGTTACTGGTGTTGGTGTATTGAATTTGATAAGTATGTTTTCTTTGATAAATACAACCCGATCTCTACAAGTAGTTTGTAGTTGTGTAGGTTTAAGTAGATTTTCTGATTGAGCTGCTAAATAGGTACAAAGCGAAATAAATACTTGCAATTGTCAGTTGCATTTAGAACTATTCTTCCAGTAACCAATGTCTGATAGACGTAAACGATTTTAAGCAAATTTTAAATATAACTTGCTATGCAATGCATGCTGCTAATTGCAAATGTTGTGCGGAGCAAATGTTTTTATTACATATCAGAATCTGAATCGAACACTTAAATTAGTTATTCGAATGAAAAAAAAAAAACTATTTTCATTGTTGACGCACGTGTTTCCATGGCAACCATTTAATCATCTGGTTTTTCTCGGTGGTTCCTCGATGGTGCATCCGATTTCGAAAATCGTTTTTCCGAAACCACCAGCTGCATGTCTTGAACGCGCGTGCCAATTTTGGAATTTCTAGCTAATGTTAATGAACTTTTTCGTCGATGTCCAGGACAGGAGGAATAATCACCGAAAATCGGTGACTATTCCTTCGTGGTCAGCTCTATTTTCATTATTTCAGATACGAGTATATGCACTCCCGGGTATGATGTCGACCAGTATGCCAAATTTGGTCAAAATCGTTCGAGCCGTTTCGGAGGAGTAGACGTACAAACGATTTACTTAGATTTATTTAGTTGATAAAGAGAAAAAATTGCACTCACAAGTGTTGCTTACGAGTAAAATTTTTAATTCATATCATGTCGTCGCACAAACTAAACTAACAGTAGTAACAAAAAGATGTATCCTTAATTATACTGAGCGTTGAACCTGTCATCTCCCAGTTAACCACTTCATCCGAAACAGATATAATCGTGCATTTTCGGAAACGTTCAACTAATGCGCTGACGAAAGACGTGTCGAGTCTCCTAGTAACTAGTTCCTCCCGTAGTATTCAGATTCAGACATTTCATATGACAATCTCTTGGCTGAACTTTGTTTGTATCTGGGACAGATAAACTCTGTTCTACAGAGCTGCTGAGGTAGATCTTTTGAAAAATTGTTATTTGGTGAGTTGTAGTTTAATTTTTTTTATATTAAACTCATGTTTTAAAAATAGAAATAAATTACAGCTCACCAAATAATTATTGTACTATGTAAGAGGAATAATAAGCATACATTAAGGTCGGTGGACACTTGCAACACAAAAGTGGTCACAAGCGCGTTGATTATTCTACAGATAACTTCTTCTATTCTTTTTGAAGAACCTGAAGATGAAGGTTCTTGGAAAATCTGATGTATCTACTAGTAAAGTACTTACCCTATTCTGTGCAACTAAAGAGTCACTTTTTTATTTCACTCTCTTAGTGCACGAAGAAGGACTTTTCAAACTTTGTAATTTTTGGCTTCTCTACGGTTGTAGAAAACAGGCAATAGCAAAAGTTATACTATAAAGCTTTTTCTTTTATTATTAAGTTCAATCTATTATTTTAAGAATAGAATCAGACAGAACCAACTCGATACTATTATTTAATATCACCTCATCAAATTCAACAAAGCGACCACCTGAAATTAATGAATCTTACAATTTCATAGATGAGCATATAAATTGATTAAAAAGTGGGTGATTAATCGAGTGTCTTGCTCACACCTGATGCAAACACAATTATGCTATGCTACCACGAGCGGTGCTGGTGATCAATCATTAAAGCGAGGGACAGGAGACAGATCAGTCAACTAAGTACCAAGTTTCACAGCGTTAATGAATCGATACCATAATGATTGTCAAATCATTATAGTAGATATAATAGTGTAATACAGTAGAAGTCAATCATTATTTTATAATGACGTCACTATTATAAGTTCTGTTATCAAACTCGACACTATGCAGTTCATTTGCATTTAATCGTGCGTGCGTGCGTGCGTGGTAGTTTTGATTAATGTGTACCGTAATTATCGCGTTTGTGTTAAATAAATTGTTAAAGATAGTTGATATAAATCATTTGAATCGTTGTTGATAATTTCATAAGTGGTTAATTGCCTGTATAGAATTTGTTGAACACGGTTCAATTTAAATTTATTCTCTATGCATATAGTAGAGTTTAATATTTATCACAGCACTACGATCAGAAGTGGGATTTTTAGAAACGCCTAAGACTAAGACTGAACTGTTTCCTACTTAAATTGCAGAGGGCGAGAAATCTGTGACTTGAATGGGTTCTTCAAAAAAAGGCACCTATGTTTACGGCAGCACTTGGGACAAGCTTACAAATCGAAGACTCACATCAAGCGCAATGTCTTTTTTGTGCTTTTTACTTTCAATATACACATACCTAGACCGCTATAATGATAAAACTTACAATTAAAAAACCAACCAACATTTCCACTTTCTTAATTACCCGCGTATCACTAATGATCATACTTAAACATTTTTCCCCAACGTGTAAATTAACAAGATGGCCGCCATCAATCACCGTTTCCGTAGACAGATTTAATAATTTCAGGTCTGCCCTCTGTTCGTCAAAATATTTTTGCTGAAGGGCTGAAGATACTCAAACTGTAATTAAAACAGACGGAGGCATAAATACAGCCACGTTTCGGTAGTTACTTTGTTGATCCCACGTGACAGAGGGTCCTATAATTTTTAAGTGTCCGTACTCAAAAGACAAAACGGGAACCTTATTACTAACTCCGCTGTCCGTACGTCCGTTGAAATTTTCACGGACGATGTATTTCTGTTGCCGCTGTAATAACTATGTATGCAATGCATGCTACTAATTGCAAATGTTGAGCGGCGCAAATTTTCTTAATTTTTTTTTATGCTCTATTTTCATGATTTCAGAGATATGCACTCCCGGGTATGATGTCGACCAGCATGCAAAATTTGGTCAAAATCGGTAGAGCCGTTTCGGAGGAGTTGGCACACAAACGATTTACACTTGTCGTCTAAGATAGAGCTTCGCTTCGCTCCGCTCAACAAATACTAGAAATCAGAATATAATAAATATTTAAAGTGGCTCCCATGCAATAAACGTTGTTTTGTTTTCGTTTTGGTAGGTACCGAACCCTCTGTACGCGAGTCCGACTTGAACTTGATCGATTTTTGTAATTTTTGGTTTTTTAACCGGTCATGTTAGCATAATCCCTGTGCACCATTAACATTGTCAAGATTAAAGTTCTATGACATGTCAGAAAAGTTATGTTATAAATAATTAAAACCAAGAAGATTGACTGTCAAGCAAGTTACTACGAACACGTAAAAATCGTGTAATTCCCCGCCTTAGTTAATGAGAAATTCCACAGCGCCTACCTACATTTGAGACAGTGGGTAATTGTTACAAGTTTTTCATTACATACGGGGACGAGCGTGCCCCCACCGGCCGAGGCTTAGCTTTCCTGTACGCATTTCGGAGGCCTCTACCTTTTTTCAGGTTAATAATAGCAACAAATGTTGTGTGTCAAATTACACCAAAATATAAGATAGACACTGTAAATTCTGAAGACAGTACAAAATTAACATACTTTCTTTTTACCTTCACATTAACATTTTTATTAATTTATTTATTATTTATGTACAACACACATAGAAAAAGAACACAAAAACAGTAGTACAAACAATACAGTGAGCATAGTACAGGGCACTGCTTATTCCTAGAGGAATCTCTTACAGCAGGCCTGAACGGAGATGTAGGGGTGAGACGGTGACGCGTGTGCAGTGCAAGTAAATAAACTTACATAAATTAAGGGGGCATATATACATGTATAAATATATACTGTACTATAATAAACTTACATAAAGGTATACTACATTATAATATAATAGATAGCTAAGATTAAGAGGAGAGGTTACTTATAAGCTTTTTCTTTCTTTTTAAAGAGATGAAGAGTTCTACAGCTTTGTATGTCAGGGGGGAGTGAGTTCCACAGTCTGACCTCATGAACGGTAAAGGAAAAGGAGAAGAAATCGGTTTTGTGGGAGGGACAATTTAGTCGGTACTTAAGGTGAGACTTACACTGGGTACCGGGTGCGTTCACGTAAGAGAACCGTTCCCGCAGGTAGCAAGGATAAGTGGATTGTACAGGATATTAAAAAGGAGACATAATATCCGAGTGTCTCGGATTGGGAGCCACTGAGTTCCTTGCTAAAGTGTGAGACGTGGTCATATTTACGAAGATTGAAAACAAAACGGATACAGAGATTTTGCAAGCGCTCAAGTTTGTCCAATAGCTGCTCCTCAGTAGCATCAAAATAGCAGGCATCCGCGTAGTCCAAGATATTCCTCGATGGTCCGATTTCCATTTTTTTTTGTTCTAAACCACCCTCACGCCACACGTTTGCACTGTGGTAAGTTTGAAGGAGATCGGTTCAGGCGTTTAGGAGGAGTATGCGGACAAACGAAATACATGAGTCGCCTAAGATTGAGCTTCGCTCACTTCGCTCAATAATATACCTACCTATGCAGGACCTTAGATAATAATAGCCTACTCCGTAGGGTACTCATTCAACGTCTGAAGATTTTTGTATGGATTTCTTTGCTAAAAATGTAATTATCCGAATATTAATTAGATAAAATTCTACTTGCAATAATTTTTTGCCACAATTATCCGTTTATAGGCCAGAAGTACAATTTTTCTGGCGTGTAATTTCCGAGAAAATAGTGCAAATAATTTTAGACAAATCGAATTAAAAGTTCAAAAATTTGAACAAATCACACAAAATTCATTCAAAATAACAGCTAAGTACCGTAAAGCTAAACACATACACACATTGAGTTATATAAATGTATCATTGGATTATGTACCTAAAAACACAATAGGGAATAGTATGTAAGCTAATAGCAGGACTTCAGACGACACTGTAATTTCTGACTGTATTCTTTCTTACTGACTGGCTCGTGTTAATACCTACTACTGCGTAGTATTGTTCCCTATTCTGTGGTACTACTCCGATTTTAATTAAAGATAGCTGTGTCAGATTGCTTCGTAGGTATATCAAGCATATAGTTGCAGGGTTTGTAAGACCCGCTCCCGTGGGAAACGACGAGTTTTCCCTCATATTTTCACCGTTGATGCACTTCCCGATATTGTTTTGGATGCATTTGAGGGTTGTCTCGAGTAAAAGTATTGTTTTTTAATATCGACGGAAAGTAATCTCACGTTGATGTAAATAAGTAAGTAAGTACATAAAAATATGTATACCACGATACAACTATACTAATATTATAAAGCAGAAGAGTTTGTTTGTTTATTTGAACGTGCTAATCTCAAGAAGTAGTGGTTCGATTTCAAAAATTCTTGTGTTGTTGAGAAGTGCATTTATCGAGGAAGGAACATCACTCTAAGATCAATAGGAGCACAAGTGTGATATGTTTCAAAATCGGGAAAATAATATTTATTTTAAGAACTTCCGTTTGCGTGCTGGCCAAACGGAATGTTATGTTAAAATAATTTACTAAAGAATTGTTATAATAGTCGTCTAAAATATTATTAATAATTTTGCGAAACTAGATGTCATAACGGGTGACGCGACAGGAACAATAATTACAAGCGACGGGAACGGGAAAAATTCCAAATTACCACGCGGACGAGGTCGCGGGCGGTATTATTATAAATGTGAATGTTTGTGAAGATATTGGATGCCTATTATTCAGTCACGCGTGTTTACGCTGTTTAGTCAAATATTTCTTTTAGTAGGTATAGGTTTAGCACTTATGTTTTCCAAAGTTTCATCCACCTTTCATCAGGTGTATCGCCCAGGTTAAGACGACTTGGGCCTTGCATTTATTGCCCTTTGCTAGCAGTA
Organism: Nudaria mundana; assembly: GCA_963556515.1. Classification (NCBI taxonomy): domain Eukaryota; kingdom Metazoa; phylum Arthropoda; class Insecta; order Lepidoptera; family Erebidae; genus Nudaria; species Nudaria mundana. The sequence continues at coordinate 20,545,588 of OY748287.1, forward strand.
TCCTTTATCCTATTATTATGCATCACCACCCACATACAACGATTACATAAATCCCCAACAGCTAACATAACGTCCTTACCTCACTATCTTGTAAAATCGAAACCACGCAGCGACAAGGCTCGGGCTATCTGCTTGGATTACAGTCCAAGCCCGCTATCTCGACACAAAGAGTCCCATCAGTAATTACTCCCCCATAGCAAGACACATAACTAAAACTTCATTACCGACCGCAAAATACAGGGCCATATTTGGTATCATTATAAAACTATTCTACTAATATAATAATGTTAGTATAAACTACAAGTATTAATAACTCGCTGTCCCGGCGAACTTACAGCCTCAATTTTTACTTTTAAACTTTCCGAAATATTTCAAGACCAAAATTAGCTAAATTGGTCTAGGCATTCCAGAGTTTTAACAAGACCAACGAACGGCGATTCATTTTAAGGTTCCGTAGTAAAAGTCTAGGGACCCTTATATATATATTATAGTTTAGTCATGTCCGTCCTTCCTCGGTTTTCCACCCAAACTATTAGTGCTAGAAACATGAAACTTTGCATAGATATATATATATTTACAAAGCCCGACAAAGTGCTACAATAATATTTTGAAAAAATTTTTTTTTGGTACTTTGGGATGATTTATTTTTCTCGCGTCTGGCGTATTTTAAAACATTGAGAGGTGGCTAGAACGATTTGCATCCGTTAGCGAAATATTTAGCTTCGAAGAGCATGTTTTCACGAAAACGGGGCCCCCTCTAAAATCTAAACGGCTAGTGTGAAGAACCTGAATAAATTCATGATGGTAGTCCATGTAGTAAACTTTGAAGAAAAACTATAACGGATGGTATAACTGCGTTAGTTCAGAAGTTATAGAGGCTTTTATGGGTAACTACGGAACCATATCTTATGCGTGGCTCGACACGCATTAGGTCGGTTTTTTATTTATACGTATCTTAGATCAATAATACGGTATCTATGATCTAAGATACGTATAGTGTAGATAATTCAGAGTACACATGCTAAAATAAAAAGTGGATGGAGATATTTTTTTAACCTTTAAATTATATTGCACTTACTTATTTTACTTGGTTTTACTAAGTTAGTTTTACTTAGGTAGGTACACATACCTCCGCCGGGCGCCAATAGACGTAGGTGCGGTCGCGGCGCAGGCCGCAGATTAAAAATATAAATAAAAAGGGATAATAAATAAAATACTACTCTGTACACATTTACCTACTTTTTTAATTTAAGCAATCAAAATTGAATAGGAGACCCGTTAACTAGTATTCCATTTAACTTAGATTGTTTATGTAAATGATAAAGATTTTGCAAGCCAAGACAAAGGCATCAAGGAAGATCAAAACTAATTGAAAGGGCTATAATAATCAAATTCAAGCTCATAATTATCAAATTAATTCCCGGCATTGAATCTCCCTTTGAAATCCGTCCCTGTACTTCAGAATTACTTTGAGAGCCAAAATATTTCCCCATTTTCTTAACAACAATCGTCTATTGAGGGCCATAAGCGCTTATCGCGATAAAATGTGCGATGTCAGACAAGTAATGGTCCTCCTTTATTGAATGCAATGAAATATCAAACTCATTACTTTTCTATATTGGCAATCCTACGTTATTTATATTCGCTGCATACTCTTAATATTATGTGATCCCCGCGGATATAGACACGAAATGAGACGAAATTCGAATGCGACCACTTCGGAAGTAGTAACTTACAGTCCAGAGATATTGAGAAAACAAACATACAGTCGAATTGAGAACCTCCTCCTTTTTTGGAAGTCGGTTGAAAAGGTATAAGCTGAGCTGAGTAAAAAGGCTGTGTGTACAACACATGTGTGAGTAAAACATGTCACATTATACGTTCACGTACGTGCACTCACACAAATGCAAAGCTCAGCTTACGCCTTTTTACCTAGGTAGACTTGTGTGGAATAATTATTCATTCAAAATTTCCATTGGTGTATACAGGGCACCCCCTCTAGTAGACTGACAATAAAAACATGTGAAACAATGCCACAAAAACCGACTTCAACAAGGGACCAAATATTTGTCGGAATGGGACCAAATTGAAATGGGACCAATCAGGTAGCAGTAGCTTTCAATATAAAAAATCAAAATCTGCTCACCCTGTCAAAAGGTATCAAACAAAAAAAACACTCGAATTGAGTGTGTTTCATCCTCCTTTTTTTGAGGTCGGTTAAGAAATGGCCTCAGTCTACTCCATTTAGGCTACAATACGTAGATCTGTAGGGGAACTCTGTCCTCGTAGTCACAAGCTAAAGTTTCATTTACAAATGCTAGGGATATAAAATGTGAAATTTGTAACAGCGAGGACATGATTCCCCTACAACATCAGTCATAAACAGTTAAGTCGCAAGTAGTTGAGTTCCTTCTAAATCGCTTAATCCTCATAATCCTTTTTTGGATAACCCAGCTTACAGAGATGGTGAACATTGGTAGACGTGTTTCTTATCTTTCGTTCCTATCCCATATGGTTAGGCTCAATGCCACACGCTACCCAAGCCCTCGGTTTAAAAATTACTGGATTATGTCATTGACAGAACATCACTACATATTATAAAACAAAGTCGCCCGTTCTGTATATATATATATATGCGTTGATCTTTAAAACTACGTCACGGATTTGATGAGTGGTTCTTGAGAAAGGTTTTTGTTTATAAAATTTGTCAAGCGGGCGAAGCCGCGGGCGTCCGCAAGTTGTTTATAAAAAAAAGATGAGAATATAAAAACAAAGACTTGGCAGTATGATAGAAACCTTTGCCTGTCCCAATGGATGAATATTAAAACAACAATAACAGAACTAACACAGGTACAATTCAAACACCGTCGTTGATGAAGGTTGCCATAATTTGTAAATTATATAAAAAAAATCAGCAAGTAATAAGGTAGGTACCCACCTACCGTAGTCTAAAAACTGAACTTCTGTACCTACATAATATACCTATTGCATAGAGCAATCGTTCATTGAACTCAAAATTATAGTTTACATACATTTATTACTTACTAGCTGTCCTGACGAACTTCGTACCGCCCTTTTTAATACTTTTAAACTTTCCCTGAACTTCCACGAATGTTTCAAGACCAACTAAATCGGCCTAGATATGCAGTTTTAGCGAGACAAACGAACGGCGATTCATTTTTTGAGCAGAGCGAAGCGAAGCTCTATCTTATCGACAAGTGTAAATCGTTTGTGTGCCAACTCCTCCGAAACGGCTCGACCGATTTTGACCAAATTTGGCATGCCTGTCGACATCATACCCGGGAGTGCATATCTGTGAAATCATGAAAATAGAGCATAAAAAAAATTAAGAAAATTTGCGCCGCTCAACATTTGCAATTAGTAGCATGCATTGCATACCTAGTATTTATATAGATAGATAAATAGATATATTTGAACCCGATCTAATAACAATTAGTTAGCCTTTTTTTTGTAATAGGTGTATAGTAACATTATCATGAGTCGTTTAAATAATTGTATATATGTTTACGACATCCGCATCACATGGGAATTTCGTTTACAACATATTGCTCGTAGATAAAACAAATAAAAAAAATATTAATGGCCTCGGTGACCGGCTTATAAACATTTAAGACTAATTAATCGACTGTAAACAGACACAACCAGGACCCTTTTCCCCGCTTTCGACATAATTAGACCCTGTATTTTTTGTATCCAAAACCTTTGACAAGTACCAAATGCGTATCCAATGCAACAAAAAGTGAATTATGAGACAAAATATTGCCAATAAAATCGGTCCTTTCTAATCGTACCATGCGATTATGACGCAATAAAAATGATAAAATCGGAATGTGATGCGAAAAATATTTTAATACTGCAAAAAGAGTTCGCAGTCGGTAGGATTCGAACCTACGCTCCCAGAGGGAATCTGATTTCTAGTCAGACGCCTTAACCGCTCGGCCACGACTGCCTCAGCGTCACAGTGGAAATTAGTCTTCAGCATGTTTTAATAATTTGATATAGGTAGGTAGGGAGGGAGGCCAAAATTTTACTGTCGATGTCGATAAATCCGTGTATGCACATTGTGCGATGGAACCACAAAGTTAATTTAATAGGACATTATCCGTTTATTTAAGTACTGTGATAGAACCGCTTGATCGACCATATAGTATTCGCACTATAGGCAAGCGGCAAACCCCCGAAAATGCGTACAAATGAAAATGACTGACCAACTAAAAATGTGAATGCGCCTATACAAGTTTGTACTTTTTGTAAACCTTGGACCAAAAGGAGTCAATTTAACAAAATTTGTGCGGGTGGGCTATTAATTGTTATGAACAAATTAATTTGTTAACTGATAAAAAGTTGGTTTTTATATTGGAAAATGATTTCTAAGGGTAAAACGGGCAAAATAAGACACTTTTACTCATCCGTTTTTTTTTCTAAAAAAGAAAAGAAGTTACAACCATTTTTAAGCGCAAAAATGGTCAAATTAATTTTTTTTATCTCGGCGAGTTTTGATAGAATTCAAAAAAATCCTGCGGCAGAATACTTCTTAGATCTTAAGCTACAGCTGACTATTTTTCAAAATGAGAAAATATACATATTTTCCATAGTAAAATTTTCCAATATAAAAACCAACTTTTTATCAGTTAACAAATTATTTGTGTATAACAATTAATAGTGCACCCGCACAAATTTGGTTTTTACCAATTGACTCCTTTTGGTCCACTCACATTCACATTTTCAGTAATTGGTCAGTCATTTTAGTTTTTCAGGGGTTATGTCGCTTGCCTACTTTTGCGTTATGAGACGAGCAGGCAGGTATTTCTTCTGGCAGGTAAATTTTTCTTTTTGTCTTAAAAGTAAGGTCTTCTACCAATGTGTGTTGCCAGCGATGACGTACGGAACTGAGACATGGCCATTGACGATACGCCTTTTGCAGAAACTGTCACCCAGGCCAAGCTTAAGTGGCAGTGGGCAGGACACATCCTCGTAGAACCGAAGTCTTCGAGTGGCGACCGCGTACTGGGAGACGCAGCGTGGGTGGGTCTGCCACAAGGTGGACCGATGACATCGTAAAGGTCGCGGGAAGCCACTGGATGCGGAAAGCGCAGGACTGAATGTTGTGGCATTCGTTGGGGAGGCCTATGCCCAGCAGTGGGCGTCAATCGGATGAAATGATGAAGATGAGGGAATTTTTTGTTAGTTTTTCGATCACTATTGTGATCAATTGGCTATCAGACTATTAATGTATAGGTATACTTATAGACTAAATACTTACACACATAGGTAACATTGTCATGTGTTCAAGATTTTCTTTCTTTCGTATCTATTGACGTGAACTTAATTTTTTTCAGCTTTCCACTAACGATATTCTTCAATATGTAAACACCTCTAATTGCAGTAGAGGTCAGAGGTCAGTAGCTACAATACCTACCTAAGTGATTGCACTATTTTCTTTATCTTACACAATATTGCAATTATTATTTAGGTATCTGTGCCACAAGTAGGTACATACCTACGTTTGTTGGGGATAACGCATGATAAATTCGCTTTACACTGTAATGGCGCCGTGGCTTAGTTGGTTAAAGCGCTATTGAATAACTACTTTTTGGCCTTAAAAATTCCAGGCAACTAACATAAGAAGTTTACCTACATACTTATGTATGTAGGCTTAGATCAAAAATACCTAGATTACCGATCAGTGCTTTAAAAACAGCATCACTTCACCTCGGTCATTGCACACCTGGGCGCTTCAACCGCACGCCGTACTAAGTTCCTATTCCGCTTGCTGACTCTCGAGGGATGCGACAACGGCGCTGTACATTGATGCCTTCGTATTAATTATTACGAATTATTACTATGCCAACCATCAATGTACAATCTTGTTTATTTTATAGATGGTATTTGTAATAATTACCTATATAGTATTCGAGTGCCAAGATTCCGCGTTGTATTTGTTCTGAATCCAATATCTATAGTATTTTAGATCAAAGTATGTAGGTATCTACTTATTATCACATAGAGCACACGTGTCGAACGGTACGACAGGCAGGGAACAAATTCGCTGCTCTATGCCTATAGGTAGGTACATATCATTGGTTGAATACGTTGATAGACTAGTCGGTAGACGTACTATGCTCTTCGGGCTGGTGTATCAGTTAACCGAAGGGTCGAGTCTGCCCCCCCCGAAGAAGCCACACAGATGGCCAAAGTCCGCCGGGCGCCACTGGAAATACCTTCTGGTGTATATCAGAGACGCCCGGCAATGGACGTAAGAGCGGCCGCGAATGCACGGACCCGGTTGAAGGACTTAAGATATAGATAAAAAACAAAATATAATAGGATATTAATCACTTTTATATTCACATTGTCTCGTAATATTTACACAAAATGTACAAATTACAGTTGTTCTATACATTCTAATTAAACACAAAAGGTTATAAATCACATTATGAGAACAAACTTGAGATAAATATTAACAATAATCAGTGAATTGATTGGACTTCAAACGTTTTGATCAATAATTGAGATGATTAAATTACAATATTGGGAAGTACTTAATATTTATCACACACACACACATATCACGCCTATATTCCCGAAAGGGTAGGCAGAGGCGCATAAACACCCACAATTTGCCAGTATTTTTAGTCCCACGTAAGCTATTGCCGTCACCGGGCAGACATATAATGGGTTATGTCCAAAATGATCGAAGTAATTTAAATTACAATTTTGATAAAGAAATTTGAAACCCGTTACTTTGCGATGAAATGTTGATGAAAGGCAACAAAATCTTACGTGCCACCCGCTATGGCACAACCAATTAAAGTCCTGGGCGTCTCGGATTTTATAAATACTATTCGACCATAATTATCAGGGTTCCGCAACCAAAGAGTAAAATGGGATACTATAACTAAGACTCCACTGTCCGTCCGGCCGTCTGTCACCAGGCTGTATCTCATGAACGTAAGACAGTTAAGATTTTTACAGATGATGTATTTCTGTTGCAGCTATAAACAACAAATACTAAAAAACAGAATACTAATGAGTCTCCCATACTACTAACGTATTTTTTTTGCTTTTGTGCGTAAATTCACTTAGGACTTCGGTTTTTCAAACATTCTTCGTCATACCAGTAGGTGATTGATTTATCATTATCACTATCTTAACTTCTAGCAACTGTTATTGTTAAAATTAATGTCAAGTTTTTTTGTAATAAATTAGAACCTGTTCAGTAGATAAGAATCTTAATCTAAATATGTATAAACAGAAATAATGTTCATTGTAAAATTCGAAATTAATAATCACGTTCTTATGTCATTTAATGGCAGAGTATATATTGGGATGTCTAACTGCCTACCTACTTTCTCTGCCTGACTGCAAATTGTGTATTGGCCTACAAAGTTTCGGTTTCGGCAAGTTTCGGCAGAAAAATCAAGTTTCCGTTTTGGGTTCGGTACTACTGGGATTATAGGGTGTACCTACCCGGGACGTCCGGCAATGACGGTTAAGATGACAATTAAAAAAAACACCTTAGAAAAAAATCGAGTTAAAATTTTTCAGTAGGTAAAAATCGGTAATTTCGTACTTTATGGGGATTCCGTTTCGGTTCAATTTCGGCCAAAAAACATGTTTCGGTTGGACACTACTACTTTCTGCATTGTTATTGACTGAAAACTTTAGACACTACTCAATACAGTCATATTATGGAGGTTGATTATAAACCGCGCACGATGTGAGTGGGATAGAACCTTGTCCTGTTACAATAGCCACTCCGTGACGTCATCAATCATCATCATCATCATCAAAACTACGAATAACAAAACAGTATTGTAAGTTAATCTACGTCACTATGACGTCACCAACATGGCCGCCAACCCCATTGTCATCATGCGCGGTTTATACATAACCTCATTCTACAGAACCACTGATATAATGTTAATTTAATAACTACAGTAAGTAGATCAGAAATTGTGCGTCCAAATATTTTATATAACCAGTCAATATCTATATTTTCCTATCCAGTCTTAAAATTTATAATTATCTAATACTTAACAAACATTTTTTTATAAACTCTGAGGCACATTCAATACGTATTATACAATCGCTATTACTAATATAAATATGTACAAAATTTACTTATCCTAATATGGCAGTAATGAGGTCTTCAATTAATAATTAACACGATAATTATCCACTTTGAAGCAACGACTTTTATTTGACAAAGAAATAGTTGTCAACAATACCTTAACAGGTAGGATACCTTACCTAAATAGTTATAATTGGATAAATTTCAAGATAGATAAAGAGCGATAACCTCACATATTTGTTTGTATTGTAAAAATCAGAATAAAATGGGTATGTCTGCTTTATCCTGAATAGTCTTTTCCGGAAGAAAAATATTTTCCATTTTCATTCTAAAAGTTTCTCGAAAACTGTAATTTACTACAGATAACAAAATAAGGTTAATTTTTTTCAACTGGTGGGAAGAAAAATCCGAGTAGTAAAAAGCGGGCATACTCCAAACTGCGATACATTTGCGGTTAGTAAAAATGTTACACAAACAGAAGTTTTCATCTAGTTCAAAAAGGATTACTTGTAGATAATATTGTGTTGAATACGAATTAAATAAACAATGTCAAACCAAAAAGTTCCGAAACTTGAATTTTCCACTAAAAGTTGACAGGCTTTCAAAATAATAGTTACTTGTAGTTTATATACGAATTGACACCAATATGACATACGAAATTGACAATCAGTATAACGTGTCATGTTATTTCAACACGAATTATAGATCAGTAGGCCTGGGTCTCCCTTGTTTGACAGAAAGGAATTTGACAAATGTTCACTTCCCAAAAAAAAATTCGCATAATTTCATTTGCCAAATTATTACTTAGCAAAACTCTATTCACACAAAATTGTAACGCAACCTAATGTTTGGGAAATGAACGGTTAAAGTAATTTAGCATTTTTATTTAGTCAAATATTTCAGTTGGAATAACAGTTTATACGCAAAATCATCGTTTCTGGCACTCACCGGCCGCTGCCGCGGCCGCTCGCTTCGCTCACTCGGCTTGTGCGTAGGAGGTCACAGTTTTAACCTAACCTAACCTACACATTTTGTTTAAAGAAGAAATTAACCTAATCTGAATAGTTGAGTTCCGGGTAACCTACTAAAAACAAATTACAATTAATATTTTTTGTCTTAACAAATCATTTCACCAAACGAAGACTGAAGATTGTTTGCTGTAGTAAATCATTTGATTAAAGACCAAATGCCATAATGATATATATATATAATGATATGCCATAATTATACTTGGTAATATTTTGCCAAGTAAAAATTTGACCAAATAAAAATATGCGTACTAAAATCATTAAAAATATTGCAATGGTATAAAAAAGGTTGCTAAAATTTGTTTGGGTAATGAAATTTTGTCAAAATCTTTTCGGCAAAACGGCAGGCACCCCGGCAGGCCTAGCCCGGTTCTAAGGAAACTTCGATTTTGGTCGAAGTTCGTATGAATTTGCCATTTGTCCCACGTTCTTAATTTAGTTATTAAGTTTCGTTCGTAAACGCGAGTAGGCGTCCTGATGTGATCCTATCCAACATCAAAACAATAATTCCACAGAACAAAAGCGCTAAGATGAAAACCAAACATATAATAACATTGGTAACCAAACCAATTTACAATTCAAATAAACATTATAATCAGTCTCTTTTGAATATTTAACTTGTCACATCACTCACTGAGTCACTCGCACGATAAGGCCTCTCACTATTAATTAATTGTTAAACACTTTATTGTCGTCTTTGGAAATTTTCATTAGTTTATAGAAGAGTTCACACAAATCTAGTGAGTTGCGTATGGAAATCTCGTAGGAAGATTTGTAACTGCGTCAACGTCGGCCGATCATCGGGCGACATAGCCCAACAGTACGCCATCACAGCGAATCTGTCAAAATATTCACATAATTAATATCGTCATACAGTATAGTGTATTAAACTAATAAATTATTCGTATAATATGGCAAATGATAACAACGCAGAATATATATATATATATATATATATATAGAACATTAGGCAGATAAGAGCGGCGGTCAAGATAGTAAAAATGAGAAGGCTAGGCTGAAAATGTAAAACAGAGCAAGAAATACGTAATACTTACAGTTCATCAGGACAGTTAGCGGGCTGCTGTAACCGATAGCCGTCCCTAAGATACGCAGCTACTTCAAAAGGATCTACCTCAGCGTACGGTTGATGTGACAACGTCGTGAGCTCCCACAACAACACGCCAAGAGCCCAAACATCAGCCGCTGGACTAAACTGTCTCTTCGTCAAAGCCTCTAAGGCTAGCCATTTAATTGGCCTATTTTCGTTGTCCCCTAAGCAGTGGTAATCAGCGGGGAACAGATCTCGTGACAAAGCGTTGTCTGCTATCATTACTCGAAGATTTTCATCCACACTGTCAAAGGAAAAAAGTGTTGTTAACAATCATATAGCGATGAGAGAATAGTTGTCATTGTAAAAATGGTTAAGTTTACTTACATGCAATTCCTAGCAGCAATGTCCTTGTGTAAGACATGCTGAGAATGGAGATAGATCAAGCCGTCTAACGCATGAAGCGCCATCCTAACGACATGTTGAGTGGTCAAAGGAGGGGGAGGAGCTGCCTGTGCTGCGCCTCCTACTGTTGCTCCTCGGCATGCCAACAAAAATTGTTTCAAATTCCTCCAGCTAGAGCTCCAAGGGTACAATAAGAAAGGAGCTGTCTGATCTTCGATACTAACACCGAGTACGGATAGTACCCGTTCGTGATGTAGTCCATATAACATACACCCTTCTTGAAGAAGCAGTGATACCTAGGAAAACAAAATAAACATTAATTTCACATAAATTTTAAAGACGCGGTAATTTTTAAACAGCTAAAAACACACAGCATACGAAAAAAAAGTTGACAATATTTCATCATAAATAATAGATAATTATTATTTACCTGTACTTGAGAAGCATGTTCAGCAACTGTCTTTACAAGAACTTCTTGTTCTCTGGCTTCTTCGTCGGCATAAGTTCCTTTATACACTCTTCCGAAGGTTCCTTCCATCGCGACTGAGCGCAATCTGACTCGACATCTTTGTATTGTTAATTCAGCAATCCTTTGTTGGAGATCTCTTGCCTTCTCTTCAGCTGCTGCAGGTGGTAACGACGTAGGACGGCGATAGCTAGTGTAGCTCGCAGCGGACTTGCATGAAGAGTCAGGTAAAAAGGCATGAGCGTCTTGCTCGTCGCTTCTCGCGCGACGTAGCTTCCGTGCTCTTGCCCTGCAAGCTGCTGCGGCTACAGCTGCTAACAGAATTGCACCACCAGCGCAACCGACTCCCGCGTAGAATATATCTGCAGATGTAGACGCATGCGGTACACTATCGACTCTAACAGCCGGCCTGGGTGCTTCTTTAAGACATATCTTTTTTCTTCTAAAATGTAAAGTAGTGGAAGAAGAGCCAGTGGTCACGTTCAAAGATATGATAACGTCTACTTCAGCAGCGACCGAGTGTGTACAAGGTAAGTCGACTCGCCACGTTTGTGGTTCAGTCGGTACGTAGCCCTCGCTTGATATATTGAATGTCGGTGAGTGCATCGCGTCCTGCGGGAGGACGGAATCGACGTGTGTCCGTAGTAACTCCACATTTAGCGTATATGGTAACTGTAACAAAAATACTATTATTCGTGACAGTTTTGGAGCATGTCCAAGGTAATATTTTCCTAACGGTAATCTCATCACGAGGTAACTGTATCAGTACCTACAGGTATTTGACGGACATACGCTGGCATGCAAGTTGACCCCAAATACCTGGAATCCGTATATGTCTGAAGGGATCAAATGTCAAATGTAACGGTGAGTGCACGACCATGGGTCGGTCCTTAAGTGGCTGCATAAATAGCGTAGTTTGTTGCCGACGGACATTTTCTATATTTGCGTTCCGTCCGCAACTCCGCATTATGTCTTTCAAAACCTTACATGAATGACATGAATGTACTACCATGCATCTATGAGGTATGCGGTAAAGATAATGTCTGAGTTTGTTGTGGAACTGGTTATTAAATATCATGATCACGAGTGTCCCATTATCTGACTAATCATGGGGCGGTGTTACATGAATTGTTGAACAAACAGTATTCGCCGCGGGCTCTTTAGCTGGTTCGTCAGACAAGCATTACCGCGGAGGCGTACAGGCGGACGCTGTTCGTAAAGTAGCGCGTAGGTGCGACACCGTAGCCGCTAATTAAATATTATCACTCGACACTCAGTGAGTACAGACAATAGTGCCGGAATCGTTCATCGGCGCTATTTAACCGGTTCTCAAATATTTGTTCAGCTTAGTCAAAGGCGCCGCTCGATAAATAAGGGAGTCGCGTTCGTATGAGGGGAACTAGCAGATCTGATAATGGCGGCCGCAACAAGCTCGCTAAGATGTTGATAACGAGAGAAAGACTCGGAGTTGTTTTAGTTCAAAAAATGTCGCCGAAAACTACACAAATATTCAGGTCACTGAGAAAACAGACCTGCTGAGTTTCATTAGGTTAAGCTTATAAATACAATAAGTAGACGAGACATTTCAGACGGCGGGCGCCATGAATACATTTAAATTGATGAAATATTCAGAGATCTGGCAGGCGTACTCGTATGACTTGCAAACAACGTTCTAAATAAGTTATGTTTATTGACAACTTGACGAACTTGTTTGCGAGCACTACAGATGTTACTTTGGTAGCCTTGAATAATGTTAAGTAGACGACGCAACGTTTCCGATCAAAATGCAACACAGTAGGACCGATTTCTTGGAGTCTGTATAGTTATCGTATGTTCTGAGTTCTGAACGTCAACGGATGAAATAAATAAATGCACATAACATTTGGTTAGAAATGCGAAGTCTGTATTCGTAATAAATAAAAGAGACTCAGCGTACTGAGCAGCCTGCCAGAACATTAGCATGAAAAGCGCTACAATTTGATGTAAAGCTAACAAGATGAGGAGAGGGCGAAGGAACATGGCCCTGAACAAGTATAATCAATCAAAAGTCGGTGCAGATGTTTCTATATTAGATGTAACTTTATGGAAACTAAAAGAAAGTTTCCGAACTGGAGTGAGGGTTTGCGGTTACTGCATTACCATAACAATAGCTCGTTTGCAGACGAAGGAAAACATGTCCATCCGACAACTTGGCAGGACAACTTCGCAAAGTTAATTACTAACATCGCAGTTCGTGTGCCATAGCAAATGGATAGAAACTTATCCGTATCGAAAGGAAAACAACTTTTTAATTGTGAATAAAGAGTTGTTGACTTAGGACGTGAGGTGAACGATCATCAATTTTGCATTCGTTACGTACCGCGCATTCCATAATGGTGCGATTGTTTCATCAAATTGTTTGTGCCCACGCACACCATTTCTGTCCAACGATTTTGTATTTAAATTTAATTTGTTTGCCTAAAATGGGTTTGTTTTCCGTAAATTGAGTAATTAGATAATTAGTATGTGCCATTTCGTATGCCGCTAGGAACAAAAAACATCCAACGTCCGTTGGGGTACGAAGGATTTCCTGTGATCCATCGGTAATACAGTCTATGGAAGCGTCAGGTTTTTCTGGATCCAATGATTTGATTTTGATAGTTTCCTATTACAGTTAACAGAAAATTTGAAGTTATGCCCTAAGAGAAATCCCTTCAAGGATATCTCAGAAATCCACTAGTTCTGCAAACTTGCAAGTAGGTAATAGATAACTTACAATATGGGATTTGTATCCAAAACCAAAACTTACCGGCTTCCTTGTAAGACTCTGCCACGTGAAGTGCAGTTCTCCAATGGTAGCAGGCACTGGTACCACGAAGTTGAGGGCATACACATTGACTTGCCCATCGCGCACATAGAACAGCTCAGCAGTTAGACCTGGCAAAAGAAAGATAAAATAAGACCGCTGCATTAGCAGACACTATGACGTTGGACTTTTAATAGAAGGTGTTTATACTAGATATTTATTTAAGATCCAAACGGTTCTAAAACAAAATGAGTCTTTGTTTGATTCATATTCTGAGAATTGTGTATTAAAGAGAAATATGACGCCAGTTTGTCTGTAAGTACAAAGATATTCTTAACTACAAAATCTATTGAGCGTTATACAACAAATCAGTTCGCATCAATATCAGACAATTCAGGGCAAAAAGTCCAGAGCGCACGCGCACAATACTGCGGCGAGATCAAAGCACTGAACACAAAGATGCCGCGATACGACGCCCGCGCCACCTGTCCACAAATCATGAGAACCTCGTTTAGAGAAAAAAGTTCATGGCCAAAAGCAGGCTACTGGGAGTTTTTTGTCGGCGAAATTTTTATTTAACTCGAAGACGAAGAAGGAATAAATAGTAAAGAAAATTACTTATACAGTATTCCAACTTAATGCAATATGGTCACGTACAGATTTGGCTAATCTCAGTCACAAACAGATAGAGTAAACAGGCGAAGGATTTTTAGCAGTTTAGAGAAGGTATTCATATAAAACACATAAGCTGAATAGTTTAAAACTTCGGGACAACATGACACACACATTACGCCTGAATCTCAAACAAGTTTAAATAAATATTGTGACCGGTTTTACAAACATAGGAGCAGGATATCGCAGTTATGTTATGATAGCGTCGTTATTAACCATTAACATGGAATATTAACGTCCTATCTAAATATATTACATGACCTGAACATGGAAACAGGGATGGTAACACTTTGATTCTATTAGCAATTTTCATAAGTACGGGTATTTGTTTATTCGAGGCGCTATATAAACGATTAGGTGTTAACGAGTGATAATAAACAACCATATAATTTGCATACGGACCGTACCCGCATCGACTTAACGACAAATTGCTGTGATATTGAACATTGCGCAAGGGCTCAGCAACGGTGCATCGGAGGTAATTAGGGTTGCCTCTTAATTTTGGTCGTTTATTTTATAGACCAGTAGCTTAGATATACACGATGTTTCATTATCAAGTAGCGATATAGCCCACGGCATAGCGAACGGTAATGTTGTATCTATAATGGGATCAGAATCAGAAGATCCAAGCCACAAAGATACTATAGGTAAAGTAGAAGGAAAAACTAGAAAGGACATGGTAAACTAAACTTATGTGTTTAATTTACCAAATCAAAGTTTTAAATCAATAAATATAATAAATAAGATAACGTAAGATATGATTTTCTGTGCGTTGGCAACCCCAGAACTAAGCTATAATTCATGACTATAACTATCTACAATTTATTATAGCTTAATTTAATTACAATTTGCATATTAAGTAGGTGTAATTTATTTAATTAAGTTTGCCTATTAATTTGTGGGCATTCGCCGATAAATGCCGAGGTTTTTCTATTAAAAAATCGATGAAGGTGATTCTAATTATCAACTGTATCCTGGATGGATTCTCAGAACTAAACCACAATGACAAATTATCGATTCAAGTTTGAGGTTGTAAGAAATGTCACATTATGAAGATTTTAATCTCAAATCACATTTTTTTAATTTCTTACGATATCATTGATTATCGAAAACTCTTCCAAGGGGGCTGGACAATACAAGGAGCCCCTTGTCAGTCAAAACAAGTAAGAGACATGAGGATAAAACAATTATCTTAGACACACGTTTTCAACGGAAGTCATTTTCAGACAAAGGAATTATTATGACGAAACGATTTGTTCACAGATATTAAATAAAACCGATTGTCTAAATATGATGAAACCAGACTGCAATTATAATTCAGAGATGTAAAAGAACTTTCTAATGGCATCTAATTTTCCTAAATTAATTCTCCAAACAGTGGATTGGCTTATCTAGTCAATATATCTCACAAAGTTAAGCCAATACCTGTATGATGTTAATAGATTGTTTCAAAGAAATCGGTCCACAATCTGGTTATAGTAGAATTCGAGAGTTGTGTACATCGGGCTTATCTCTTTTACGAGACGTAATAAAAAATAAATACGTATGACATAAAGCTGTTCTGTTAAATTCCCAAATAGGTAATAAGTTGCATGAGAGCTACCGTACGCGGTGTCTTTGATGCGGCGGCGGGTAAAGGAACCACTTGATACGACAAATAACTATCTCAGATAAAACGGCACCCGCCTCTACCGGCGCCCCATTTTTTTCTGTAACTCAGACTAATTTCTCAAGACACTAACGGCTCCTTTTCTTTCGTGTTATCGCAGATTCCTAAACATACACCACTTAGCTTCAACCAAAATTCTAATAATAAAATTTAATAATTCGAATGCCGCGAGGAACTCGACCTGAATCGCGTGCACGTCACTATTGGAGTATTCTACATTCGCACCTCAGAAGAAAAGCCTTCATTACATTCGTACAAAACACCATTTGTGTGGAATAAAATAGGAAAAAAGCACAATAGCCACGTTGATATTTCGTATAGAAAGTTCCCCTTCGAGGAACGTTGGCTGTAAAGATTGTAGGGCACAACAGAAGCTTTATTGTGAATTATGCGGACGAGACGTGTAAAGAAAAAAAAACAATGTACGAAGGTGTCGTTAAAATAAAGGGGAAATGTGAAGAGTGTTGAACACTAGAGTGCAAATATAGTCGATTTATTATAAAATTATTTTTTTTATTTGAAACGTTGTTATAAGTTTTTTTTCTACAGTACACAGTACAGTAATATAACGTATTACAGCAAATGAAATGGTTATGTTAAATGCCTATTTTAACAAATAGGTAGGAATGACAGACTCCCGGGCGCCACTGGAAATGCCTTCAGTTTCAGTGTCACCAGAGACGCCCGCAGCAATGGACATGGGAGCGGCCGCGGTCGCACGGAATTGAAAAAAAAAAAATAATAGGAATGACAGACTTTATCAATATAGAACGTTTTCTTCCCCACTTCACTATCGCAGAGCTGTCCTAAATTATGGAATGCACTTAGTTTACATAGGGTAAAGGTACGGGCAAACTCATCCTTCATATGCGACGTACACCATTATGACATCTGAACAGGATTTGGCCTATACAATTTGTATGGCAACGAACACTGGTCATTCACCACGCTGCCTTACGCGTCACCGCGCCAGATTTGCATGTTCCCATGCTATCCCACGCGTACGACGCTGTCACACACGTTTAGAAGTGTCATAGTGCGTAGATAATATAAACGTCAGACGGGGTAAGACGTAGGACCAGTGTGTCGCTGTTTCCCAAGTCGCATACGTCGTATGTGAAGGACCAGTGTGACCAGTTTTTAAGCTTAAGTCTCATAGAATCAAAGAATCAAAGAATCAATTTCATTTATTCAGTTTAGGCACATAAAGAGCACATATGAATGTCAAAATTTTACAATTTTGTCAAGTAATATTATAAAAATACTAAATTAAGTAAGTACATAAATAACCATTAGAAAATGATTCTTTCGCTGGTTCGGTAATTTGGTTCTCCTGAGAAGAGACCAGCAAGAAACTCAGGTAGATTATCCATTTTCTTTTTTAATATTGTTTTGTTTACATTGTTACAATTAGTTTCTATTGTATTATACGAGTGGCCAACAACAGAAGATTAGGATTAGATAGGTAAATGTTGTCTTTTGTTATTTCTCTGCCACATTATGAAGGCGTATACAGCCACCGAAAACAGACTACCGGCCGGAAAACCGCTAAATAAATAACTGTTTTACGTTATACTGCGATACCACATCCTAAAATTACGTATAATAATAACAGTATCTGTAACAAAAATCTACGTAACTATCAAATATGTACTAACAAACTCGGAGAATATTTTTGGCAAGCCTATTGCCGTCAGCGTCACCGGGCACACATATAATGGGTTACGTCCAAAATGGCCGAAGGAATTTAATAAAAAGCAGCAGCTATATTGTAATTTTGAAAAAAAATGGTAACCCGATGCCTTGCTATGAAATGTTGATGAAAGGCAACAAAATTTTACGTGCCAGCCGCTGTGGGACAGCCAATTAAAGTCCTGGGCGTCTCGGAATAGTCGGACGGTCTAGGTCTATCTTTAACCCATCGATAATTTTCAACCAACCGTTTATTCAATTAAAACTAGTAGCATTTCTGCTCCATAGAGACTACAAGTATACAAAAATAATAATTAGGGAAACAATTTCTGAAGTAAACTAAGAAATAGTTGCTCACATAATATTTTGCCAGCCTGTCTTTTTATTTAGTCATGTTTACACTCAGTTAACATTACCAAGACGACATTAGTAGTACAGATATAGCAGGTTGTAAATCTGGGACACGAACGACAGAAACCAAAATTTGTCGCGTTAATTGTAAACAACGATAAAATACGTGATCGAAATGGGATCCAGATATACTCGTAAAAGGCGGTTGGAGTTCGTTATTTATCGATACTGTATAAATGTTCATAAATATCACAATACCAACAGACATCCTGACAAGTCTCAGTTTTATGTCGTGAAAATAAAGTTTTTTATACCCGGGTATGCTTTACATTTATACCTTAAGTAAGGGACCATAAAATAAATATTTAAAGCCGGTTAGAGCCATTATTATTAAATAGAGTCATATCTAAGAAAATAATAAACTACATTCAAGAACATTTTATGAGACAGCATTGGGATCAGCAGAATTGGAAACAGAAATTATCACCTTATATTTTCTATGTAAATCATAACACAGTATACTTAAAACAAAGTCGCTTAAGCTGTCAGTCCATCTCTATATATGCTTAGATCTTTAAAACTACGCAGCGGATTTCGATGCGGTTTTGATCAACTCTATCCGAGTGGTTCTCGAGGAAGGTTTTAGTACCTATATAATTTGTCAAGTGGACGAAGCCGCGGGCGACCGCTTGTATAATAATATAAGTAAGCAAATATTAGTTTAAAAGAACATAACATTTTACATCACTAACGTTTTAGAGTTATTCAACTATTGATAAATTTTATAATAGTGTTTATCGAAAAAAAAACTGTCAGAAGTGTAATCAGGTGTAAAACGTTGAGGTTTTCGAAGTTACCGCTCCGGAAGTGAGTTGGGGTAATGCGATCTCCTATTGTTCAACATTCGTCAGTCAGACTCCTTTGTCCCTAACAAGATTTAGTCGAACATCTTGGGATCAATGCTCATCTCTGTCTCAAAGACCCTGTGAAATTAAAGTCTGCGTGACCGTGAGGCGCGAGTTTTCCTTTTATTGTTAAGGTTTCAAGTTAAATAGAAGTAAATGGAGTAATAAATAATAGTTTAAAAAAACACGCTTTTATAGAGAATCCAACTAAAAAGTAGAAAATAAGTTTGAATTAAGAATAGTGTAAATAAGAAATAAATGTATATTATTGTAAAACGCGTGAGGTGCATTTTAAGATATTATCAAAATGATAATTCTTCTACTCATATCTGTCAATAAAATATTTATAACTATTGACACTATGCACCTCACGCTTTTTTTTACAATAATATACATTTATTTCTTATTTAAACTATTCTTAATTCAAACTTATTAAAATTTATTTTCTACTTTTTAGTTGGATTCTCTATAAAAGCGTGTTTTTTTTTTGTTTTTTTAAGCTATTACTTATTTATTTTTCATTCTTTAGTTTTTATTAAATTTTTTTTTTAGTTTTCAATCGAATTATTACATTGTCATCGGTCTTTGACAGGTGTGCAAAGTTTGAATTAAATCTGATCGTTCAAAGTAGGGCAAAATCGAACCCAAAGAGTCGTTTACAAACATACACACAAGTGAAGCTAATAAAAGCGTTGTAAAAAGGATAGTATATTTTACAAGGAATGGTAAACAGATTGTTTTTTGTACTCTTTCTTTGGTCGTGTCATAGGTAACTTTTATACCCACCCGTGACGCAGGGTTAAAAAACCCGTAGTTACAAAACTAGTCTACTTTATTCGATTAATAACGAAATCTTACTAATAAATAAGCTATTCTTGGTAACTGTATCACTGGAAACCAAAACCACTTCATTGCATAAACACAATAATGAACTGAGCTCTTAATTTTTTTCGAAATCAAGGTATTATCTGGAGGGTGCACGAGGGAAGAAAAGACATCAGGGTTAAATAATGTGTGCAATAATCACCAACATATTTCACTGCCAAGCTGTTACATACGCCATTTCCCCTAAATTACTGTACGTTTAATTACAACGTAATGCGACAACACGTGTATTCATTGGACAAATTTATTGAATTAATGAACAGAAATCTTTAGTATTTAAGAACGATTCTCAAGAAAGGTATTTCATAAGATAATCCTTACAATTTGTAAAGCAAACAAACTGCGAATAAAATTATTCAAACATGTTTTAATGAATTAATTCGAATAAAGACGAGCAATTAACAAAGGTATAATCACCAATAAGTGTGATATGCGTGCCATCGTCCATATCAAGTGAATTAGCAGAGGTTTTTCTTTTATCTCAAACGAGTTCCGATAACCGGAACGTTAACCGAAATATTTATTAACATTTATTCCATTGCTGCTTCAACGTCAACATCTTAAAAGTTTGGTTTAACTGACTAATGAAGCGAGAGATGTATTTCAATTCACAGATTGAGTAGTCGAAATGTAACGATATCCTATTGAGTTTTGGTTGGTTGATTGATGCGTCTTTTTGCCCGCGTGCCCCTCAGTCGTAATCCTGAGGAATTAGTTTGACAGACGGAATCTTTTCCTGATTTTTTGCTTCTGAAATGCCACATGTTTATTAGGATTCCTGCGTTAATGAAGTGCAGCCATACGATAACATCATTATACTTACGGTTTCACAAGATCTGGGGGCATAAGTATTATGTGATATTTGAATGCTAAAGTCTATTAGTTACTTAGTAGGCTTTTAGAAGGCGGTAATGACTGGGCAGACTTGGCTGAAGTGTCGAAAATAGGTGTATACACAGAGGCAGCTGTTTATCATAATTTTCATGGGCTACTGAGGAAATGGACGAAATGACCCGCAAAAGTAGCGGGTGGATCGTCCGTCCGGCTGCCGGCGTCTCTGTTAGAAATAATAGTCATAATTTACATAAAACCCGAAGTTTATCGAGTTCACTTAAGTGACACAGTAATAATAATAATCTATGAAACTGATGGGTTCACACTCATTATTACTGAGTAGATACTCAACTTTTATGTGTTCTGATGTGTAATAAATCAATGTAGAAAAAGATAGTTCACTTACGTATTATGGCACAACTCTTAAACGTGTGTTTATAACTTCGTGAGTTGATGAATAATTCTCCTTTTGATGAATTCGCATCGCAATAATAATGAAATATAAATACCGTAACGTTATTTAAATTACGAACAATAAACTTCTTTACATCAAAAATATGAATACAGTCACTTTGGTCTACAAACCAAAAATCCTAACTTGTCTTTGCTTTTTGTTCGTAAACAATTTAGAGACTAGACTTAAAGGCTGGTTTACATTGGTCAAGCTTTTAGTACAGTGGCGAGTGCAGGTACAGTGGCGAGTATTTCGAGTCTGGACAGTGACTGTTTACACTACAGCCAGTCAAGTGTCTTTCCTCTAGCCAAATAGACGAGTCTCGTCAAAAAATACGTCTGATGAAATATCCCTGCATTTTAAATCTGTAATATCTCCCAAAATATTTATTTAAATTACATGCTGTAAACGGGCATATTAATCTATATTAAATGCACAATTTATTTAGGGTACTGTGTGCATTGTGGTGACCTCGGACAATTTTCCCGCCATTTCTTTAGAAAAAGGAACAAGCTACGAATTAAACAACACGTCTTGAAGCCGCTCACTTATGCACTGTACTAAATTTTACTGTTTACACTACGCCAGTGGCGAGTCAAGTGTCGGGCGGGGGGGGATCACTGTCCAAAAAATAGAAGCCATTCTATTCGGATCCACTTGCAAGCCAGGTTGCAAGCCAAGTTGACTCGCAACTGTCCGATTGGTTTACACCAGTCCTTGTTCACTGTACTTGGCTACTGTACTAAAAGCTTGACCAATGTAAACCAGCCATAAGACTAAGTGATGAAAATCAACTGACGGTATAGGAAAAACAGTCTTTAAATGTTATCTCAAATTACCTACATAGAATTTTATATATCTGCAACATTGCTCTATCTATACATATGACAACTATCCCTGTTCTCCCTTATGTATTCGCTTTCTGTAAAATATTCGCTTCTATAGTCCTGTTCTCTTTAGATATATGAGACCACAAAAGATTTAGAATGCTGACATTCGATTTGAACCCAGAAACAGCAAAACTCGAAGCGCGAAATTTTATGAAGTCACGTAAGCAACTCTTCAGAGAAAATTAACTTAGTTGTGTGTTCCTAACGTGATATTAATAACTTTATGATTCCAAGGAAAACTTGCACTTAACTTCATTGTGACTCGAAGCAACGATCGTCATAATATCCGAGTAAACAAAGCATTTGCTTTGTAACTTTACGGAATAGATGTTAAATCTTACCTCCTTGATATTTGTTTTTGATTGAAAACTGATAAGTATATTGCTGAAAGCTAATTCATCCACGCTGAACTTTGTAGGCATCAGAATTCCACTGAACAAGTGGCTAGGTACCTATAAATCTGCTGATTTATAGGTACCTAATCTTAAAAGCCTGTGGTTTATGTAGGTAATCTAGAACCTCTTAGGTTAATCAAAATATAATAGTAGTATAAAGAGAAATACAAAATCTATCGAAAACATTATATCAAGCGTAATTTATTAGGTAAAACATATTTGCTTAGGTAAACATGCTTCTCAGGAACAGAAGACTGGATATTTTCTGGCCCAAAGAATAAGTATCGCCATCCAACGTGGTAACACAGCAAGCATTCTGGGAACCTTCCCAGTCGGCAATGACGCGGAGGATTTTTTAAACGATATTTTGTAATGTAAATATTTTTAGTACATAATTACGTAAGTAAGTATATTGTAATTCTTATTGTAATTAAAAAAACATATTTTACCTAAAAAACTGCTATCGCTTGAAGAAAACTTATGGTAGTCCCATTTAAAGATTTAATAGCTTCCATATGCCTCGTAAAAAGTAACATGAAACTTGACAAAAAATTACCCATATCTCTCGACAGCTCCTCGCATTGCTGTGTGACAAACAGCAGTAGGTATGTAAACTTAAAAAAAAATACTAAGCACGAAGCCAGTCGTGACGCGCCTGTAAATGTTGCGAGATATAAAGAACCCTCCCAACGAATTTGTGTCTTGTATCGTTCAAAATTCAATTACTAAGGCAATGCACGTGCAGGACACGACAACGCATTTCTTCAGTTTATCAGATTACAACAATCTTGCCGAGGTTATCGCAAGGTAGCCCTAGTGGTAAAAATCGACATCATATCGAACTATGATTTATTATATCGATATAGGTACTGTCGATAACAAACGTGTACAAACAATCGCTACTGGGGTTTCCATATATTTGGGAAAATGTTTCACATAGTCAGTTGTACAAACAGACAGCTGCAGTGGACGGAGGGCCACCGCGTTCCTGAAAACTCACATTAGTTTGTGTCAGGCCAATTCAAATAGAAACTGTGTACGGAGTGGAGGTGTCCAATGGCTAAACACACGAACACGCTTGTCAAACAACGTTCACCAAATATTATCCCACTGCCACACTGTGTTATTATGTCGTGGATTTGTACCAACACACACTGTATGGGACAGAAGCACCATCGCGGCCAATGTTTACTTTGGAACTTAGAAAGGTTATAAGGTTCACGAGAAATACACTACACAGAACTGGCAAATACTTTGACATTTTTCCAACGTCTGTGTTTGTTATGTGAATACAAAATAAAATTAAAAAAATAAAGTAAAATAATACGTAGCAGTCGTAGTAGTCCGGGCAGTTTAAAAATCGTCTGTTGTGTAAAGGCTTGAAGAGAGCAGTTTGTGAAGTGCACTCGACAAGGGCTCTACAAACGAGCGTCGACGCCCGCCTGCGTGCTTAACCTGCCCTGTTTGCCAACCAACGCTTACATATCATATACACTTGGTAACTTTACGATGAATTATATGTGAGAGTAGACATGAAACTCGAAAGAACGGATTATAAATATACAATCGAACGCTCCAACTGCAGCGCATAAATTAAAGGTAATCGAAAACCGCATTCATGGCCCAATGTTATCGAGTTGGCAACCGTTCTGGATATAATTTGATCCGCACCGCCATCAATCATAATGGAAACTATAAAATGTTAAACACCGCCTCAAAGTAAACAATGGTTAAAAAGAGCAAAATTTATAAATGGTGGGTGTACACGACGCGACGTGCCCTCGAATACCTACCTCGTTCTAAATAAAATACAATTTTTGTGTATCAAGTTGTAGCGTTGAAGGTAAAAATTTTCAGTACACATGAAGGGTGTTTAGGTGCTTACTTTAGTACGAATTACAATAATAAATAGGTAGGTAGATATAATGTAACACAGCTAAATGATGAATGCTTACGTAATACTTAGTATTAAATAGTTAATCAATCAGCGATGGTCGAAACAAAATGAATTACAGTGGCTTTAAAAAAATTCAAAAGCTTTATTCTTTTCGAAACTGTTATAATCCTGGCAACAAGTGTGACTAATGAGGTTATTCAGCTATTTAATTACACGGCTTACCATGGTTTCCGTCACGCGACAATTTCCGGGCGTCACGCCCCTGTACCAATCACAAATTGGACGTGCCCCCTTCTAACAAGCCAAGTTCCATGCTCACCAGAGCACAACGAGATTGGACAATCAACACTACAAGGCAAGTGATCGGTGTTATGTATATCATTACTACCCATTAATAACTAAGCGCTTCAGTGTAAACAAGACAGACAAGGAATTAATCTGAAAGCCGTAAAGTGTGTCGCTCATTAAATTCTAATGTGAGAATATTTAAATATTCTTGTTATTCGAATCGAATAACAAACAAGACACATTCAATTAATTTCCCAACGATCGACTCAAGTTAGCATCTGTTTTGAATATAAAATACAACACGTAGCCGTTCCCTGTGTAAACCCTAATAAAAAAAGAAACCCACACAACAAAAAATAACACATAAAAACCCTATACGTACATCTTAAGTTTTGATCTAACGACCACGAAGGATCCATTATTATTAATAATCAATGTTAACATAAAACATACCGAGGGAAATAAAAATATTGAATAAGAAAGGACGATATTTTTTTTCAATACGAGACGTTTATTAACACGAGAGCAGTGGATCGAGATAAAACAAACATGTCTGGCGGCGCACGCGCATATAAACATGGAGTTTATTGTGGGAGGCTGTCACAACACGCGCCCGCGCTCATTGGGCTTCGACGCGCCTTGTCGACACACAAGCGTGTTGGTGAAAGCTTCGCAGCCAGACACCCCACGATATTAAGATGATATTATCTCAATTCAAACCTACGCGTCGCCTACTCCTTGGTCATTTTTATTCCGAAGCACCTATCACAGTTTCCGATTTGCCGATACTCGTTAACACATTTGAGTAGACATCGTTACAGATTAAGAATTCATTAGTCCACAATCTCATATAATATTTGTTTTAACTACTTCGATTTTAATCTTTCAATACGTTAGTGGTGTTTCTGGTAATTTATTAATGTACTGACTGTAAAAATAAGTACAGAAAACAGAAATAGCTGGCTCAAAATCAAGTGGTTACTAAACAATGTTGCTGCATAGGAAAACATTACACAGTCTCAGTAGAAATAAAATTTCATGA
This sequence comes from Nudaria mundana, assembly GCA_963556515.1. Taxonomy (NCBI): domain Eukaryota; kingdom Metazoa; phylum Arthropoda; class Insecta; order Lepidoptera; family Erebidae; genus Nudaria; species Nudaria mundana. Next base: position 20,571,389 of record OY748287.1, read on the forward strand.
AAGCGTAATTGAACTTTTTACAGTACTGGCAACGAAATACTTACAAGCGCACATTGACCTAAAATGTGAAGCAAACCTCATTCCAAACGATAACTGCTAGGGTAGAAGCAATTATCTTCGTAAATAGACCATTGAAACTTAACAAGGTTCTAATACGGCAGAAAAAACGGCGCAGCGTTTATCAACAAAACAAAACAACAAAGAAACGAGTCGTGATCTCCATCACAGATCCATCATAGCGCCGACACCGCGAGATGGATTGCTTGTATTATCCCAACAAGCACCTTTAGATAACCGACCGAGTTTCAATTGCCAGCAATCTGTCCAAGTCACCTTTACTTCGTGAGCCAATTCAATTTCCCTCCAAGAAATAACCAACATGCTCGTTTAAGTATATTTTTACGACAAATTGAGGATTGAGTGGTACCAAAATTGGCATTAATCTCGAATTCGCGGTGTGGAACTATATAGGTTTATTGGGTAATTCTATAATAATAATAATAATAAAAATTAACAGGATGAATTATGAATAATGTATAAAGATGATAACAAGAGCCAGGAGTAAGAATGCACACCCAACACCCCCGGACTCATCACTTAGCTCCGCCTCGCAAGCGCCGGACCGCACACCTGCGACACAAGTGCTTGCTGAGGCGTCGAGCTCATCGTCAAGTGACGAGTATTTTTCCCCGCCGACGTCGCCAACACCTGTACGCCGGCGAGGGAGAGGCCGGCCGCCGAGCAGTTTGGGACCCCGAAGCCTACCAGCTTCGAGTAGGGTCCCCACTACCGGTGGTATTGTGCACCGCATGCGATGGACTTCATCCATCAATGAAAATGTCATGCGGGCATATTATGAGGCTACAGATGGGGAAACCAACCTGACTGCATACCGTTCAAGGATGCTCCCTTTGTTTCAGGCTCTTGAACCAACAATAACCGTTGCCGTACAACGACTATCGGATCAAGTGCGGGCTATCCAACGATGCAAGTTGCTGGATCAACCTGTGCTTGATCGACTTCGCCTGGAAGTGTTATCTACTCGACCAGCTCCAGCGTTAACGAGTGCACCATCATCTGCTACACACACGGTTGCAACTAGTGCCACTTTAGTTGAGACCGTGCTCGACGCAGGAGATGATACGAGTAATATATCTATCCAGGTAAGCGAGCAATTAAGGAGTACTTTGGAGGATGTGATCTCTCAGTATAGGTTTGCACCTAATTCTAGGCCACGGCTACCACGCTTGCCCATGCATAGACGAAATCTGGCGTTGATGGGAGCCCTGAATGCGTTGCTAGATCCGTACTTACGGACTAGCAATGATTTGCTAGATACCCACTCGATTCTTTACTGTGGAGCTATTACCGCTTGTCGTGTTGCACGCGTTAAATTCCCTGAATTTAACCGTACACCACGATCGGGTGGTGTGCCCGTATGGCAGGCAAGAATCGAGCGACGTATCGGCACATTTAGGACTCTCATTGCGAAGCTTATCTGTTTTAGCCGGGGAAATAATCGTCCACGGGTCATGCGTTTCGTGACTCAGGCATTCGCTGGGACCGGTATTAGCTCCCAGCAATACTTAGCTAATGTCACGGAACGTATTGACTTTCTAAAGCAGAAAGTATATGCATGGGCGAGTCGTATTCGTCGCTATAGAGAGCGTGTAGACAGATACTGGCAGAATCGTATCTTCCAAAGTGACCAAAGGAAGGTGTACCGAGAGTGGGAGGGAACTGGACAACGTTTGAGCGACGGACAACTGCCCGATGCTCGCGCCATGAATCAATTTTGGCGTGACATATGGTCGATGCCCGTCGAACATTCGGAGGGTGATTGGATCCGTGTTGTCGAGCGTGAATGCGATAACATCGAGCCCATGGAGTCTATTACAATAAACTCCGAAGACGTTAGTTGCGCAATACGTACGGCACAGAACTGGAAAAGTCCTGGGCCGGACGGATTGCACAACTTTTGGATCAAGTGGGTTCGAAGCTCGCATGAACGCTTGGCAACACAGTATCAAGAAGCCCTCGAGTCTGGTTCCTTACCCGCTTTTATGACCACTGGCATCACCTTCCTGCTCCATAAATCAGGTAGTACCACGGAACCTAAAAACTATAGACCTATCACTTGCTTACCTACTATCTACAAGCTCCTTACATCTATTCTGAGAACTAAAATAAATTCACATATAATGTCAAATAACATCTTAGATAGTGCTCAGAATGGATGTAGGGCTGGGTCACGTGGTACTAAGGAGCTACTCCTTTTTGACATGACCATTAGCCAACAAGTTAGGCGGAGTAGGGGCGCCCTCTCTACTGCCTGGATTGACTACAAGAAGGCCTATGATTCGGTGCCTCATTCATGGCTGGGGAGGATTTTAGAGTTGTATAAAATTAATCCGACTCTTAAATCCTTCTTAGTCTCATGTATGGGGCAGTGGACCACAGTACTTCGTCAACCAGGTAGTGGTGAGTGCGCTTCTGGTCCGCATGACTTGATAAGGATTGAGCGTGGTATATTCCAGGGCGACAGTTTGAGTCCATTGTGGTTCTGTTTAGCACTGAATCCACTTAGCACATTGCTGAAGGATTCAGGGCTAGGCTATCGGTTTCGTAGAGGGGGTGAGGTTATTTCTCACCTGATGTATATGGATGACCTCAAACTGTTCACACTGAAGCACCAAGATTTAGTGACATTACTAAAAACTACGGAAGTTTTTAGTAATGCCATTAAGATGGAGTTCGGTGTTGATAAGTGTGCGATTATGCATGTACAGCGGGGGAAGGTTGTAAATTCACCGAATTTACAACTTTCTGAGATAATAACTCTCAGATCTCTCTCCGAGACCGAAACATACAGATACCTAGGTATGTCAGAGTCATTGGGTATAGCGGTAGAGGACATTAAGAAATCGGTGAAAGAACGTTTTTTTGGCCGCCTGACAAAAGTTCTTAACAGTTTTTTGTCCGGCGGTAACAAAATACGGGCTTTCAACGGTTGGGTGATACCTTTATTGTTATACTCCTTTGGCATACTTAGGTGGACTCAAACGGAACTAGACGCCCTGGATAGGCGAGTCCGTCAACAACTGACATTGCATCGAATGTTACACCCACGATCTTCTGTCATGAGACTGTACATTCCGCGGAAGTGGGGGGGTCGAGGCTTTTTGAATGCCAAGAACCTCCACAACCGTGAAGTGTGCAGTCTGAGAGATTACTTTCTACAGAACGGGTCTGACATTCATTGCGATGTCGTGATGGTTGACAAGGGCCTGACACCTCTTTCCTTGGCTAACGAGAACTGGCGTAAACCAAAGGTGCTAGGTACTGAAGACCGTAGGGACGTATGGAAGAGTAAGGAGCTACACGGGCGGTTCTACCGGGTCTTAACAGGACCCGACGTAGACCTGCTCGCTTCGGTGAACTGGCTGCGTTTTGGGGACCTCTTTGGGGAAACTGAAGGTTTTGCCTGTGCAATTGCAGATGAGGTTATCAAGACGAACAACTATCGGAAATACATCATGAAGGACGGTACGGTCGACATTTGTCGAGCATGCCACCGTCCTGGTGAATCACTTCGCCATATTATTTCCGGTTGTTCGTATCTTGCTAACACCGAGTACTTGCATAGGCACAATCAAGTAGCCAGGATCATCCACCAGCAACTTGCTCTTCAATATGGCCTTATTGAGTTTGAAGTACCGTACTATAAGTATACACCAGTGCCAGTTCTTGAGAATGGTCGTGCATTGCTCTACTGGGACCGATCAATCATCACGGACAGGACTATTGTTGCAAATAGGCCCGATATCGTGTTGGTTGATCGGACCCAGCGTCGGGCAGTGCTCGTCGATATCGCCGTCCCGCATGACGAAAATCTCGTGAAGGCAGAGAAGGACAAACTTAGTAAATACCTTGATCTGTCCTTCGAGATAACCGCCATGTGGGACGTAGACTCGACGATCATTGTCCCGGTGGTTGTTTCGGCAAACGGATTAATAGCGAAGAGTCTCGATCAACATCTCAAGAGACTCTCGTTAGATTGTTGGATCAAGAGTCAGATTCAGAAGGTTGTTATCCTCGACACGTGCCGTATTGTTAGGAGGTTTCTTAGTCTGTAGCCTCCACCGCCGGTAGTTTGGGTCCTACTCCGCTACTGGTGGGTCACTATTTTTTATATTTTTAAATGTATTTGTTTTTTTTTTTATAAATGTATTTAAAAATGTATAAAATAAGAATGTAAAGGAATAAACGAAATAATAATAACTACTGTCAGACTATTTTAACAGTAGTGAAAATCTCGGTGATACACATTCGATTCTGTACTGTGGGGCTGTTGCAGCATGTCGAGTAGCAAATATTAAGCTTTTATCAAATGATAAAGCTACTCGACCGAAATTTGTTACACCAGCCTGGCAGTATAGGATTGAACGTCGTATTGCCGAGACCAGGGCACTCATTGGGAAACTTATTTGCTTCAGGTCGGGCAATACTCGCCCTAGAGTGATGCGCTTTGTGAACCGGGCATTCTTGGGGACTAATATTAGATCCCAAGAATTTGCTTTTCGGGTCACAGAGCGCATTGACTACCTGAAGCAAAAAGTCTATGCGTGGGCAAATCGTATAAAAAGATATAAAAAAAGAGTGGACCGGTATTCCCAAAACTGCATGTTCCAAAAAGATGAGAGATGGGTCTACAGAGATTGGGAGCGATCTGATTCAAGTGTGATTGACGAGCGCCGGCCAGATGATGATGCCACCATTGCATTCTGGAGTGGCATCTGGTCGGCTCCTGTCAGCCACACAGAGGATGGTTGGATGCGGGATGTTAATCGTCTGTGTGAACCGATACAAACTATGGAACCATTAAAATTCATAGATAGTGATGTCACCAACGCAGTCCGTCTGTTACCGAACTGGAAATCAGCAGGACCAGACGGACTGCACAATTTTTGGATAAAATGGTTCCGTAGTTCACACGGACGGTTGGCAGCTCAATTCCAATCATGTTTGGAATCAGGATCGCTTCCCGATTTTCTAACTACTGGTATGACCCATCTCTTATACAAATCTGGTAGTGCCATAGAGCCTAAAAATTATAGACCAATTACATGCCTACCAACGGTCTATAAGCTTCTCACATCTATTTTGAGACAAAAAATAACGCGCCACATAACTGACAACAACATCATGTCAATCTCTCAGAATGGATGTAGAAGTGGGGCTCGTGGCACTAAAGAGCTCCTAATTATGGATATGGTTATTAGCCAACAGGTACGCCGTAATCGCAAGGATCTGGCGACATGCTGGATAGATTACAAGAAGGCCTATGACTCTGTGCCTCATTCATGGCTTAGGAGGGTGCTGGAGTTGTATAAGATTGATGCAACTCTATGTACCTTCTTAGGGACATGCATGGGGCAATGGAAGACCGTCTTGTGCTATTCAGGATGCCGACAGACTTGTGGTAATGGTGGACCGATAAAGATCGAGCGTGGTATATTTCAGGGCGATAGTCTGAGTCCTTTATGGTTTTGTCTGGCCCTGAATCCTCTCAGCGCTTTGCTGGAGAATTCAGGTCTAGGGTACCGGTTGCGGAAAGATGGCCAGGTTTTGTCTCACCTTCTTTACATGGATGATTTAAAATTACTTGCCCCAAACAGTCACCAACTGATGGAATTACTAAAGGTAACGGAAACCTTTAGTAATTCTATCAGAATGGAATTTGGCGTAGACAAATGTGCAAGCATGCATGTGAAGAAGGGTGGGATAGTGGATTCCGAAAGAATACAACTTTCAGATTCCACTCAACTTCGGTCCCTTTCGGCAACCGATACTTATAAATATCTGGGTATGTCACAAGCGTTAGGCATATTAGAGACTGACATGAAACAATTATTGAGGGAACGCTTCTTTGGCCGCCTGAAAAAAGTTCTTAAGAGTCTTTTATCGGGCGGCAACAAGGTGCGAGCCTACAATAGTTGGGTCATGCCAGTTTTAGTGTACTCGTTTGGCATACTCAGATGGACTCAGACAGAACTTGACGCCTTGGATAGAAAAGTCCGTACGCTACTCACTACATACCGAATGCATCATCCGCGTTCATCTGTAATGAGGTTGTACATACCACGGAAGTGTGGGGGCCGAGGCTTTCTTAATGCTAAGACCCTTCACAACCGTGAGGTGTGCAATCTTAGGGAATACTTCCTGCGGGTGGACGAGGATTTGCATCGTGATGTCGCTGCAGTAGACAACGGATTTACCCCGCTCGGTTTGGCTAAAGAGAACTGGCGCAAACCTATAATACTAAGTACCAATGACCGCATGGGTGTATGGAAGGGTAAAGAGTTACATGGACGTTTCTATCAGGCCCTACATGGACCTGATATTGATTTAAAATCATCAGTATCCTGGCTACGATTCGGTAATCTATTTGGAGAAACCGAAGGGTTTGTCTTTGCAATTATGGACGAAGTTGTCATGACTAAAAATTACCGGAGGTATATTCTGAAGGATGGTACGGTTGACATATGTCGGGCGTGCCACCGTCCTGGAGAGTCCCTTAGGCATATTATCTCTGGTTGTTCTAGTTTGGCTAACGGCGAGTATTTGCATAGGCATAACCAAGTAGCTAGGATTGTCCATCAACAACTTGCTCTGAAATACAAACTCGTGGATTCAGAAGTACCGTATTACAAGTATGTGCCCGACCCAGTTCTCGAAAATGATCATATCACATTGTACTGGGACCGATCTATTATCACTGACAGGACTATTGTTGCAAATAGGCCTGACATAGTGATAGTAGATCGGTTAGAGCGCCGTGCAATAATAGTTGATATTACTATTCCGCATGACGGCAATCTCGTGAAAGCCGAAAAAGACAAACAAGTAAAGTACTTGGATTTGGCCCAGGAGATTGTCGACATGTGGCATGTAAGCTCAGCTGTTATTGTACCGATAGTCGTTTCCGTGCATGGACTGATCGCCAAGAGCCTCGACCAACACCTACAGAGGCTCTCGTTAGACGGTTGGATTAAGGGCCTGATGCAGAAGGCAGTGTTGCTCGATACGGCACGCATCGTGAGGAAATTCCTCTCTCTGGAGCCCTAACCACCGGTAGCTTGGTCCTTGTACCCGATGCCGGTGGGTCACTATTTTTTATATTTTTAAATATATTTGTATTTTTTATAGATTTATTTAAAAATTTATTAAATATGTAATTAAGTTAAATAAAGTAATAATAATAATAAGCCTTTTTATTTCCTGTCTAAACAATAGTTGGTAATTGCAATATTACAGTAAACAAAAAATTTATTAGTGTTAGTAAGTAAGCTTAGATTATGTTAGTAATATAAGTATATTATGTTTTAAAAAATATTTATAAATTTTCAGGAACCCCGGTTTGGGTAAAGGCCTCCTCCAAAGATGGGTAATTCTATACTCAAATAAATTATAAAAGTATACTGTCGGTGTTTTAATTAAAAGATTTAATTAAGAAGTACGAACAAGTTAATTGATAAAATGAGTAAGAAACGTCAAGGGAAATCCACCCATCGCTAGCAATGCCACCATAATTTTATAATAACAGCATGCGGTAACTATAAATCAGAATTAAGGATTCTAACTGGAGCGACTCGGATTTCGGTGCCGATTAAAGTCGCTCCGAAAACAAACAGGATCTCAGTCGCCTCTATATTTTTAAAGCCTTCGGGCGATACTGTATTATTTCCACCTGGTTGCTGCCCAATACAATTAGACGGTGGAGCTTTTAAATCGTTGCTACCGGTTTAAAATAAAAGCACGACGTAACTAATTTTGAAACGAGACTGGGAGTCGTGAGCAGACTCAACCAGAGATTTGCATAGACCCCTGCGATTCAGACGGCGATACTTTAAATAAAGCAGCAAAAGTACCTATCAGTGAAAAGTCACGAGAGAAGTAAAACCAAAACAGTGGTAAAGTTTGTAAATAAAAATAAATGTTGACTCAAAGGTACCGACTACCTCGGTGGCACAATGGTACTATGTACGGACTGCCACGCTCGAGGTCTCGGGTTCGATTCCCGGGTCTGGTGGATAATGTATAATTCTCTTTAGAATTTTACCCAGATAAATATCCCAGAGTCCGGAACTTGTGCCCAGTAAATGGCAATAGGCTCGCCCCCTATTACATGGGACCTAACATAGCTGGCGAGATGTGGGTGTGTTTGCACACCTCTGCCTACCCCTTCTGGGAAAAAGGCGTGATGCTATGTATGTATGTATGTCAAAGGTAAAAAAGAAGGGTAGCAGTATTCTTAAAGGGCAAAACAAACAAATAAAATGATCCCTTAATGAGAGAACATGTAGAATCAGTCGGTATCCTGTGAGTAATCTGTTGTAAGAAAGTCGTGAAGCTGCGTGGTAACGATCTGAACAAGCTATGAAAACCGCACTTTACGTTTATAGTTACCACAAGGAAATACAGTATTATAAAAAAGTATCGAACATTCCATTGCTTTTTGGTACAATAAATTACTCATCGTTCACCGAGCCTTTTCCCAACTCAGTTGGGGTCGGCTTTCCAGTCTAATTACGATTCGGCTGAACTTCGATATTTTCGGTGAAGCGCCTGCTATCTGACCTTCACAACCCATGGGCGATATCGAAGTTCTGTAGTTAGACCGGTCGGATTTTTGATTTAGGGCTCCAACTACCCCTAACGACTGCCATAGATGTTTGTATGACAACCGGGACCGACGGCTTAACGTGCTCTCCGAGGCACAGAGTGGTCTCAGTGTACAATAAAATACTACGATCCATAAATTTTGAAAAAATTACTTTTTTTAAACCCTTTTTACAAAATTTCACTGTAATATTTTTTTTTAATTATGTAGTAACTTTCATTCAAGTCAAAAAGTAAAATCAAACAAAATTTTTACCCGAATTTTTCTGGTATAAAATTCTGAAGCTGGATTGAATTTGCATGAACACACTCACGCCAGCTCTCCTGCCTGCCTGCTTTTTATTACCAACACGACATTTCGCCCAACCTCACATAACCTCTCAGAAATAAACTTCACAAAGAACGTGCTCATATCTCAATATAAAATGCAGCTGCGAAGGTAACTCTATATTGACTTTTACAGCGCATTATTTGCATAGGTTTACGTTTTTTTCGTCCAGGTAGAAACGTGACCACAAACTCGAGGTGAACATTTCCCCGATCACGAGTCCTGCGAGATGTTATCTGAACGACACAGTGGGACAGTCGTACATGGTAATGTAGACCCAACTCTCGAGATTCAACGATATGGTTGAGGACACAATTAACCTGGCAACCTCACCTACCTCGTTAGCGTTTTGATGAATGTCTATCTTTAAATACATGACTTGTTTTCGGAACTGACTATGAATTTTAAGAATTTTTAGATAGAAAAATAAGCAGTTGTCTTTAGTTCTGTACCTAAAAATTTGTTAAGTTTAAAATTGATTTTTTAATTTTTGAAGGAAACAACTAAGTTCGGGTACAAAAAATACGCTTGGACCGACAAAATTGACGGAATTTCTAGTTCTGGAAATCTTAAAATAATAGAACATTCTCAAGGTGTTTATAATATCCGTGTGTACGCTAATTGTACTATGATGAACAGTGTAATATAATATAGCGGAGCCTCGTTAATGTCCAATAACACATTCACATTCTTCACAAATCCCATTAAAATGATTAACATCATCGTGCGACGTGAGCCCGGTAGGAACTGCTAGTTGTTTTTAAAAATCCACATGCGTCTGTTACGACACGAGTTACGATCGGTTAAATAAACGCAGTCTCCCATTACCGCCATTAATACGAACGATTGCTTCGAAACGAAATAAGCCAGAAATAAAATTGAACCGAATGTAACTGGCAATCGTATCTAGCGACATAACAAATTAAGGAAACGAGTTTTAAGACTGCTCCGTTTGGAAAAGACAATAAATAATTGTACCTTATGTTTATTTGGGATGTATACTATATTTATATGTAGTAGAGAGAACTTCAAAATAAAAAAAAAATTTAAAATGTAAAAGTAGTAGAGAGTTAGTATAATCAACAATGCAATGTTGGAGATTTAAACTCTGTACAATGCAAGCAATCGATGAACATAATCTGACAATTTCTTATTAAAAATAGGTCTCACGTTAAGACCACCTTTAACAAGTAATAACTAACATCTTTTAAACCAAATATTAACTCGCGCGTTACCTCCGATTCAACCAATATTTGTAATGTACGACTGCTTCCCAAAAGTGTATTTTCTTATTCAACAACTTCTACCGTTCAACGTCCGCGAAGCTGACACTGTGTTTGCCTAGTCGTGGCTTCATAAAACAAACAAGAACTATTCATATAGCTATCGAATTCTCGATCAGAAATTCTATTTCCACCCACGACACATGAGAAGCCTTAACCAACTTGAAAAAAAAGAATTAGGCGCAATCACACTGGGCGATCGAAACTCGAGTCGAACGGAATATATTTATTTAGTTTCTTACGAAAATAAACATCGGACACAATGCCAGTTTTAGGAACCACATTTTGTAAACAAAGTAAAGGACAAGATGGGGCTCCGGTCCTAAGGGAAAGCATTGATATATTTGTGTGTATTTTATTGATTGTAAATTGACAAGACGTTATCTAGGCGCTCACAACGCGTTAAAATAACCCTTGTTCGAATCCTGAATGTAAACTTTAGGAATACGGGTCCTCGCAGCAGGCCGGCACTGCGGGAGACCGGACCCAACAAGAACACCAAAACTCGACTATCTCTACGCCATGCTGCGAAACATACAAATTCACTTCGAGACGTGTTTAGTTTTACTGTCTAAATCAATCTATGTCAGTCTTGATTTTTTTAAAGTTATCTTTCATAAATAAACCCCAAGTTAACCAATGGTAAAACGACGTTTGATGGAATTATTAAACATATAAAATCAATAAACATGTTGCGAATACCCGCTGAGTTGCCAGAAAGCTGTGGTGGTCTCAGTGGAACCATAACCGTTTATGTGTAACATACACACACTTTTTGGATAGATAAAAGTATACTTTTAACTGTGAGAAGTAAATATTTTCATCTCAGCCCGTTAAATTCATCCAATAACCATTGCATTGGTTATAAACTTCACGGGAAAACATAAATCTAGTGACACTTGATTTGTCCATTGACAATAAAACGCAAATGCACATTCGTCAATTCTAAAGCGACAATGGCCCATAAAATATTGTTATTTAGAACCTCATAACTGGAAAGATTTACTGATCATAAACTAAGGTGAGTTAACCGCCCTTCATCGAAAGATTACTGAATGTATGGTATGTCTCTAGGTATGGCTCTAGGTAAGTCTCAAGTGGTATCTGTTGGGAGTTGGTCAAGATGCATGATGGGTTAGTTCGAGTGCCAGCCATATCCGGTGCGAGCAAATTTAACTCCCAATAGCCTTGTTTATTTAAGGGTGCACTGAACCATTAAACGCAGGAGTCGTAACAAACGTCGACAGCGTTCAATTCTTCAATACTATCATAATGCTCAACTTTCATTGGTTTCTTACGAACTCGTAAAAATTAAAGTGGATGCAGTTCAATATTTACGACAACGGTTTAAGCGTAACGATATTAAATCGAAACAATTACCGCATTAAGGTAAGTTTCATTGTTCACTCCCAGTGAGTTCATAAGTAGAAATATAAGATTTGAAAACGAACATTGGTTATATGGAAATAAGGTGAAATATGTAAATAGCCATTGATATTTTAAACTTAACTTGGGCAATCTTACCGATGTTATTTAGTAGAGCTTTCGAACCAATAAGCTATTAATTTAAGACTTACGAGTTAATTTAATAATTACTAAAATTCCGGTGAGAGTTAACTTGGTAAATGATGGTAACAATAAATGTTATGGCAAAAAATTAAACGCTGTAGCGACCCTATCGATTAATTTGTGTCTCCATTAGAATTCTCTTCACGGGCCAACAAAAATGTCCCTGTGGAGAGCATCGCAGTCGAATTTCGTCCATTATTTATGGTGTGCCATTCTGTTCAAAAGACTGTATGATTTACAGCGGGTCGTACAAAAGCTGCTGCCTTATTATGACGTGTTGGCCCGTGCATTGTGCCACCATATATTTATTCGACCGATTGTGTGTAATGTTTGTTTATTTTTGGTCCTTCTCAGTAAATACTGTATTGTCACAAAACTGCGACACAATTGAGTGGGACCATATTTCACGGTTCTTAATTACGGACATTTGAATGGAATGTTTTGCCAACAAACGTTTTGAAACCTAATAAAGTGTGTAAAATATTCATGTTAGAATATCACGAAAGCAGTTTCACTTCATTATTAGGACATGGATTTAGCTAGTTGAGAGAGATTGGATGAGTAAACACAGTAAGTAGATAGCAATCCGTGAAAGTACTCAGTTATCGTCTCGTTAACCAGGGAAAGAATGGTATTTTATAATTATAGTTGTATCTATCGTATTTAGTATCGATTAGCACCACGCGCCAGCAAGGCGGGAATGTACACATACATTTACTTGGGAGACTCAGGTATGTTCCGTCCTGACGCCAGTCGTGTTTGCATTTCACTCAACCAGCTACCTCGAACGTGTGTGGTCTTTGTCTATAACTATTTTAATACAAGCTATGCATAATATTTTTATCCTCGTCAAACATTCCGCCATAATCCATTATCAAATTACTGTCTGTAGTTTTTTTGCATTCTCAGCTTTTATAAGTGCGTTTAACAATTTAGATAAAATACAGAGGTGCAAAAGGTTTACCTACCATTATTCGGAATCGGAACATCACGAAGCTTTTAGAAGCTCTCAGTCACGTAGGATATTTGAGCTTTAATTCGTTACTTATGTGCGTTGGAGACATAATAAATGGTCTGAATATTACATTAAGTATTACACATTTTTATATTGAGTGCGGTCGCGTGCAGTTTCCGACGCCTATTCAATTACGCGAGTGTCGTCCCAGCAAAATTGTCACAGCATTAGGGATAATGGGCCAGTTTTGAGCTCTCGGGATAAACACAAAGGATATAGAAAATAGTGGTCGTGTGGCATCACTACGGGAGATTCTAATATTGTTCTTTGTGGTTGTACCACGCAGCAAGAGATTTCCTTCGTGGGATATTAAAGTACTCTTAATGAGTATTACTCTAGCTAGAAGGTGGGATTATGGGCCAGTAATCCTAATAGCTACCGAAACAAACACAACACTTTAATAGCCATAGCAACAAATATTTGACATGTGTAATGTCATTAGCTAAAACGTTAACGAGTGAGCACATTTCCCGCTATTTCGGTATATGCGCATTCCATAGCTGCTTGCATACATCATTTATCATGGTCGGTGAGCTGTCAGGTTTTAAACTGAGCTTAAACTGGGTTTGGGGCAAGTCGTCAGCGGTGGCAGCTGATGGACACGTCGTGACGGCCCATCGGAGCTGACGTGATGCCGCGCTTCGCACCAGAGGGTCACTATCTAACCTCCGTCTATGAAGAATATTATGTTTATAACCCAATCTTATAACAACATTTATTAAATTTTGTGAAAACTAATAAAATCTTCATAGTAAGAGATTTTCTAAAATTCTTGTGATAAAAAGAATCTGTTCTGAATTTGTATTATTTTTCCAGCGCCCGCCGGCCGTGCTACCATCTACGCTTCCAATTATCCCTCGGGATTTTCCCGTAAATGGATATAGACTAAAGCCCGATGATCCTTGTGATTCAGTTATTGAAAGGCAACCATAAATAACTCCAAAAAATAATCTGTAAATAAAGATCGGAACGTTTAATACAAGCTAAAGCAAATTTACAGAGCTTAACTAAAAATACTATTCAGTAAATCTTTATGTTATTAAATAAGCTTTTGCTTTAAGCTTCAGTGTTAAATAAAAGCATCGATCAATGGCCTTTTGAAATTAGAATATCATAATCAATTCTCCATAATAATGTGTAAATACTCGTACATTGAATAAACCCAGAACACTTACGTAAACCAAATTAGTATGAACAAATTCATGCACTCGTAAGTCAAAAGAGTATAAATGCGCACGCGCAACACTGATCGATCGGAGCTTTTTGTTCCGTTGACATCTCCATCGATCTTAGACCCAATTGTCGCCGAGACAGACACAAAACCACTGCCGAGGTGTGATTGAGAGAGCTCGTATCCTAACTCCGAAGTTCCTAACAACCGACACTATTATTTTGAATATGTTCACCTATCGATCACAGACGAAAGTAATTTTAGAACGGTGATCTATACACGAGATAACTACATAGACATTTTTCATTGTCAGCCGGACTAGCGAGCTGTCTACACGCTTTCTGTTGCTGTTATGAATATCAATACTTCTATGATAGATTGTTCTACTTTGATTATACGGGTAAATCTGTTTATCATATGACGCCCAATAAGTTGAGGGAATTGTTGACTTTCAATGAAGCCTGCATAAGATAGATAGCTAAAAGTTAGAGATTGTCCCAAAAATTTAATCTCTTGACAAAAAGCAGCGGGGGTGCAGCTAGTTCTAAGATTTATTTCACTAGCTGCATCCCATATCGCAGTTACACCTGCGGTTTATTTTTTGGAGATTATGACAATATCAGAGTGACCGATCAAATAGATTTTATCAGACTTTAAATTTATACCTTACTAGCGGACGACCGCAGCTTCGCCCGTTTGACAAACTATGCACATAAACCATCCTCGAGAACCACTCTATCCATTGGTGAAAACAAAATTGCGTTGCGTGGTTTTAAAGACCTACTTCCCTACATACAGAACGGAAGAGACTTTGTTTTATATTTATAATATTTGGTGATAGTGAAGTGATAGTGATAGTGATGTTATGATTATTGTAAGATGTCAAATGTGACTGAACGACAGTGAAAGAAAGAAAGAATGAAAAGAAAAACAGTAGTACGAGAGATAATAGAAATAAACAATAGGTATGTACCTACATCAGTGTGTGGAATGTTTTTGGTCCACATAGTGTAGAAAATGTGGTTACTTGAACTAACTAACCCTATATAATATCACTATCATAATCAGCATAATTATCTCAAAATGCTATTGTGGTCCCCTCATTAAGGTCTTAAAATCTAAGCATCTATACTATTATATAATTGTAAAGTGGTCGTGTCTGTACATTGGAGATATTTGAAAAAAAAAATACTTGGGTTATGTTATGTTAACGATACTGAACACGAAAATATTTTTTTTTTTAATTTCCTGTCTGTTTGTCTGTTTGTTCGCGATGGACGCAGAAACTACTGAACGGATTTTGATGGTTTTTTTATGTTAGACAGGGCTTGGTCAGAATTAAAATCTTACGTTTGTTTCATCGCAATCGGTTGATTAGAACCGGAGATGTGACCAAAAATATAATAAACTGAATTTAACGGAGATATATAGATGTCACTTTTTATTATTATTGATCAATTTTTATAGCTTATTATTGTTAGGTATTATTGTTAAGTAGTATTTATTAGTAAGTAAATAAATATACTTCATTTTTACATACGTAATTGTGTAAACAAATACGATGTACCATGTAAACGAATATGTTAGATAAATATCAATATTATATAAATGCGAAAGTACCTCTGTTACGCTTTCACGCCTACATCACTGAACTGATATTGATGAAATTTGGTACAAGGATAGATTAGATCTTAAGAGAGGACGTTTATGGTATGTTTGGTCGCGATAACCGACATCCACGCGGGCGGAGCCGCGGGCAACAGCTAGTATAAAATAAATAATAAAACAAATAATATACTAAAACATCAGCCATCATAATTTTAAAAGCTTTTACAGTTAACTGAACATGTCACAGCTTCATTACGAGCAATAAATAGGTAGTAATTTGAGAGAGTCGATCGTCATCGTCAGGAACAAATTGGCCGTGCCGTGTCTACGACCAGCCACCATTTACTCGATGTCTGTTTCTCGTGTATTTATAAACTATCTATTTATTCAGCTGTTGACCTGATTTCATTGCCAAGTTGTGACAATTCGGCGTTACATGGTTTGCATCTGTCCGCTCTACTGATAATGGTATATTATTTGTTGAATTCGCTTCTAAAGCTTTGATTCTCAATGTTTGTCAACACAACAAAAAGCAGGGGTGAATAGAGTGTGTGATTATTATAACTGATTTATAGAATTGTTAACGTTCTGTAATAGTTTAATTTGTTGAATTTACGAATCTGCTGTACTTACATTCTATATCTGCACTAACACTGTCCCTACCGTGTGTTTCCTGATACCTCAGTCTAAATTCGGATTATATATACTGTAGTATAAAAAACAGCTTACAATGATCGCATTCGATGATTGCATAATGTACCAGCAGGGTGAGTGGTTTCAGGAAAAATACGAGTAGAAAATGGTCAAAACTAATACAACGGAGAGAATAAAGCCCTACAATATTCGGACAATAAAAAAAAAATCCACGATAATGTATTAAGTTCCAACTTGGTAAGAATTTTAAAACCTGGCAATACTCCATATATGTGGTAAGAGCACGTAGCAGGGTAAGGCTATAAAATTTCTATAACATACCAGCAGGGCCGCATTCGTTGCGAAAGTGGCAAAGCTTGCACGTGCAACCCATATTACTTGTGATTGTTTTAGATTGCATAATGGCATGACAAGCAATTGTTCATTATCAAGTTAGTATTTCTTCTGTTTAATTAGTTTATAATATATTGTGCTTTATGATAAAATAGCAATACAAGGAAACAAATTATGATTAGTACAATAAAATAGAGAAATATAATAAGTGAACACTGTTAAGATTACATAATGTCACAGTCCATTTCTGGTTAATGAAATGTAGTGATAAAAAAATGTTTTACTAGTTTATTTAAGTATAAAATGAGTCATGTGGACACTGGTGTAAACTCATACATTTTCAAAATGTTACGAGAAAAGTACTTACCAACTCTATTAAAGCTAACTTTACGAATGTCGCACAAAAAATACCAATTAAATTCAAAAACCCATAGGTATGCAGAGTACGCTCTTCTGAATGTTATTTTTTATCATCCAATATTTTTTTTTCTTTCACCTGCCTAAGTGAGTCCCTGTGTACTCTCAATCGAGTGCCACAGACCGCAGTGACTTGACTGATTGCCATACAGAGCCAACAATGGTGTAACTAGAACCCAAATCTCGTTGTCGAAAGAAAAAAGAACCCTTACGGTTCTCTTGAACCTCGTTTGCTGTAACTTTACGAGGTGGAAATCATTCGTCAGTGTAAAAATATCGATTGAATCATTAATTTGTAGATGGGTGATAAGTTTTTCTACTGGTTTGCAACTGTTATAGAAATAATGCGGCTAACGAAGAGTAACTTTGAATATTTGTACTTATTTAATATAGTTACTTAATAAATAAAATAATAATAAATATGTTAGGACAATTCACACCACACCATCTAGTCTCAAACTACGCAGAACTTGTGATATGAGTACTATATAAACTGATATAAATACTGGTATACAATTTTGTTTTGTAAATACATACATATTATACATAGGAAACCTGTCCTATCTGTCTTCACACAAAGTTTGTCCCGACCAGGAATCGAACCTGAGACTCCGGTGTCGAAAGCGGATGCACTACCGACCACGCCACCGAATCAGTCGGTTTTTCCCATTTATTTCGGTTTGCTAGTTTGATATCATTTGAAGTTAATGGCTGCATAGTACGGTTCGTCAGTCAATATCTCTACTAACGAACATATTAGTCGTATACAGTTTTTTTAAAGACTATCATTATTGTAGGAAAAACTTATAAACATGACGATTTATTACATGTGTAGATCTTGACGGGAAAATAACTGTCTATTTTCAGAACTGGTATCTTCTCATACATTTCAACATAATCAACTACTTCATAGGTACTGCACCTATCCTAATAAATAACATTGCAAGACGACAACATATCATTATACGGTAATGCGTCTTGTTATGTGGAACAAAAACTTGTAAAGATAGGTACCGAGTATGTTAACTAGAGCTCAGGTGTGTGAAGTCGACCAGTGCTTTGATATCGATTACCTTATAAAGGAAATGTGCAAAAAAGTGCTCCTATCCGCGGCTGGTTCAGAAACCAGAAATTTATTAATACTTGCCCACATCCCGGGTCCACACACATGTGAAGGCATCTCGACTAATGGCGGTCGTATCCAACACCCCAGAGATTCGGAAATATCGATTATACTGGCTGGGGATAGACACGTTCGTTATTTATATGTGAACATGACTTTTTTTATTGAATTTTGCATTCGGTTAACAAAGCGGGAAGCCTACAACATGATCTTTAATTTCATAAACCACACGACAGTTAATTTATTTCACAAATTATTCCAATCTAAACTATCCAAATAACATTAGCATATAACAGTATTAAACATAATTTAAATTTCATAACAGTGTAGGAAAACTACACGTCGTTTAATAAAGCAATGTCAGTGACTAAACATGAGGTGTTGAGGACAATGCGTTGTAAAGCTTTGAAACGATTAAAGTTTAGCCGACGTCAAGCATAATTGAAAATAACGAGATGCATATTCATGTTACTACAAGAGCTTGTATTTATTACAACTGTTAACTTGCTTGTAGGTAATAGAAGGTTTGTTTGGTAGGAACAATTTGGTTCTTTTTTTTTAGCGGACCCGATAGACGTTGTCCTGCAAAAAAAGAACCAAATTGTGAATCTAAACCATTCTCGAATCACCTAGAACACTCACAAAAAATTTCATCAACATCGGTCAAGCTATTTAGGAGGAGTTCAATTACAACGTCTGTCGGGTTTGCAGGACAACGTCTGTCGGGTCCGCTAGTACTCGTATATAATTCTACTGTACGTGTGTATGTCACTGAACTTCTCTTAAACGGCTGGACCGATGTTGATGAAATTTTTTGTTTGTAAGGGGTTTCGAGAATGGTTAAGATTCACAATTTGGTTCTTTTTTTTTTGCAGGACAACGTCTGTCGGGTTCGCTAGTGAGTGTATGTATAAAATAAATTAATTGATAAAATATTACTAAGAATATTAAAACGTTCTTAAAATACCTACTCAATGGCATATTTTTTATCTAGAAATGCATGCAATGACGATACAAACTGATACGAACATAACATACGATAGAATTCAAAGAATTGCTAGTTCTAGGAACCTGGTATATTAATTTTATGATGACCTCTAATCTGTATAGCTGTGTCATGCATGATTTAGCTAGACGAATATTACTAAGTATTTAATACATTTTGTAGTAAGTGGTGTAAATGCAGTCTAGTAACACTAAGTGGGTCCGGGTCTGATGACCTCTAACGGGCACGGGCTTCTACCATGTAGCCACGTAGGTATATTGAACCTAATCCTTATTGAGTCGTTCAGTTTCCACTGCTAGGGGCTACTTAATTGCTTTTAAATTAATCTTCAATCCCTGGGCAT
>OY748287.1:20591120-20683620 GCA_963556515.1 Nudaria mundana
GGTGATCCAGTCACAATAATAATTCGATACAGTTGTTTCTGAAATTAGCGCGTTCAATCAAACAAACTCTTCAGCTTTATAATACACAAGCGGACGCGGCTTCGCTCGCTTGACAAATATATACTAAAAACTTTCCTTAAGAATCACTCTCTGTTGGTGAAAACCGCATCAAAATCCGTTGTGTAGTTTTAAAGATCTAAGCATACATACACGGAAGCGACTTTGTTTTATAATAGGTATGTAGTGATAGTGATAATAGTGATAGTGAAGTGATGAAGATTTTTTCGGGGGTTTCGAAAAAAACTGTAATTTTAAAACAATAGAACCTTGGACTTCACTTTATATTACTAGACTTATCTTCTACAGTATTTAAACAGAAAAAAATATATTTTCGCATAAAATCGCTAGTTAACTAGGTACTGTATCGGTACAAATAGTCGTAATATATAGGTACACCTTCACGCCTAAAGCACAGAATAATAAATGTACCTACTTATATTTTCTTTGCCCTTAAGTGAGTTCGAAAGAAAATTGTTTTAAAACTTTAACTTTTTGAATTAGTTTCAGTTTCAGCAGTTTTTCAGTAGGGCGATATAGTTACTATTGAAAGTAGTCGTATCACATAAACTCTTGGTCATTTGATGATCTGTTACTATTGAAAGTAGTCGTAGGAAGTTACGTTTGAGAAGTATCTAGATAGAGGTTTGTAGTAATAGAGTAGGTAGTTCAGACTTCCGTTCAAAAAGTAGAGGTTGGTATTGTGTTAAAAGGGAGGGAAGAAGGCGATTATCGATATCTTGAATGATGAAATTACCTATAGTTGTGTAAGTGTAGTTCTTTATAACATTGCTTCGGTCTTCTTGATGCTAGATAAGAAAGTACCTATGTTAGAATTACGTGGGAAGAACTAAAGAGGAACGTTTGAAGACCGTACCTAAAAAGCACGTTAAGCTGTGGTCCTGGTGGTTATACGAACACCTGTGGCTGTCGTTACGGGTAGTTGGAGCCCAAATCAATATCAGACTGGTCTAACTACAGAACTTTGATATTGCTTATGGATTGAGGAGGTCAGATGGCAGACGCTCCACGGAAACTGGGCCACAACTGGGTTGAAAAAAAGTTCGGTGGATAATGAAGTAACGACGAAGATGGTTAACATCTTCGTTAATTAGTTCTTATTATTTGGGTATTTGTGACACTGTTAGTGCCTCTAGGGATGGGATCTAGGACTGTGAGTTGTGTACCACCTAGGTCTCTCGACCCGTCCTCACGTTGTTCGTTTTACACAAAATAGGTAAGTAGGCTACCTATAGAAAACACTTATGAATTACCTAGACCTACATGTTACAATATTTTCTCATTAATCAGCTGGCGTAAGTATGCCGTGTGAAAATCCGTTCATAGATTTTGAGTTGCGAACAAGCAGAACTCCGAAACAAAATCACACAAATATATGATTCGAATGGTAATCGAACCTGAGACCTCAGGGACGGTAGTTAGTCGCATACTCATACCACTGTGTCACCGATGACCGAGGCAGTTGTCGTATCATTATTGATTCCAATTTGGCAGGTATGTAGGTTCCTAGTAGCCTAGTAGGTATCTTCTACATACTAGGTATCTTCTACATACCTAACTACTTAGGATTAAAAAGTAAATTCGGAATTTAAGGATAATAATTTGTAATATCGATAAAATACAGATTAAAGCTATCTTAGTTTGTGTAATCTATGATAAATCAACTCACCCAATAACCTCCACACTTCCGCACTGCTCAGGTAAACATTCAAATTAGCCAAACACGCAGGCAATAACAAAACGAACATTAACAACTTCATGATGCCAGTTCCCTGCACCTAACCTCTCAAAGTATCAAATCCAGGCTCATTAGCACTCTCAAAGTTCACCAAAACACATTATTATTTATTTAGTTTCACATTTTCATCCACCGTCCCAACAAATTCAACGAAGCTGGCTTCTCGCTTCTCAACGGTGCAAGATTATACACTCGAATAAAACGTACAAATGTAAAACAAAACCCCTTTTAACTCATAAATTACAGACCGAATCTACAAATGTCCTTCACTTTATTCATAAATAGGGGTAATAGTTTAAGAATTTAATAGATTTCTGTTTATAAACAAAGATATTGTCAAGGTATCTCAACGAAACAGCGCGACACAACCACTCCGTAACGTAGTTCTTGTCAAACTGGTTTATTTGTGTTTGACTGTTTGTATTCTACTGTAGTAGCACCACAGACGGACGGCCAAGCAAAGCAGCAAGCAGCAAGCAATGCATCCTTCTCTCTCTTTGCTACACTACTCCAACACTCCCATGTATGTACACTATGTATAGTAGATAGTACACGCGCCTCTGTTGTGTGAGTTTGTGAACTAAACGCGTTTTGTACAGAGAGGTTGAGTAGTATGATACGATGTTTACCTTTTGGACCCCGGGCACGATCAACGATCAATCAAATTTGATAATAACGTACACTGACGGCACATATTGATCGTTTACCTCGTCGCTTGAAGCGTTTGTCAAACAAATCTACGTTATGGACGTAAATATTGTCGTGAATGACAATTCGTAAAATTCAGGGTTACCAACTGAGGGGCATTCTCCCCAAATTTTGGGGGTAAATAAGTGGGAATTTTTAGGGGCGGTATATTTTTAGTGGTATTGTTATGGATATTTAGGCTTCTTATATTTTTAGATTTATACTGGTATTATAAAAAGAAAAGATTTGATTGTTTGTTTTCTTTTTCAATTGAATAGGCTTCGGAACTATTGAACCGATTTTGAATTTAATTTTGCTAAACGTTACTTTTTATTTTTCACATTTCAGGGGATTTTTTATACGATTTAGGCAATTCTAGAGGTTTTAAGTTTCAAGCATAAATACTTCATGGAGTTGGTAACACTGACTTTTTAAAGATTGGTACAGTCTTGAAGCCAACTGACAATGGCTTCAATCGCCCAAGAAAACACTGACAATAACGTATAATTGTCAATCAAAATACTGATCGTCCCCGGTGGGCTTTTCTACGACCATAGAGATCAACGAAACGTGCAACTTACACGTATGCAACCTAGATGGCGCTTATAAATGTTTAAGAAAATCAAATCCGAAGTTCGGATTTTTCATGCTCCTAGAGTTGTTTGTTGTACAAGTATTACAACAAAAATAGAGTCAGTTAGTCAGTAAGTAGCGAATAGTAGACCATCTCATGTGACTACACTACTACGTAATTTATACAGACAAAAAATCAACGATAATACACAAATAATTTAATATCTAATGTTTTCAATGTGATCGTGTTCGTTACTACTTAATTAGAAATCGCTGCTTGTTTACACGCCTGTTAAGCACAATGAGCATCTTATTACATTATAAGACTGAGCCAGTTTGTGGGTGGTCTTACACTTAGCAGCTACCTACCACATGTACGTAGGTACTTAATTATACTTTTTGTGATGAGCACGAACAAGGATCAAGAATTAATCAACAATACGGTGGTGTTCTGGTATTGAATGCACATATTGATACACTTTGCCATGTGAAATCCTATTCATGTAGGTAGGTATACCTAGTTGAGACAAAATGAGACAACTAAGAATAGTAGGTACCACTATTAACACAGAAAATCACCACTATCACTTTACTATTATCTATCTACTCACTATTACTTCATATTATTAAACAAAGTCGCTTCCGCTATGTATGCTTAGATCTTTAAAACTACGCGACCGACGACCGCTAGTATAATATCTATATATATAATACGCCAGTGCAGCCGGTTCTTCTCCTAAACTAAGAGTCGCACAGTCAAGTGTGGCACACCGTTGGAAAGGTCGTGGTCTCAAGTGGTGCGATAAGATTAGAAATTTGACAAAAAGTAAATTTTAACATGATTTAAACTGGATTTAAGATTAGGCGCGCGATTTAGTAGCAATTAAAATTAAACACACAAAAATATATTCGCGCGTGCTATTTTTGAAAGGAACATTTTTTGAAAAAATTCTTTTTTTTTTTTTGTTCTGCATCTATCTACTCACTATCACTTCATATTATAAAACAAAGTCGTATATGTATGCTTAGATCTTTAAAACTACGCGACGGATTTTGATGCGGTTTTCACCAATGGATAGATTGGTTCTCGGGGAAGGTTTTTGTATAAAATTTGTCAAGCGAGCGACGACCGCTAGTATAATAAAAATTTTATAATGATCTTACTGAGTTAAATTGATTTTTATCTCGGTTCAGAGAACCTTACCTAAATTCCTAATCCGTGCATGGATAGACAAGTCCACCAGTAGGTATGTATTTCTTTCTATACTTGCTTGGGCCTTGGGTCTTGATGAAAAATGAAAAGATAATATTTTCCAGCGTCATCTGGTGAAAATAATGTAAACTAAATCATATATTTCATCAACTTATGCACCTTTGCCTACTCCGAATGTAGGTAGGTGCTTGTCCATCTTTTATTATCTAATGGAACTCTGCCAAGTCTACCTACTCAGGGTATCCCCTAAGGGTGTTCCCTTGGGAATGGGCAGCTAGATAAAAAACCAGTGCACGCGAGCGAAGCTAGGTCGCATGTCCATTGCTGCGGGCGTCTCCGGTGGCTCCAGAAGGTATTTCTGGTGGCGCCCGGCGGACTTTGGCCAGCTGTGTGGTCTCTTCGGGGTTTTTTTTTTTTTTTGAGTCAATTGGTTTTTAGTTCAGGAGTGGCGCTTATGGAGTACGGCCTCTCCTGGAACCGTTTGCAAGTTGATTGTTTAAATGTTATGTGCCGTTAAAGTGTTTTAGTTGATTTACGATATAGGTAATGTGGTGGAGGAATGAGTTACGTGTTTCGGTGTTGTTTGTTAATTTAATTAGGAGAAGGGGGTCTTGAGGATCGATATTGTTGTTTTGGCAGATATGTGTAAATGTTAGTCGTGAAAGTGCGAATCTGGGGCAGTGATAAATAAGGTGTTGGAAGGTCTGCGAGATTGTGTTGGTGCAAGGACAGAGGTCGTTGTCAGTGATGTGAAATCGGAAGAGGTATGATTTGTGGAAGGCATGGTTGGTGAGGAATTGGGTTATTGGAAAGGTGAGTTTGACTTTGGAGAGGAAGTTCGTGAGGTCATGATAGGTAGGAAGGAGTTGCTTGGTGTGGATTGACCCGGCAGAATTTTCGTAGAGTTGTTGTGAGGAGGTGAGAAGGTTTGTTTTGTGTATGTGTTTTATGTATGAAAGAGGTGTGTGAGAGTGGTCTGGTTGTTTGTGCAGGAAAGCCGCAGCTTTAGCCGCCGTGTCGGCTGCCTCGTTGCCAGGGATTCCGGCATGGGCTTTTACCCAGGCGAATTGTATTTGGATGTTTTGGGTTTTGGCAAAGTGCAATTGGCGGAATATGTTGACTGCGAATGTGTTATGGCTGTAGGGAT
The DNA here is from genome assembly GCA_963556515.1 of Nudaria mundana. Lineage (NCBI taxonomy): Eukaryota > Metazoa > Arthropoda > Insecta > Lepidoptera > Erebidae > Nudaria > Nudaria mundana. Next base: position 20,596,557 of record OY748287.1, read on the forward strand.
TGGAAAGTTCGAGGAGAGCAGATTTGGAGTCGTAGAAGATGTAGTAGGAGTTTGTTGCTGATTATAAATTGACAGACTTTTTCAATGGCAAGCATTTCTGCTTGGAAAACGGAGCAGGAGGGGTGTAACTTGAATTTTTTAACTGTAGGAGAGGTGGAATGCGGACTGAAGGCGACGAAGGCTGCTCCTACGACATCGTCATGCCGACTACCGTCGGTAAAGATATTACAGTAATTATCGGTTTGGAGGTCTATGTATTCCTCTGTAGTGAATATTTCCAGGAAGGTTATGGGTTCCCGGAGGGAGGGGTGAAGAAGAGAGGATGGGAGAGAGGGTTTTTCAACGGGGATGTCAAGAGGAAGGAATGATGAGGCGCCACGGAGTTTGGAAGTTTCAATGTCCGAGATGCTTTTAATTTTTTCTGGTAGAGGGGTTAATTGTGCAAGTGTTATTGATGTTATTGTGCTGTTGTTTCGGAAGCCGTGAATTATCTTTATGGCAAATAACCTTTGGAAAGAGAGTAGTTGTTTGACTACAACTTTGTATTCCAGGGCACTGGACCAGACTGATGAAGCGTAAGATATGATGGGGGTGATGACTTGGTCGTAAATTATTCGGATATTATCGGAGTGGATGCCCCAAGTGGGTCTAGTGTAAATAAGGAGCTTGTAGAATATTTGTTTGGCTTTTTCAATTATGTGGTTAGCGTGTTTTATGAATTTTAATTTGTCGTCTATTATGACTCCTAAGTATTTGAGTTCTTTTGTAAATTTTAGCTTTGTGTTGTTCATATGTATGTTTAATTTAGTAGATTTATTGGTGAAGCCTATGATGGTCGTTTTCTCTGGGCCGAAGTGAAGTTTGACATTTTTCCCCCATTCATTAATATGGTGCAGTGCCAGATTAGTTGTATTTTCTAAAGTGGTGAGATCGGTCGAATGTGTTGTCAGAAGGACATCGTCAGCAAATGCTTGTATATGACAGTTATCTGGAAGTGGGAGGTCGAGGAGCTCATCCATGATAAGGTTCCACATAGTGGGACCACAGACGGAGCCCTGGATGCAGCCGCGAGTCATGTTTTTGGTGGTTTCGATGTCAGAGAAGGTAAGTCCCACTGTTCTATTAGTTATGTAGCTAATCAGAATGTTATATAAGTTGCTGGGGCAATTGTAATGACGCAGTCTAATAAATATAGCAGGCCACCAAGCATTATCAAAGGCTGCCTTTATGTCCAGTGATATAGTAATTACGTGTTCACCGTGTGATTTATATGATTTAATGGCATGGACAGCGTTTGAAATGGCCTGGGAGGTGGAGACTTGCTGTTTAAATCCAAATTGTTTATTATTATTGAGGTTGTTGATGTTAAGGTGATAAGTGAGGCGATCGATTATTAGCCTTTCTAGCAGTTTGCCAAAAACATTAATGAGGCCAATGGGACGGAATGAGGATAAGTTAGTATAATTAGGTTTGTTAGGTTTCGGAATGATTTTAACGACAGCATGCTTCCATGGCAAGGGGAAGTAGGTTAGTTCAAGGCATCTATTGTATATTTTAGTTAGATAATCGGGAAATTGATTGGCGAACTGTAGGCAAATATCTGCGGTTAAGTGGTCAACGCCAGGTGCCTTTTTGTGGCTCATATGATTTAGGCCATTCAGAATTTCGGTTGTGGTAAATGGAGGTTCAGATGGAGTGAGAAGAGGTTGGTTCATTGAGGATCTAATCGATTGCTGTGAAGGGGTAAAGTCGATGGTGTCATCAGGGAAGAAGTTATCCATTAGGGCATTAGCAGTTTCCAAGGCGTCGGTGGAATAGGTGCCGTCGTTAAGAAGAAGGGTGGATGGTGGTTGTGTTAGTGGTTTTGTTTTAATGATTCGGTTGGTGACTGACCAGACGTTTTCTTTTACTTGTTGGTTGCAAAATTCCTTGAAATGTTGGGTGGATGTGGCGCAGAAGGCTTCGGAGTAAGCTTTTCTAGCAATTTGTCTCTCAGCAATAACCTCGTTGAGAGGGAGACCGCGTCGTTTGTATCGGGAGAGTTTGTGGTGTTTCCGGAGTGCGTTGGCTTTAAGCTCTTGCAAGTGGTCATTCCAGAAAGGGGGTTTTTTTGGCGCGCCGCGAGTTCGAGGTAGAATACTATCGCAGGCGTGTTGAATGGCTTTTGTGACATCATCTACAAGGGTGTCAAGATCTTGTGTGTTAAATTCGTTGATACGTTCGATGGAAGGCAGTCTCTCGCGGATCGCATCAGTGAACCTATCAATAATTCTATCCCATGATACAGTTGTCGTGTTATATTTGTATGTAGATAGCTTTTTGGTTTTAGTGAAGCGTGTGCTAGTAAATGAGACATAAAAGGTGATGGAATTATGGTCTGAACTAGGAATTAAGTTGAGGTCAACCATCCAATTGGTGATGCTGATGGATGAGCGGTTGCTTGCTAGTGTGAGATCAATAATTGATTCACGTGGTTGATTGTGGGTTACGGTCTGAAATGTGGGTGTGTTTCCTTCGTTATTGATAATTAAATTGTTGTTGGTGACAAAATCTGCGATTAAGTCTCCTCTGTCGTTGCATCTGTTTGAGCCCCACCAGTGGTGCCATCCATTAAAATCACCGCATATAAGGAAAGTGGAGTTGCGATTGTGGTTTATGAAGTCCTCAAGGGTATTGAGGGTGTTGTAGGGATCAATGCGGGGTTCGATATACACGGAAACAAGATGAATTTGGTGATTTGTAAGACTATCTTTACACTGTACAATACATATATTCGAGTTGGAGTGACTGGTGATGCCTAGTACGGAGGAAATGTTTTTGCGGATGGCTATGGATGCACGGGTGGGACGAGCGGTGGGAAATTGATAGAGCGTATACATCTGGTTATCGAGTTTCATTCGCTCGTTTGTTCCTGTGTAGGGTTCCGTAATGAAAGCAAAGTCAGGTTTGTTATTGTGAAGGTAGACGCAAAGTTCATGTAAAGCATTTCTGCTTTTGCCAAGGTTAATTTGAATGGCGTTGGGTTTTATGACTGATGGTGAGTTAAACAGGGTGTTGGGTGTATTATTGAGTGTACTACTATTATGGTCCATAATCGGTCCTGGAACGAGTGCGTGCAGCCATAAAGATTTTCCTTGGACAGGTATTTGAAGTTGCGCTGTGGTCTAATTTATCATTACCCTTGTTGCCTTTTTCTTGATGAACTTTGCAGTTGAAACATGTGGATTTTGTTGAGTCGTTCTTGTTTGGGCAGTCCTTGTACTCGTGACCAGAGTCAGAGCAATGGGAGCAGTTAATTTCCTCAGAAGTGCAGTGGTTACGAGTGTGTCCGAATTTCAGGCATTTAAAGCATTGTAAAAGAGGAGTGAACTCTTCTACATGAACTCGTTGGTGGTCCACATTGAGTTTCTGTAGGTTGACGATGGTGCGCCATAGTGGCGGAGATACCATGAAGACGGCATTGTAGAGGGACCTATTTCTGTTTCCTCGTTTAAATTTAAGGGTGATTTCATCGGAATTAAAATTGTTTTGGTTTGTGATTGTTTCTGTTAATAGTTCTAATGGGATGGAGTTGGAGATGCCTTTAACTATTATCATGGGTTTTAATTTTTTGCCAGCTTCGGCCTGAAGGTTGGTGGTTTTGTTGATTTTAGTGAGAGCAAGGTCCCTTTGCTCGGTAGTGTCGAATTCAACGCGAATCTTATTGTTGCTGACATTGGTAGTCCTAGAGGGCGCAAAGTTAGTGTCCTTGAAGGTAACACGCTGCCGGAAGTGTTGTAGAGTTTCAGTAGAACTTTGCACGTTGCTGGTGGAGGAGACGATTAGGGAGGGTTTGGTGGTGGGAATTTTGGGGGTTTTAGGGCGCGCGGGGAAGGTGAGGACCGACGAGTAGAGGGGTTGGGTGGGGTTAACTGCATTATTCGGTGTTTGTCTCATTTGTTTCACCGTGCTGCAGACATCCCTAAGTTGTTCTTTGACTGGTATGAGTTCAGTGACCAGATGATTTTTTATAACGGAAGTGATGGTGGAGATGAGATTGTTACTCAAGCCCTCACAAGATTCATCGTTTGGAATGGAGGTAGGTGTAGGAGTTGGGTTAACTGGAGAGGCCATAAGGTGTGACTTCTGTAGGTCACTAATGGTGTCAAAGATTTGAAGGATCGCCGCCCTGTCCTCCTTCTTCAGGCTTTTGCCTCTGGTGAGTAGATTGCGTGCGGTTTTAATATTTTGAGTCAGCTTATTGTGAAATTCAGCAGTAGGTGAGTCGGTAAAAGATGACAGCGACGGAGATTGAGAGAAAATAGGAGGAGGTGAACGCGGTCTTGAAAGGGTAGGGACAGATGTATTGAGTTCATCACAGTCTGAGGATAAGGGAATGAGGGGCTGAGAAAGTAGAAGAGGAGGGGCAACGGGTTGAGAAAGTATGGGGCAAGTGAGGAATGAAGGTTGAGTGCTAGTTTCACAGCTCTCATCGTCTGACAGTGCTAATCTTGCCACTGTAAAGGTACTGTCTAGATTAGTTTTTTCCAGCGGTACTGCTGGTGGCCGAGCCTTCCTCATACGTTGGGGGCTCTTAAAAAGCGCCATAGTGGTTTAACAACAATAGGAAATTGAAATGAGAAAACTGATAGTAAAATGAACGTTGAATGAATATTCGAAATAAGTAAAGGAATATGTATATATGTAGTCAAAACAAGGAGATTAAAAGTTAAAGAATTTAGAAAAATAAAGTAAACCAAATAAAAATTTTAGTCTATCTTTTGGTTTATTTTACCTACGGCGACCTTCCAGTGCTCCGGATTGAGAGTCTAGGTCCCTGAACGAGAAAACAGGGCGGGTGGGCGGGATGGGCGGGCGATCGCACGCAGTTTTTTGCGATTTTCTCGGAAACTATAAGACCTAGAAAAATAAATGATACGTCTAAAGATAGGTATTTAGACGGGCTATATTGTGACGTAATAATAATATTTGGTGTAGTATAAAAAATTGAAATTATAGCACTTTGACTGTTTTTGAGGCACCAAGTGTACCACAAAAGTGAAATTTAATACAACTAACTATCAACCTTTATCAACAAACGGGGTGTCCAGAGAAAGGTATTGAGATGAACTTTAATATGAGATCATAAAAAGTCTAGGTCTAGAACAAAATTCGGATTAAACAATTCTGAAACTACTATTTGGTACACCAAGTGCACCGCGAAATGAAAATTTCTGCAGCTAAATATGAGTTTTTACTATTGAAGTCTGTACCGCCAGAAAGCGCCTCTGGAGAGATATCTAGCGGTATAGATGATTTGTTTAAAATTTGAGGTTTTATTTGTAAAATTTACGGTTTTATATGAAACGTTAGGGTTAGGTTAGGTAAATATTTTTTAAAACGAGCGAATCCGGGCGAACGTTATATGTATGTAACGGGTGCAACAAGAGGATGTCAAAACTGTAAAAAATATCGATGTAGGTCAAAAACTGAGAGAGTTATGCTGTCAAGAAGGTTAAAAATTCGTTGATATTTCGCTACAAGTGTTCCTCTAAGGTGGATTTTGAGAAATTTCTATGGTAGCTTTATATAATGCAACACGCAGTTTCCTGCGATTTTCTCGGAAACTATAAGACCTAGAAAAATAGATACGTCTAAAGATAGGTATTTAGACGGGCTATATTGTGACGTAATAATAATATTTGGTGTAGTATAAAAAATTGAAATTATAGCACTTTGACTGTTTTTGAGGCACCAAGTGTACCACAAAAGTGAAATTTAATACAACTACCTATCAACCTTTATCAACAAACGGGGTGTCCAGAGAAAGGTATTGAGATGAACTTTAATATGAGATCATAAAAAGTCTAGGTCTAGAACAAAATTCGGATTAAACAATTCTGAAACTACTATTTGGTACACCAAGTGCACCGCGAAATGAAGATTTCTGCAGCTAAATATGAGTTTTTACTATTGAAGTCTGTACCGCCAGAAAGCGCCTCTGGAGAGATATCTAGCGGTATAGATGATTTGTTTAAAATTTGAGGTTTTATTTGTAAAATTTACGGTTTTATATGAAAAGTTAGGGTTAGGTTAGGTAAATATTTTTTAAAACGAGCGAATCCGGGCGAACGTTATATGTATGTAACGGGTGCGACAAGAGGATGTCAAAACTGTAAAAAATATCGATGTAGGTCAAAAACTGAGAGAGTTATGCTGTCAAGAAGGTTAAAAATTCGTTCCTCTTCGGGGGTTTGGTCGGAACGAAAATCCCGTGTCGTTGGGGTTGGGTTTAATCCCGCGTTCGGTGAGTGAATCTGGTTGCTTGCTGTAGGGCAAAGGCCCCGCAGCACGCAACCCTTCTAGCCTGCTTCTGTAAGGACGGCGGGTGGCTATCCCGCCGTCCTCAGGCCCCGATCATGAAGGTCGATGGTCCTGGGCGTAGATGAATCTGCGGCGCCCTGGCCGCTGACTGTGAAACTCGGCGGGGAGGGTACGCTCCCTCTCCCTCTCGGCCGCCTCCTTCGCGAGCATGACTTACTCGCAGAAGAACACGGCCGCGTTCCAGCTACTCGCGCTGAAGACCATAGCTTGGAGCATGGTTTCTAGCTAGAGGATATCTACGCCCAGACCCGGACTACGAGGTCCCGGCGCTGACTCGCCCACGCGGCACTTCACCAACGTGTGGAGTGCGGTGTCGTTGTCGGAAACCTCGCAGTGTTGACACCGGGGTGTGACCTCACGATGGATGCAAAACAGATAGCTACCGAAGCATCCATGCCCGATAACGATCTGCGTTGCACGATACGTGAGGTCACCATGCCGCCTCTACAGCCACTCGTCCATGATCGGTTTCACCGCCGCGATGACGGTAGTTCCCCACTTTGGTTGCTCAAATCGCTCCCTCCAAGCCTCGATTTCCCGAGACGCAGGCCTGTGGTCCTGCTCCAGCGCCTCCTTGAGCCATTCAAACAATGACGCAAGGGCTATCGCGTCCAGGTCCCATGGAGGGGTCCCGGCTAAGAGACAAGCAACCTCTCCGGAGATTGTGCGGTACCCCGTATGGTTTTGACGGCCAATGTTCGCAGAGGTCTGTTTAACAGAGTCACGTTCACCCTGACCGCCAATCTATCCGCCCATACGGGAGCGCCGTATAAGGCCATGCTCCGGACGATCCTCAGGTACAGTCTCCTGCAGGAGGCGTTGGGTCCCTTTAGGTTGGGCATGAGTCGCGAAATCGCGACTGATGCCCCCGTCATTTTGGGGACCAAACTTCGGAAATGTGGTCCGAAGTTCCATCGGCTATCAAGTACGATCCCTAGGTACTTCATCGAGAACCTTCAGGTGGACCGTTCCGAGGTCCGTGAAAACAGAGAACCTCGGACTTGTGCAGGGCCACCTCCAGTCCCAGCCGCCGTATCCGACCCACGACTTGAGCAACACCCGTCGTGACCTTGAGTGCTGCCTCCTGATGCGTTGCACCCCGTGCCGTGACGAGGATATCGTCGGCATAGCATGTCACGCCGACGCCCTCAGGCAACGTACCCGCAGCACCCAGTCGTAGCCGATGTTCCACAGAAGCGATCCCAGTACCGACCCCTGCGGAACACCGCACGACACATCTCGCCTAGCTGGCCCGAGCCAGCTAGGGTACCTACCGCATACATAGGAGTACCTACTAAGCAAACTATTGTAAACAACTCTTCATGTTAAAAGCAAACTACATTATGGGAGGTTTGGATTGACAGAAACAAAAAATAAAAATCGAACTTACATAGCAATTACCTGCCAGTATCCAGTTATGTCTGATAAGTAGTGTAATTACATTTCGTTGCTTGAACAAGACAGGTTGTATAAACTTTTGTTTGTTTCTCTCTGCAATTTGTACTAAATTATAGGGCACGCACCGCTTGTGGAGTTTGAAGCACGCCTCTCATGAATGCTCCCAGAACTCAGCTTATTTCCTACGTACCGAACCTTGTTCTGATATACAAAATGTAATTATGTTGGTGTTATTTTGCGGATAGTGATTGAGATTAAAGTACAGTGCTTCTATTTTCAAAATTAAGCTGACATACGGATATGGAAATCAAAACGAAACAAACAGACAAATAAGTATGTTGTAGCATAGTTCTAAATTCAAGTTAATATACTTTTTTTTTTTGTCGAGGATTTTGTCAATAATGGGCATGTTAGCCTCATAGTTAATATACTACATGAAACACCTAATAATAACATGGAAATTAATATTCGGTTGCATTCGGAATTTCGGATATACTTACGATGAAGGACGATGACTGTTTTTCTGTTCATGCTGTTCGGCTGTGGAGTGGAAAGCTCTTCCGGACGATATCGATATAAGGAACTGCAAAACTGTTAATGTCTTCAAGAAGAAAGTGAAGGAACACTATCTCGCTTCCCTTCCTTAACTATTTGTATGTTAATGTATAGGTGCAAAGGGGCTCTACCAACATTTTTACGGCCCCAGCGACCTCACCAGCTAGTGGCGCACCTGCTGATCAACGGACGAGGCTCGTTAATTAACGTTACCTATGGAGTGGCTTCATCCCCTACGTAGGTACCAGGTGGTACAACAGTGTTGGTCCGGGGGGGTACCACCGTGCAGCTGTGCTAAAGCCCCAAGTAACCCAGCCCAGCCTGGGTTGCGTTAGGGGTTCAGCAGCTGCACCGCCGGGCCCGGGGCGATGTATGGTGCAGCAGGTATGGGACCAGTGGGGGCGAAGCGGAGTCTAGTGTGGGTGGCTAGAATAGAAATAAGAATTACAATATACATAATTTTACACTAAAAACATTTACATTACAAAACATCGTTTAAAAAATCCTCCGCGTCATTGCCGACTGGGAATGTTCCCAGCATGCTGGCTGTGTTGCCACGTTGGATGGCGATACTTATTCTTTGGGCCAGAAAATAGCCAGCCTTCTGGTCCTGAGAAGCATCGATTAAGCGTTTAGCAATGTCTTTATAAAGGCGGCGAGCACTCGGACCCCATGACCCCAGTGTCTCAATAATTGCTTTAACAGCTCCTAATAGATACCGGACTGTTTGTATTTCGTGCGACAGAGATAACGCTCTACGAAGCCGATATTAGCCGATTGTCTCTTTCCAAAGGTCGATGTGCAACATTTATCACCGGGTACTCTACTGGGCTGGGTGACTCGTCAGCAGTAGATCGAGCAGAGCGGGCACGTCATCTGACCTGTCTGGTATCTGGGTGATCCCGCATACCATCTGGGTCAGACCTTGGGACAGAGCGAACGCATGGGCGGCCCTACCTGCATGATCAGTCTTGAGGGACCCCAGCCATTCAATGTGATGGCCATTGAAGTCCCCCAGTTAGTACAAATTGCAGAGAGAAACAAACAAAAGCTTATACAACCTGTCTTGTTAAAACAACGAAATGTAATTACACTACTTATCAGACATAACTGACAGGTAATTGCTATCTAAGTTCGGTTTTTATTTTCTGTTTCTGTCAATCTAAACCTCCCATAATGTAGTTTGCTTCTAGTCGTAACATGAAGAGTTGTTTACATTAGTTTACTTAGTAGGTACTCCTATGTATGCGGTAGGTACCCGATCCTAAACTACTCATTTGCTAGGTACCATTCATGCACCTAAAGTAAACACGCAGTCTAGAACTAAGTAGGTATTATGTTTTTTACATGTACCTATATGTAAAAAACATAATACCTACTTAGTTCTAGACTGCGTGTGTGTAACTACAAAATAACAAAATACCTATATTTTTAAATATTTTTCTTTTATCTATAAACTTACCCAAAAGCTTTCCGAATTTCTCTTCGTATCATAACTGACATGATTCAAAATTAATGATGGAATTCTGGTGAATGAATAAAATAATGACGAGCAAGAAAATGACCCACTTTTTTGTGCCTCTAAGTGTACGATGCGCGAACTTACCCCCACTATTCCAAAACCTTGCCAAGTTAGGGTTTGTAACTAGGACCTGGCTTGCACTGCTTTTCTATCTAGTTGCCCATTCCCAAGGGAACACCCTTCGAGGATACCCTGCGTAAGTAGACTTGGCAGAGTGCACCTCTGCCAAGTCTAGTTAGTTAGTTGATAAAAGATAGACAAGTACCTACCAACATTCTAGTGCATTAGATGATGAAATATATGATTTAGTTTACATTATTTGCACTAAACGACGCTGGAAAATATAATCTTTTTATTTTTCATCAAGACCAAGGCCCAAGCAAGTATAGAAAGAAATACATACCTACTGGTGGATTTGTCTATCCATGCACGGATTAGGGATTTAGGTAAGGTTTGCTGGACCGAGATAAAAATCAAATTAACTCAGTCAGATCATTATAAGAATTATATTATACTAGCAGTCGTCGGGTAAACATTGTTGTAGTACGGTTCTCAAACATATTGTGATTAAAAATAATTTAAAGTCTGCTGGACACAGTGAATAGTGGATAACACAAACATAAGTGCTGTGAATTGTGGACAAATTGACTTTGATGCAATATTTATGTGAAATAAAACAGATTACAATTCAATAGTAACCAACAAATATCGGATTGAGGTTAGAAGTTTGTCAGAATATTAGAGACGTTAAGGTCACTGTCAGGCCGTCAGTATCAGTGTCATTAATCACATCGGTGTTGCCAACTCAAAAAAAAAAAAATCTACCATCGCGTTCCATTTACACAAAAAACTTAAAACTTAAACATGGAAGAACAATTTCAAATTCTGTTCGACAAAATTAAATTGGAAATGCAGAAACAAACGTCCGAACTGAAAGAGTCTATAACTAATTCTATAATGGAAAAAATTGATGGAAAAATAAAACCTATTATCGCAGAAAACAAAGATTTAAAGATAAAAGTAGTAAATCTTGAGAAAGAATTGGAATATTTGAAAAGAGATAAGAAAAAAAGCAACATTATTATTTTTGGATTGAAGGAGGAAGAAGAATCTATGTCAGGACTATTCCAAGAGGCTAAGAAAATAATCATAAAAGACTTAAATATCAGTATTGAGGATTTTGAAATAAACAACATTTATCGCATTGGAAAGAAAAGCCCAGACGAAAAGCCAAGACCTGTTCTACTTTCTTTTGTCAATTTATGGAAGAAAAATGAGATAATGAAAGGCCGGAAAAATCTTAAAGATATCTATATCACAGAGGATAATTCTAAAGAAGTTTTGGAGAAGAGGAAAATGTTACAAACAAAATTGAAAGAAGGACGAATGAAAGGAAATTTTGCATATCTTAAATACGATAAGCTTATAGTAAAGGATAATAATACAAATGATAAAAGAAAAAGAGAAATATCTTCATCGCCACGAGATGATACACAAGCTAAAAGACAACAAATCGGGATGTTATCACAAAGTAATAAGCGTAACGCTTTTGATCTAATGAGAGGCAGATCCAACTCTCTTTCTTCATATACAGCGGATAATAGACAATAACAATTAGCTATCGGCAACCGGAAAACACAACATCAAAATGTAGAAAACCAAACAACTAGAAACAACCAACCTCCTCCAAGCCGACTGGTCATCGTGGGGGAAAAGGACCACGACCCTCTAAAGATAAAATATAACAAGAAAAAGAACAATAAATATAACGATATACATATAGCAACTATTAACTGTCTAACACTAGGATCACCGGAAAGTGGGTGCAAAGGGGCTCTACCAACATCTATAGGGCCCCAGCGACCTCACCTGCTAGTGGCGCACCTGCTGATAAACGGAAGAGGCTCGTTAATTTACGGTACCTATGGAGTGGCTTCGGCCCCTACGTGGGTACCAGGTGGTACAACAGTGTTGGTCCGGGGGGGTACCACCGTGCAGCTGTGCTAAAGCCCCCCAAGTAACCCAGCCCAGGCTGGGTTGCGTTAGGGGTTCAGCAGCTGCACCGCCGGGCCCGGGGCGATGCATGGTGCAGCAGGCATGGGACCAGTGGGGGCGAAACGGAGTCTAGTGTGGGTGGTGTGGGTCGATTCGCCGGCCAGGGAGACCCTTAGCAACGGCGTTGCCGCGGCCGCCCGCAACACAGTCATGGGGCCCGCCTGGGGCCAACCACCCCAGGAGGCTGCCCCACATGTTGCGCATAATCCTGATGTGGGATCGCCGCTCCGGGTGGTAACCGGTGTGGGGTAGCGGCGGCCTTGCATCAGGGGGGTTTGGGAGCCCTTCCGTCCGGCGAGTCGGCTCCGACCTAACCACACGGTTCTAGACAAAGCTAGCCCCTGCGCTTTGTCACTTACTGCTGCACCAAATGTCGCCCTGTCTTCACGCTTCTTCTTCAAAATCTACAATGGCAGTGCAACAAAAAAGAAATAAACGTTACACAGCGGCCCTAGGAAACCCCACAACTTCACATTTCGAGGTGGAGTTCACTAACGTCCGTGGACTCCATGCGAACCTCGATACCGTCCACCACCACCTTGAGACGGCACGGCCCGCTGTGATGTTCCTCACGGAGACACAAATACGCCGCCCTGACGACACGTCTTACCTGTGTTACCCCGGCTATGTCATCGAGGAACAATTTCGAGACAAAGCCGGGGTGTGCGTGTTCGTTAGGGCGGATGTTTGCTGCCGCCGGTTGCGCTGCCTAGAGAACCCCTCCAATTCCGTCCTTTGGCTGCACGTAGACCATGGCTCTATGAGCCAGATCTACGTGTGCGTCTACCGATCCCACACAGGGGATTCTGAGACAACAAAGCTCTTCCAGTACCTCAGCGAGACGGCTGATGAAGCGCAGGTGCGGTTCCCGAACGCTGACCTAGTATATCTGGGGGACTTCAATGGCCATCACATTGAATGGCTGGGGTCCCTCAAGACTGATCATGCGGGTAGAGCCGCCCATGCGTTCGCTCTCTCCCACGGTCTGACCCAGATGGTATGCGGGATCACCCGGATACCAGACAGGTCAGATCACGCGCCCGCTCTGCTGGATCTACTGCTGACGAGTCGCCCAGCCCAGTACAGTGTTTCGGTAGGAGCCCCACTGGGTAGTTCCGACCACTGTGTTGTTCACGCTGGCATGAAGGTGTCACCTCCTGCACGTCCTGTACAAACGTCACGACGACTATGGCACTACTCGTCAGCGGATTGGGACGGTCTACGCGATTATTATGCGTCCGTCCCCTGGAGCCAGCGCTGCTTTGTAGGAAAGGCTCCTTCGGATAGTGCTTCTGCTATTGCTGGCGAGATCAGTTTAGGGATGGATTATTACATCCCTTTCACTGATGTCGCCAGTATCCGCAGAGCTCGTCCCTGGTTCGGGCGAGATTGTGCCAAAGCTGTTCGACAAAAACAGTCGGCATATCGCGCCTGGATCAGGGCCCGGGCTGTGCGCGACCCAAACGTGGGCCACCTCAAAGCAGCGTACAACCGGGCCACAAAGTCGAGTAAGAGGGCCTTTAAGAGAGCAGATGCCCAGCGCGTCGCGCGGCTTGGTCAGGAGCTCACTTCCCATCCCACGGGCAGCCGTGGATTCTGGCAACTGGCCAAAGCTGTGCAATCTAACTTTTGTCAGCCCTCGCTGCCACCGCTGCGTTACCCAGATGGAACACTGGCTCACAAAGCCCAAGAGAAAGCGGATATGCTCGCAGACCTCTTTGCGGCTAATTCCCGGGTCGACGACCGTGGCCTGCAGCCCCCCGCCATCGCCAACTGTGGCCACACAATGCCTGATATTGTTATCAGGCAATGTGATGTACGGGCAGTGCTGCGGTCACTCGACACGCGGAAAGCCAGTGGCCCTGACGGCATTCCGGCGGTGGTGCTACGAAAATGTGCAGCTGAGTTGTCTCCAGTATTAACGCGTCTGTACCGCCTGTCATACTCTTCAGGGCTCGTGCCGGAGGTCTGGAAGGAGGCGAACGTACAACCGATCCCCAAGAAAGGGGATCGGTCCGATCCAGGCAACTATCGACCCATAGCTGTCACCTCAGTCATTTGCAAGGTGCTTGAGCTCCTTATAAATAAGCAGCTCATGCAATTCCTAGAGGATCACTCGCTAATCAATGATCGACAATACGGCTTCAGGCCAAAGCGATCAACGGGTGATCTTCTGGCATTCGTAACGCATGTCTGGGGTGGGGCTATGGAAAGGCACGGCGAGTCCTTGGCTATTAGCCTGGACATCGCCAAAGCCTTCGATAGGGTCTGGCATGCTTCGCTCCTTTCCAAGCTTCCGGCATATGGTCTACCTCCTCAACTGTGCAGCTGGATTGCCAGCTTTTTAAACGAGCGCCGAGTGCGGGTCCTCTGCGATGGCCAGGCTTCTCGCTTCTTGCAAGTGAATGCCGGGGTACCGCAGGGGTCCGTACTATCACCAACTCTCTTTCTTCTGCATATCAATGATATGCTATCCCTCGGGAACATTCATTGCTATGCAGATGACAGCACACTGCACGGGAGTTACTCGGTTCGTCCGACGGCGGGGCGATCTGAGATTGAGGAGGAGAGACGACGACTCGTGGCTGATCTCGACCGTAACCTCGACAGTATCTCTCAATGGGGTACCGAGAACCTGGTCGAGTTCAATGCCCGCAAAACACAGGCGTGTGCATTTACTGCGAAGAAATCCCCTTTCCTTCCCCTACCCTCTCTTCAGAATGCATTATTACCAATGAAGGACAACCTTGATATCCTTGGCATAGACGTTCGTCGAGAGCTCAATAATAAAAACTACATCGAAAGATGTATAGGGCTAGCTTCGCGGAAACTAGGAATACTGAATAAGGTAAAGAGATTCTTTACACCGGACCAGAGGTGTCTGCTGTACAAGACGCAGATTAGACCCTGCGTCGAATACTGCTCTCACCTCTGGGACGGCTCCGCGAAGTATCTGCTGGACGCTCTCGACGCTATGCAGCGACGGGCTATCCGTATTATAGGTTGTCCGGAGGTAACGGGAAGCCTTGAGCCGCTAGCTCAGCGCCGAACAATAGCTTCCTTGGCCGCATTCTACCGTATTTACCACGGCGAGTGTTCTGAAGAGCTCTTCAATCTGATCCCACCCTTTTCCTTCCGATCCCGAACGACTCGTGCCGGGCAGAGATGCCACCCCCACACAGTGGATAGCATGTTCGCGAGAACCGAACGTTTTAAACGTTCGTTTCTCTGCCGAACGATAGTGGCCTGGAACGCCCTGCCTGTGCACGTGTTTCCTCCCACATATAATCCTGGGTTCTTTAAGCGGAGCGTGAAGAGGCACATCAGTAGGTCGTCAAGTTGAGGGCCACTCTCAATAGTAATGTGTGCTGTGAGAGTGGCCCACAATCGCTAGACGTCGTCACGACTTACCACCAGGCGGGCGGCGTCAATTTGGCGAACCAAATATAAAAAAAAAAAAAAAAAAAAAAAAAGATTGCAGGAACTGGAACAAGCATTGGAGGAAATAAAATGGGATATAATTGGGATAAGTGAAGTGAGAAGACTTGTGGAAAAAATAGAGGACCATGGAAAATATATACTACACTATATAGGAGAGACACCCGGCTTATACGGTGTCGGATTCATGGTTAAAAGAAACCTAGCCAAAAACATACAAGAACTAAGAGGGATTTCAGAACGGATTGCACTTCTCAATATTGCACTCCCTGTGGATGGTGAACAAGACCAAGTATGGACCATAATCCAGGCGTATTCGCCTACCGAATCTAATAAAAAAGAAGACATAACAAAAATAGAAAAATTCTACGAACACCTCCAATCCACCACTGCAAATGCATCCAAAAATTTAATAGTCATGGGCGACTTTAATGCACAGATTGGCAAACAAAAAAGTGGAGAAGAATATACCATAGGAAATCATGGATATGGTAATAGAAGTAAAAACGGCTCACGAGTAACATCCTTTGCTATAGAAAACAAACTAAGCATCATTAATAGCTTTTACAAAAAGAAACCTTCAAAGAAATGGACATGGATCTCTCCTGTATAAAAACGAAATTGACTATATTATGTCCAGCAATATGAAAGTTTTTAAAGATTTATCTATTTTAAACAATTTTAATTTTAAATCTGATCATAGAATGGTTAGAGCAAAACTATCGGGTACGCGTGCTAAAAGAGCACGACAATTTCACAACAGTATGAAGGCCATTGAATGCACAGGTAGCTCTAATTTACTTCTAAAAAATCTAGAAGTATCCTTGCAAGATGAAAAAGACAAAAATATATCGACACAAGAGAAATATAATAGATTGCTCAAACAATTAAAAACAGAAACTCAAAAAGTAAACATGATTAGTAAGACTACGATATCATCTGAAAGTAAGCAATTACTACAAGAACGGAAACAACTTATAAAACAAGGAAAAAATAATAACAATGGCCAAAAGATAGCAGAAATTAGTAAAAAGATTAGCGAACAACTTAGTCAAAACGGTTAGCAACATTAAGAAAACATATAGAAAAAACAGGAGGAATAAAGAAGGCGTTAAAAGAAGTTAATTACAAAAAGGACTGGATTCCAAATATGAAAAATAAAGATAGCAGGAAGACCAGCAAAAGACTAGAAATACTAGGAATCGCTACGGAATACTACCGAAATTTATACCCCAAAGTCGTAAAGAGGAACAAGTAATGAAAGAATATAATTTTATAAGTAAAAGGAGATCCAGCCAATTCTAAAGGAAGAAACTATAAAATCTATTGAAATACAAAAACTAGATAAGGCACCTGGATTGGATTTGGTTACAAATGAACTGTTGAAAACTACGTTAACAGTGATAGCACCAAGGAAGACTGGACTAAATCGACAATCATACTGCTGCATAAAAAGGGAGACAAGGGTAATATAGGAAACTACAGACCCATTAGTTTAATGTCAAACATTTATAAAATATTTTCAAAAATCATATTAAACAGAATTACTAATACACTAGATGAAAACCAACCTAAGAAACAAGCTGGTTTCCGAAGCAAATTCTCAACTATAGATCACAAACACACTTTAAGACAAATTATACAGAAATATAAAGAATATAATAAAACGTATTACATAGGGTTTGTGGACTTTAACAAAGCGTTTGACACATTGGAACATGATTTTATATGGGATGCTCTATTAAGACAAGGAGTACAAGGAAAATACATACAAATAATTAAAAACGTATACACCAAGAGTACAGCACAAGTTAAACTTGAATCTACGGGTAACGAATTTCCTATTAAACGAGGTGTACGCCAAGGAGATCATATATCACCTAAATTGTTTTCAGCAGTACTGGAAATGATCTTCAGAAATCTAAACTGGACCACAGATGGCCTCAATATAAACGGCGAAAATCTCAGCCATCTCCGCTTCGCGGATGATTTGATTTTGTTCTCAGAAGACGCAGGAACCCTGGGACTAATGTTGCAGCAACTTTCCGATGAAAGTGTTAAGGCAGGCCTAACAATGAACTTAACCAAAACCGAAATTATGACGAACTCGCAACATACAGTAAAAAAACGAACTTATAACAATAAATAAGGTAAGAATAGAATATGTAAATGAATATATATATTTGGGCCAACTTATATCTATAGAAGATTGCATGAATAAAGAAATAGAACGAAGAATAACTGACACTTGGAAACGGTTTTGGTCACTTAAGGAAATAATGAAGGATAAAGATATGCCAATAACAGCTAAAAAGAAGGTTTATGAGACATGCATTATGCCATGCTTACTATACGGGTGCCAGACATGGGTGTTAACAGAACTACAAGAAAGTAAGATAAAAGTATGTCAAAATTCAATGGAAAGGAGTATTTTAGGTATAAAAAGAAGAGATAGAATAAAATTAGAAAAATTTAAAAAGAAAACTAAATTTAAAAATGCACACACTGCCTACAGACGGCTTAAATGGCGTTGGACAGGACATATGTTAAGAGAAAGTATGGAGAAATGGACTTAATTAGTTACCGAATGGTACCCAAGAGACAGCAAAAGAAATAGAGGCAGGCAAAGCAAAAGATGGGAAGACGATTTCAAAAAATTTGCAGGTCCAGAATGGACCCGCCTAGCAAAAGACGGGAACATTTGGAAATCTTTGGAGGAGGCCTATGTCGACAGACAAGCTGTTTCACAAAAACCAGTTGTCGATCAAGTTAAATAATTAAATTAAGGAATAGTTTTAGTAAGTAGGCATGTATTTATATTTAATGTACGGAAAGAAACGGCAATAAAGGCTATTTTATTTTATTATTATTTATTTTATAGCAGTCGTCGCTCACCTGACAAATTTTATACAAAAACCTTCCGCGAGAACCACTCTATCCATTGGTGCGGTGCGTGCGGTGTTCCACAGGGGTCGATCCTAGGACCTCTCCTGTGGAACATCGGATACGACTGGGTTTTGCGGGGTGAGTTGCCTGAGGGCATCAGCGTAACTTGTTACGCCGACGATACCCTCGTCACGGCGCGGGGAGCAACGCACCAGGAGGCAACACTCGGTCACGACTGGGGTTGCTAAAGTCGTGGGTCGGATACGTCGGCTGGGACTGGACGTGGCACTGAATAAGTCCGAGGCGAGTATGGCGGATGTTGGAGAGCTTCCAACCCTAGTTCTTGCAACATTGTCGTGCAGGAGCAGCGGAGACGAGCGATTGACCAATGCTGGTTGGAGATGTGCCAGCTTTTCCATCATTGTGTTCTGTTCTTCACAGTACACATCTGCAGTAATGCTCACCCCGTTTGGTAAGAAGCTGTGATGAATCACACCGGCGGCGCTAGACCACCAAAAAGTGACCATCACTTTTCTAGGGGTAAGTTTTCGTTTAGGACATTGTTTAGGTGCTGAACCAGGATCCAACCAACTTGCTGAGCGCTTGCGGTTATCAAACAGAATCCATTTTTCATCGCAAGGAATAATGCGGTTCAAAATTCCTTCATTTGTGTGTCTGTTGAGCAATGCAAGGCATATCTCGACGCGTACTTCGCGCTGGCGATCATTAAGTTCGTGGGGCACCCATTTGTCAAGCTTTTTTACCTTGCCAATTTGACGCAAATGGACCAATATTGTTTTGACGCTAACGTCGAAAGCTGCTGCTAATTCAGCCGTAAATTGTGTATCATCGGCTTCCACAATCACCTTTAATTCGTCATTATCGTTGACTGACCTATTATATACCGAGGAAAAAGCTGAAAATGCTAGTCTTCTCGAAATTATAAAAAAGATGCAATTACAAATTGACGAATGCAAAATCAGCTGCTTGTTCTCACTCGAGAAAAAGAAGCAGCAGCAGTCAACATGTCACACCAAGAGGGTTCCACAAATATCGCCGTAAACTGTACGGACGAGGAGGAACTGGCAAAAGAAACGGAATGGGTTAGAGCCAAGAACAAGAAATCTAAAAAGCGCCAAATGGTCTCATCACCAAATCAAATGGAATCTCCTACTAAAACGGAGAAACAACTTAAAGAAAAGCCCATAAAGCAACCACCCCCTCCACCAATAATAGTTGACAACAACAAAAATTACCAAACCTTTTTGATTTTCAGACAAAAATGATGAGTGGGAACTGTGTCATAATAAATGCTAGTTGCGACGAGTCCTACAGATCTATAACCAAACTATTATCAGAGAGTGAGTGCCACAATTAGAGTAATGGTGAAAGATCTACACGCGACACGTGAGCCTGTTAGAATACTACAAGAGTTGAAGAATAAATCCTTTAAAATAGAAAATGCAGCCAACAAGTTGAGTTGGAAATCAAAAGAGCCACTCAATATGTTCATACTCACCTTCAGTAATGGTGAGGACATTACTAAGATCTACAACATAAAGACCATCCTGGGATGTAAAGTAGTAATACGTCCCATAAAAACATATACACTCGTTCCGCAGTGTAAACGTTGTCAAGCGTATGGCCATACGCAAAGGTATTGCTCAAAAGAACCGAGATGTGTAAAATGCACAGGTAAGCATTTTACACGAGACTGTAACAAACCAGCAGAAGTCAAACCTAAATGTGAGCATTGTGGTAACCACATCCTGCCAGCTATAGAGGTGTATGGTTGCGAAAGAAATACAAAACATAAAGAATAGGGCTACAAAAATACCTACGGGTTCAATACAACGACAACAACCAGTTTTAAATACCTAACCTACGCAAAAGAAGAGTGACGTACACCGAACCTATGCCCAAGCAGCTGGAAGGCGAAGTATAGAAGCCACGGTCACTAGTCAGCCGCCCAACAACCTAGAATCGAAACTGGCCGAAATCTTAAAAGACAAAGTACTTGCCGAACATGGGCACTCTGTGTTGCGATTGCCACCATATCATCTGGATATTATTCCAATTGAAAAGTTGAGACCAGGTTATTACGAAGCCAGAATTTTGAATTTAGATCTCGCTTCGCTCAAATATATGCTGCAGCGTAACGGTACGTTTCGCGACTGCGGCGACCTAGTTACAGTGTCTCATTTTAACAATAGGGATATTAGTGTTTATTATGTACACTACAGCCGTAATTTTCCAAAATAATTAAAAACGTAAACATAATGTGAACATGTTTTTTTATTTTACCCGAACCTAAAGCCCACACTTAAGGCCCCTTAGTAAGTGAATTCGCTGTTTTCATATAGCTTTTACATAAAAACTTTATAATATTTCGCCTTGAAACTTTAAACATGTATAACCGTATGTGTGAGGAAATGAGTGTTTCCAAAACACGATTTTAAAAAATTTGCTCGATAGAAAAATATCCAGAAGTTACCTCTAAAATTTTATGTAAATGCTCATTACGACCGTGTTTTACAATAAAAATTCCTGTAAAATCACAATCAGATAGGTATTTACCTTTAAGTTTTTAAGGCTGTTTTAGATTTCCAAAAAACTAAATATTTTTATTAACTTTTTGATAAAAATGTGAATGGCGCTTACGATGTTTAGTTTCAAGCTCGTTGATTGTATAGAAAACTCGCTCGAAGTACTGCGGCGACAGTACCGCTTCGGCTATCGCACGGAGTTGTGTCGCTTTCTACGCTGAACGCGTAAAAATTACGAGTCCAAAGTATAATTATAAAATCTAATAATATAATTAATTTAATACAATAAATTTTTTTTTGATTTTTTAGATTTAATTTTCCTGTTCCTTGTATAATATTCATGAAATGTGTTATTATAAATAAAAGTTGTTGTCATAATATAATGGGAAATAAAAAAAACACTCGAAATTCAGTGATTGCAATATTGAGGAAATGGTCGTCGGAATGAAGTGCTTTTTAGGGTTTCGTACCCAAAGGGTAAAATCGGATCTCTATTACTGAGACTTCGCTGTCGGTCCTTCCGTCCGTCTGTCTTGGGCTGTATCTCATGAACCGTGATAGTTAGAAATTTGAGTTTTTTCAGATGATGTATTTCTTTGGTCTGTATTACAACAAATGCTAAAAAACAGATAATTTAATCGACTCGCACTTTGGCCGTATTTTGTTAGTCCTCTCTCTATGCCGGGCGCCACTGGATAGCCGGGCGCCACTGGAAATACCTTGCGTGCGAGCCAGAGACGCCCAGCAACGTACGTGAGAGCTGCCGCGGACACAAAAAGTCCTCTCTCTGGGTTTAGGTCGGCTTTATACCACGTCGTTGAAGTCGGGTTATATCCCGCGTAGGTGAGCAATCCTTCTAGCCTGCTTGTGTAAGGATGGCGGGAGCCTAGATCGCCGTCCTCAGGTCCCGATCATGGAGGTCGATGATCTTGGGCGTAGATGAGTCTGTGGCACCCTGGCCGCTGACTGTGAAACTCAGCGGTAAGGGTACGTTCCCTCATTTTCTCGGCCGCCTTCTTCGCGAGCATGTGGAACGTGGCTGTGTTCTTCTGCGAGCAGGCCTCGCAGAAGAGCACAGCCAAGTTCCACCTATTACCGCTAGAGACCATGGCTTGAAACATGGACTTCATGGTTGGTAGGGGTAGGTAGGTACTATAAATAGTTTTACGAGCAAACTACATAAGTATTTGTTGACTATTTCGATTGTTTGACTGCTTCGGTGGCGTGGTCGGTAGTACATCTGCTTTCGACGCCGGAGTCTCGGGTTCGATTCCCGGTCGGGACAAACTTTGTGTGAAGACAGATACGTTTGTACCGAAGTCTGGGTGTTTCCTAAGTATAATATGTATGTATTTACAAAAAAAAATGTAGTATTTATATAAGTTTATCTAGTACTCATATCACAAGCTCAGCTTAGTTTGAGACCACAGATGACGTTGTGTGATTTGTCCTAACATATTTATTTATTTATTATTTATCTATACTACTATTATAAAGAGGAAAGATTTGTATTTTTGTATGTTTGTAATGAATAAACTCAAAAACTACTGTGCCGATTTCAAAAATTCTTTCACCATTGGAAAGCTACCTTCACCCTGAGTAACAGGCTACTTTTTATCCCGGTAATGTGTTCCCACGGGAACCGGGGACACCGGGGAAACACGGGAATCGCCAGACGTCGCCACAGCTTACCATCAGGCGGGTGGCGTCAATTTGGCGTTCTTAGAGTACATAAAAATCTCTGATGATGCCGTGAAACGATGCCGCAGTCAGTGTGACATCAATCAATACATATAATAAAATTGTAAGTGGTCGATGTCTGTACATCGAAGATATAATAGAGAAACTGTTGTAGGGGGGCTTTATGAACGCGATAGTACCCAAAACTGTGGTTTTTAGAATTTTTGTCTTTGTCTGTGTGTCTGTTTGTCTGTTTGTCTGAATGTTTGAACACGCTAATCTCAGACACGGCTTAACCGATTTGAATGCGATTTTTAGTAATGCGTTATTTAAGGTTTGTTTTATTTCAATCGGTTCATAAATAAATAGGTCGCCGCAGTCGCGAAACGTACCGTTACGCTGCAGCATATAGCGAAGCGAGTTTAAATTAAAAAAATTCTGGCATCGTATTAACCTGGGTAATTCTGTAAGCTTTTGATGAGTGCAAGAAAATCCGAAATCAGCCGAGTATTCGCCGAGAAACAATTTAACATAAATCGTTTGAAAAATAATTTGAGTCACCCGTTGAGAGCTCCGCTCGCCTTCGGCTCGCTTCGCTCAAAAAAGTTATGTCGATCTAAAGTACCACCTAGGCGGAGCTGCGGGCAACAGCTATACATAATAAATCAGTAACTGGTGATCTGGTGATCAAGGAAACTATAACACGCAGGCGGAGCTGCAGGCAACAGCTAGTAAATAAATAAATGTGGAAAAGTACAAGAGATTTATTCAATGCATCGAGTTCTCTTTTGTTTTATCGGTTTTAATCCCGGTAATGTGTTCCCACGGGAACCGGGAACGAGTAAACTAAATCACGCGGGCGGAGCTGCGGCGATCAGTTAGTTTACTATATTTCTATACTTCGGTAAATTTCTATTGTTGACTAAGGGAGCGAAGCGACCGAAGTCTCCGTTTCAACTTGCAGACTGGGGAATTTCTTTCGTCTGTACACATCTCTACATCTGCGGGTTCCGTCAGATCATGCTTGTGGCCGTATTTATCAACCGATTTTCATGAAACTTTACACACACACTCCTTGCTTACAATGAATAACATATGAATGATATTTTTGGATTGGATGAAAAATGAAAGAGTAATAAAGAAAATTGAAAAATAAATTTTCTAAACAAAGCTCCCGAAGTCTACGGTCTGTCAAGAATGCAATCCGTAACCATAGTAACCCATATAAATAAAATCAATAGTCATGCAAATAAATACAATTTAAGAATAAACAAAGCCGCTCCCGAAGTCTACGATTCACAGAACCACTAGTTTATGCTTGTTTAAAAATAGGGTAAAATGCCCAATGGTAGCTCTAGTATTTTTGAAATATAGGTAGATGAGTAGTTATTTACTTATTCTTCATCTTTTTTTGTTTTATTACAACAGGGTAAATGCACAAACACTGGACATACAAGGGGATCTATGCAAATCGATCACACTACGTAAGTGTCTGCAAATTATAGGAACCTTAAATAAATAAGTACGAAGGTACTTTTATATTGGTTTAAAATTAGGGTAAATTGTTCTGTATTGGGTCTTTTTTTATATAACGTGCTTACGAGCCACGCCAGCCGCCTAGTGGAAAGCCGTTGCGACGTCTGGCAATTGTGGGTGACTCTCATAGTACACAAATAATGTACTATGAAGAGTCGCCCTCAACTTGGCGACCTAGTGATGTGCCTCTTCTCGCTCCGTTTGAATAACTCTGGGTTGTTATTAGAAGGAATACGTGCGCAATCAGGGCGTTCCAGGCCTCGATCGTTCTACAGAGGAACGATCTCTTGAAACGCTCAGTTCTGGCGAAGATCTGTATACGGGTGGCATCTCTGCCCAGCAAGTATTGTACGGGGTCAAAAAGGAGAGGGTAGGATTAGGTTAAAGAGCTCTTCAGAACACTAGCCGTGGTAAATGCGATAGAATGTGGCCATGGATGTTCGGAGCTGCACAAGCGGTTCAAGGCTTCCTGTTGACAATCTATAATCTGAATAACCCGTCCCTGCATAGCGTCGAGTGCGTCTAGCAAGTACTTCGCGGAACCGTCCGAAAGGTGAGAGCAAAACACACAACAGGGTAAATGCACCAACACTGGACATACAAGGGGATTTATGCAAATCGATCACACTACGTAAGTGTCTGCAAATTATAGGAACCTTAAATAAATAAGTACGAAGGTACTTTTATATTGATTTAAAATTAGGGTAAATTGTTCTGTATTGGGTCTTTTTTTATATAACGTGCTTACGAGCCACGCCAGCCGCCTAGTGGAAAGCCGTTGCGACGTCTGGCAATTGTGGGTGACTCTCATAGTACACAAATAATGTACTATGAAGAGTCGCCCTCAACTTGGCGACCTAGTGATGTGCCTCTTCTCGCTCCGTTTGAATAACTCTGGGTTGTTATTAGAAGGAATACGTGCGCAATCAGGGCGTTCCAGGCCTCGATCGTTCTACAGAGGAACGATCTCTTGAAACGCTCAGTTCTGGCGAAGATCTGTATACGGGTGGCATCTCTGCCCAGCAAGTATTGTACGGGGTCAAAAAGGAGAGGGTAGGATTAGGTTAAAGAGCTCTTCAGAACACTAGCCGTGGTAAATGCTATAGAATGTGGCCATGGATGTTCGGAGCTGCACAAGCGGTTCAAGGCTTCCTGTTGACAATCTATAATCTGAATAACCCGTCCCTGCATAGCGTCGAGTGCGTCTAGCAAGTACTTCGCGGAACCGTCCGAAAGGTGAGAGCAAAACCTACTCGACACAAGGGCGCGTCTTGTACAGCAGACACCCTCTGGTGCGGTGTGAGGAATCGTTTTACCTTATTCAGTATTCCTAGTTTCCGCAAAGCTAGCCCAATACATCACTCTAAATAGTTTGTATTATTGAGCTCTCGACGAACGTTTATGTCGAGAATTTCTAGATTGTCCTTCATCGGTAATATTGCATTCTGAAGAGTGGGTAAGGGAAGGAAGGGGAGCATAGGGGCTCTACCAACATCTTTAGGGCCCCAGCGACCTCACCTGTTAGTGGCGCACCTGTTAATCAACGGACGAGGCTCGTTAATTTACGGTACCTATGGAGTGGCTTCGGCCCCTACGTACCGGGTACCAGGTACCGTGCAGTTGTGCTAAAGCCCCCCAAGTAACCCAGCCCAGGCTGGGTTGCGTTAGGGGTTCAGCAGCTGCACCGTCGGGCCCGGGGCGATGTATGGCATATACATGGGGCACACTAAAAATTTTGCACTTCTAGCTAATCGGAACTATTTGAATTTCGAATCTTATATTTTTTTAAACGTTGCAACCTTCTTAGTAATACAAAAAGCAATCGACTGGAAATCATTTGTCAATTGTTTTTTATCACACATCAAAGTTCTACGTATGCAACGAAAATGGAATTAAGTCGAAAAGATTTTGGAACGATAATTTTTTATGATTGTAAAAATTCTCTCTCTCCATGAGATCCTGGCAGAGTTGGGACCGCTGGTCCTCGATTTCTCGAGTGGCAGGCCTGTGGTTCCTCTCCAGCGCCTCCTTGTGCCATTGAAACAATGACGCAAGGGCTCTCGCTTCCAGGTCATACTGCTAAGTCAAGTAGCCTCGTCCGTAAATCAGCAGGTGCGCCACTAGCAGGTGAGGTCACTGAGTCCCTAAAGATATTTGAGAGGCCCTTTGCACCCTAGTCTAGTATTTTCGAAACATAGAGATCCCTTGTGTCATTGTGGGTACTCTTAGTGGGTCTGGGTGTGAATACCCTCTGGCTGGAGATCATACTTCAAGCCATGGTCTCCAGCGGGAGTGGGTGAAACGGGGCCATGTCTGTCTGCGAGAAGGTCATGCTCGCGAAGGAGGTGGCCGAGAGGGAGAGGGAGCGTTCCCTCCCCGCTGAGTTTCGAAGTCAGCGGCCAGGGCGCCGCAGACAAATTTACACCCAAGACCATCGGGTATTGGGGCTAATTGTCCGAGCCAAGACTGATCCTCGGACTTTTCATCTGAATTCAGGTTTTTTTATTTTTTTTTTAACGTGGTCGGTGATGCATTTACGCACTTCACCGTGTCGCTGCGGGGGGAGCGAGACGGCTTCGTGTGGGACTCCCGGCCCTAGGATGGAAAATGGGCCAGACTACCCACTAAAACCTATCCATGGTGTTTCTCCTTCGCCTTAGCCGGGCCCCCGGATAGGCTGAAACTGCTAAGCGACGGCGGCCCGGCAAAGGGGCGCTCGTTTAAGCTCAACACAGGGGGGGCTTCGTCCCCCCAAACAACATAGAAGCGACGCCCCCGAAACACATACTCCCACTCCCGTTCCCACGAAGGAGGCGACGGCGGCCCAACATTCCTCGCTACCGGCCATAGAAAGAATGATGGCCCTGAGGGCCAACCTCTGCGTATCCCAGGCGGCGCACACGACAAACGTATGCTCCGCCGCATCTACGGCGCTGCCTGCGCAATGAAGACAATCGGGCTCCGACAGAATCCCCACCACTTCCCACAGGAATTTTGCGAAACATCCGTGACCTGTGAGAAGTTGGGTGAGGAAGTACGTCGGAGCCCCCCGCGCGTGCCCCTACGAGCACCCGGCTCGCGGAGGGAACCTCACATCTCAAGGCCCATTGCCGGAACAGATCGTCGCAAGCCTCCTGTCTCAGCGATCGACCTGCTCCGGCAACGGGTGACCTCCTTCTTGTCGCACCAGGGCGCCCTCCTCGTAGACCCTCTTCAGGACCACCGCCTCGAGATCCCACGGGAGACTTTGTGCCAACAGGCACGCCGCCTCAAAAGACACGGTGCGGTACACCCGTGCAGCCCTCTGCGCCGCGATCCGCTGCGGTCGTCGCAGCTGAACCACGTTCGCGGCGCTGAGGGCATCCGCCCAAATAAGCGCTCCATAGAGCGCCTTGGAGCGTACCACACCCTCGTAGAGACGGCGGCAAGCACTTCCCGGTCCCCCTTTATTGGGGAGTAGCCTACTGAGCATCCCGGCAAACGTCACCAGCTTTGGTGACAGCTGCCGGAAATGCTCGATGAACCGGCTGTCGAGCAAGAGACCCAGATATTTAAGGGTCCTCCCGACAGCGATGGAGGTGCCACTCACCACAATTTGGGCATCCCGAGGGGGTCTCATCCGAGGCCCATGAAAAAAGATGGCCTCGGACTTTTCGAGGGCCACTCTGAGGCCGAGCGCCCTGATGCGACTGACGACCTGGGCCGTGCCTGCAGTGGCAAGCACGGCAGCGTCTCGGAAAGTGGGTCCTCGCGCGGTGACAAGGGTATCGTCGGCGTAACAGAGTACGCCGACTCCCTGAAGATTGGCACCGCGCAGGACCCAATCATATCCTACGTTCCACAGGAGCGGACCCAGCACCGACCCCTGTGGAACACCACACGACATTTGCTTGCGGACCACGGCCGACCGAGCCGGGTAAGTTATGGCCCGGTCGACGAAATAGTCCGCAAGGATGCGCCTGAGGTACCACGGGACGTTGTGGTACCTCAGCGCTTCGGCAATTGTTGGCCAGGGGAGGGTGTTGAAGGCATTGGCTATGTCGAGCGGCACAGCCAACACCACCTGCCCCTGGCCAACGGCATCGTTGACGCTGTCCCTGAGTCGGGACACGGCGTCGAGGGTGGACCTCCCGCGACGAAAGCCGTATTGGCCACTGCTAAGATTCGGCCCAGCCCCCTCCAGATGCCCGACGAGACGCGCAGCGAGCACCCGCTCGAAGAGCTTGCACATCTCGTCGAGCAGGTTTGGATTCTGGTTAGGTTAGGTTAGGTTAGGTTGCCTCATAAGTTTTACGAATGAGGCAACTCGTCCGAGGATCAGTCTTGGCTCGGACGATTAGCCCTCGACCTCCATGATCGGGGTCTGAGGACGGTGAGATAGTCACCCGCCATCCTTACAGAAGCAGGCTAAAAGGTCCCACAGCACGCAACCAGATTCTCAACTCAAGCCCAACGACGCAGCATAAAACCCGACACAGGTGGCCAAAGTCCGCCGGGCGCCACTGGATATTCTCTATGTACTACCGGAGGCGCTCGGCAATGAACGTGGGAGCAGCCACGGCCATTACAAAAAAAAAAAAGAAACTTGCCTATACGGGGCCCTACCAACGACTGCGAAATGTATTCCGCACGTATATTCATGCGTATCTATAATGTCACCGTCAGATTGTATAGTCAAACCAAACTGAAAACATGTATTAGTGGGACTGCTACTGTTAGCAGTTCTGATCCCAAGGTATAATATAAATATATTGTCAAGCTAGGTGGCAAAAGGTCTACTATACTTTTCTAAACTTAGGGAAGGCCTATGATGGAGTGGTAAGGAGTGAATTGTAGTCAGCGCTGTCCATATATGGAGTAAGCAGCAATCTGAAACGAGCAGTGTAATCATTTTATGAGGGTTCCAGTGCTTGTGTCCGCATAAACGGGACTTACACGGACTGGTTTGGTATCGAACGAGGTGTCAGGCAGGGCTGTGTAGCGTCACCAATGCTATTTAATCTATACATGGATAACTGTCTGAAAGATCTGAAAACGAGTGTGTGGTTTAAGAATGGATGAATTGACCATCAACTGCCTCTTATATGCTGATGACCAGGTAATACTTGCTTCGTCGGCGGAGGAGTTGCAGGTCTGTGATAGTTGATATTATGAATGACTCTTTGAAAAGGAAGGAAACGAAAGTGAACGTAAATAAAACAAAAGTAATGGTATTTGAACGAGACGAAAATATGTCGAACTGCGATTGTTATTGAAGGAGAAAGAGTGGACCAAGTGTAAAAGTTTGTGTATGGTTCAAGTTTACAAAGGAAGATGTGACGATGACATTGAAAGAAGCGTTATGGCAGGAAATCAATTGAATGGGGCTCTGCATAACTTTATGAACAGTCAGAAGATTTTTCGGAGGGCTGGTCCCTAAACTTATGTATGGCAGTGAATGTTGGGTTTGGCAAAAGAAGCATGAAAGTAAAATAAATGCAGTGGAAATGAGAAGTTTGAGAAGTATGACTGGGGTGACATTGGTTGATAAAGTAAGGAACAGCGTGATACGAGAACGTTGTGATGTGTCAGAAAATGTAAGTAAGATAGAAAAAGGGACGCTTAGAGGGTTGGGGCACGTAGAAAGAATGGAGGAAAGAAGATTACCGAAATAGATACATAAAGCGGTCGTGAATGGACAGGCAGGTAAGGGTCGACCTAGGCGAACGTACTTCGACCAAATTGGAGATTAATACTATCAGGCGTTACTTTTCGGAAGTCCATAGTTAAATAAAATAAATCTAACTACTTTGCAATATTCCGCCACATGCAAATTACCCAACTCTCGTATTTATTCATGCACAAGTCCGCCCTCCAATCCCACTTAGGCCGAAAGAATAGAGAAATAATTTTGAAAATAGAATAAATATGAGAGTTGTGTTATCGTGCAAAAAATAATAAAAAACCTCGACACGTGTTTCGCCCCCAACCAGGGGCATCATCAGGAGATGTCGATGGCTCGGCGCACGGCGACCGAATGGGTTTTTGCACGATAACACAACTCTCATATTTATTCTATTTTCAAAATTATTTCTCTATTCTTTCGGCCTAAGTGGGATTGGAGGGCGGACTTGTGCATGAATAAATACGAGAGTTGGGTAATTTGCATGTGGCGGAATATTGCAAAGTAGTTAGATTTATTTTATTCAAATTGGAGATGTTTCGACCAAAGGTCAGGTCAAGAGTACCCATAACCGGAGAGTGTGCATGAAGATAGTTATGAAAGTGGAAGAAGCGAAAGAAGTATGCCAAGATCATAGCAAGTGGAATTCCATAGTCTCTGCCTACCCCCATTGGAAAGAGGCGTGACAATATGTATGTATGTATGTATGTAATCAGCATTCAAACACACACCCACACGGAGAAACACATATTCAAACACACACACTTACACACCTACACACACAGACACAGGCATACACATTTGTTTGTACGCCTGTGTGTTATAACTGCTAACTGTAGCGACCTACCTTCATAAAAGGAGGAGGTTCTCAATTCGTTCGTATTTTCATTTTGCGTTTTTTATGTATATTCTTTCTTCTTCATTTCAAAAGGTTTTTTAGAAAATTTATTTCTTCATTTCAAAAGATTCACTTTTCAAGGGTTCACAGGTGGTCCCATTTAAATTATTGAAATCGATAGAGGACGTTTTATATTGTATGCAATTGCTTCTGTACCATTATAATTAAAGTAAAATTATTTGAAAATACTTTTCCTTATATTATTTGAAAATGAGTTCCGGGTTCATATCACGAATAGACTTTACTCTATTACCGCAGGTTATTTTCAACGGTGCTCCCATTGATATAAGAATGAATGTTAGGAATCTAGGTATATATATGGACAGAACCTTGTCCTGGGGCACTCAACTTCAAGAGGTAAGACGCAAACTGTTTGCAGCGGGCGGGTCCTTGCGAAGTTTGCGAAACTTTTTACCCACGACTACTAAGCAATCCTTGGCACAATCTCTGTTACTCCCTATACTCGACTATGCCGATGTCAGCTATCTGGATCTCACCGAGGAGCAACTCAATAACCTTGAGCGTCTTCAAAACTTTTGTATTCGATTCATATTTGGGTTACGCAAATATGATCACGTGTCTGATTTCCGTCATACGCTCAAGTGGCTCCCAATTCGCCTTCGCCGGAACACTCATATTTTGTCTCTACTTTACAACATACTGTTTAATCCTAGTACCCCTCCCTATCTTAAGGAACGTTTTAAGTTCCTTAAGGACACACATTCTAGGTGCTTGAGATCATCGGAGAATTTATTGTTGCAACTACCGGTGCATTCCACAAAGTTCTATGATAGTTCTTTCACTGTTGAGGCTGCACGTTTGTGGAATGCACTGCCAGTACATATAAAACGCGCACAGTCACTGACGTCCTTCAAATCCCTGGTGAAGTACCATTATTTATCGCTGGTTGTTTAAATTATAGGTAACACTGCAGAGCTCATGGTTGCTCCGAATGCAATTGGTGCATTCTGTTAATTTGCTTCACATTCGCAAATGATTGCTGTTATTTATAATAATGTAGGTACACTACCTGTATATTATTAAGGTTTTTCATCTTGTTTTACGATCCCTTCCATCCTAAGGTTGCCTGGAAGAGATCGTTTTTAGCGATAAGGCCGCCCTTGTACATGTAGTTAGTTATAAGTATGTTTTTAATGTTTTTTTCTAAACTGTGGTGTACAATAAAGAATATTTATGATTTATGATTTATTTTATTGTAGCTGACTAGTAATACCTAATTTCATATTTTTTTTGTATTTTGGCAACATTATTGGGTTTATGATGTAAGACCTAATAATGTTGTTTGTATCCAAATTTCAGACGGGTTCGATTTTTGGGTCGTTTACCCTAGTATTATATATCTACCATCTTGACATTTTATAATGTATTTTTTTTTGCTTGAAAGATTTACCGTTTTACGTTCACCTACCTTCCTCTCGCTGGAGACCATGCTGCGAGCCATGGTCTCTAGCGAGTGCCAGTGGAACGCGGCCGTTTCCTTCTGCGAGCAGGTTATGCTCGTGAAGGTGGCGGATGGGTGAGGGAGCGGACCCTTCCTGCTACGTTCTGAAGCGTGTGGCGGGGACGCCGCTGACGTGAATACGCGTAGGACCATCGACTTCCGTGATCGGGCCTGAGGACGACGGACTAGCAATTCACCATCCTTACAGAAACAGGCTAGAAGGACTGCGTGCTGTTGGGACTCACCCCACGCACATCTTCACTCACTGACGCGGAATAAACCCCGGCCCTAAAGATGCGGGACGAAACCGGACAAAACCCCCGAAGAGGCCACACAGGTGGCCAAAGTCCGCTGGGCGCCACTGGAAATTCCCTGGGACTTCACCAGAGGCGCTCGGCCAATGGACGTAGGAGCGGCCGGGGCCTTGGGCCGTAGAACTTTAAAAAAAAGTTCACATATCAAATTTTCTATGTGTAGGTATGTACCTACAGTATTCCAAGGGTATATTCAAGGTATTTCTTGGTACATAGGCAGACTATGTACATAAAGATAGCGAAATAAAACCTTAAATGCTACTAACTTTACTTATTATTTTGGTTTTTTTAACTTGGGTACCTACCTACTAAGAAATTAGAAGACCTAAATGATTTCATACCAATTCACCATAATTTCAAGTACCAAGTATTTGTATTTAGAAGACACTATAAGGAAGTCCCGACTTTGTATTGATATGTATGAATTTTAGGTGAGCCACTTTTATTTGATGTAGACCTATTTCTAGCCCACTGACAAGCTAATCTGCCCTATACTACATATAATCCTTTATAATAATATGATACATACAAACGTGTAACGAGAAAACTACTGGACCGATTTGCTTCAGGTATGTTTTAAATTAACTTTGACACCCATGGCATGTTCTAAAAAATACAAAACTTACAAAAAATGAATGAAAAAAAATAATAAAAAAATTATACGGGATTTTCACTACTGTTTATAATAATATACCTAATCAAAATGCAAAAAACGGCAGCTTGATGCGACGTTGTCAAATAAAGTTGTACTCGCTCTGTCTCTGGCGAAGGGTCGCACACTCCCCGCGCGCCGCCTCTGGTCCCTCCGAATATTCACGCGATTCGTTACGAAATCTGAATTTTCGCTGACCGCCTAACCCCTCTTAAGAAAAATTGGTGTATTTTATATAAAGAATAAAAAGAATTATTAAAACATGCAAATCATAATATTGATTATAAAGACAGTACTGGCTTTTTTTTTTTTTTTTTTTTTTTTTTTTTTTTTTTTTTTTTTTTTATTCCGCAGCCCTGGGCCGCGGCCGCACCTACGTCCATTGCCGAGCGCCTCCGGTAGACACTGAGAGAAACAGTACTGGCATAGAACTACAACCAAACTATTATCAGAGAGTGAGCATTGTGGTAACCACATCCTGCCAGCTATAGTCTATGCCTATATACAGTACTGGCATAGACTATAGCTGGCAGGATGTGGTTACCACAATGCTCACTCTCTGATAATAGTTTGGTTATAGATCTGTAGGACTCGTCACAACTAGCATTTATTATGACACAGTTCCCACTCATCATTTTTGTCACAAAAGAGTTGCCTTGTTGACTTTTAGTCAGAAAATCAAAAAAGGTTTGGTAATTTTTGATGTTGTCAACTATTATTGGTGGAGGCGGTGGTTGCTTTTTGGGCTTTTCTTTAAGTTGGTTCTCTGTTTTAGTAGGAGATTCCATTTGATTTGGTGATGAGAACATTTTGCGCTTTTTAGATTTCTTTTTCTAGGCTCTAACCCATTCCGTTTCTTTTGCCAGTTCCTCCTCGTCCGTACAGTATTCGGCGATATTTGTGGAACCGTCTTGGTGTGACATGTTGACTGCTGCTGGTTCTTTTTCTCGAGTGAGAACAAGCAGCTGATTTTGCATTCGTCAATTTGTAATTGCATCTTTTTTATAATTTCACGAAGAATAGCATTTTCAGCTTTTTCCTCGGTATATAATAGGTCGTCAACCTATGAAATTGCCGTTTGGACTTTGGTCGATAATGACGAATTAAAGGTGATTGTGGAAGCCGATGATACACAATCTACGGCTGAATTAGCAGCAGCTTTCGACGTTAGCGTCAAAACAATATTGGTCCATTTGCGTCAAATTGGCAAGGTAAAAAAGCTTGACAAATGGGTGCCCCACGAACTTAATGATCGCCAGCGCGAAGTACGCGTCGATACATGCCTTGCATTGCTCAACAGACACACAAATGAAGGAATTTTGTACCGCATTGTTCCTTGCGATGAAAAATGGATTCTGTTTGATAACCGCAAGCGCTCAGCAAGTTGGTTGGCTCCTGGTTCAGCACCTAAACAATGCCCTAAACGAAAACTTACCCCTTGAAAAGTGATGGTCACTTTTTGGTGGTCTAGCGCCGCCGGTGTGATTCATCACAGCTTCTTACCAAACGGGGTGAGCATTCCTGCAGAGGTGTACTGTGAAGAACTGAACACAATGATGGAGAAGCTGGCACATCTCTAACCAGCATTGGTCAATCGCTCGTCTCCGCTGCTCCTGCATGACAATGCGCGACCTCATACTGCACAGCAGACGGTCTCCAAGTTGCAAGAACTAGGGTTGGAAGCTCTCCAACATCCGCCATACTCGCCTCGGACTTATTCAGTGCCACGTCCAGTCCCAGCCACCGTATCCGACCCACGACTTCAGCAACCCCAGTCGTGACCTTGAGTGTTGCCTCCTGGTGCGTTGCTACCTGCGCGTCCATCGTCGGCGTAACAAGTTACGCTGACGCCCTCAGGCAACGCACCCCGCAACACCCAGTCGTATCCGATGTTCCGCAGGAGAGGTCCTAGGACCGACCCCTGTGGTACACCGCACGACACATCTCGCCGAGCTGGCCCGAGACAGTTAGGGTAAGTTATAGCCCTCTCGGTTAAATATGCCCCGACAATACGACGGAGGTAGAGAGGCACTTCGTGGTATACCAGTGCCTCCCTAACGCAATTCCAGGGTAAAGTGTTAAAGGCGTTGGCGATGTCAAGAGACACCGCCAACACCACCTCGCCCCGCGAGACTGCTTTCTCCACCAGGGTCTTCACGTGCATGATCGCGCTCACGGTGGACCGTCCCCGAACGAAACCGTACTGGTTGTCCGCCAGGTCTGGGCCCACACGCGTGAGATGCTCGACGAGGCGTTCCGCGATAATTCGCTCAATGACACACCTCGTCGAGCAGCACGATCGGCCGGTAACCGGACGGTGAGTCCACCGGCCGCCCCGCTTCCCGGATCAGGACCAGTTTCCGATTCCGCCTCGGCATCCACGTCAACAGCCCTGTCCGGCGCCGGAATCCAGGCCTGCACGATGGATGCCTCCAGGAGAGCCTCCCGGTCTAAACTCTTGAGCGCCCAACGCGGTTCCGGGGGATTCGTTACGGGCTGTGGAAGGTTGGTGGGGGGACGACCTCGAACGAGATGTATCGGTGATACGAGTGCGTCTCCACACCCTCTTCCACGCACCAGCCCATAATACGGCGGGCGAGGGCAGGGGTCGCGAACGTCAAGTCCACGACCGAGCTGAGCCCCGACCGCCAAAAGGTGGCGACATTCCCCCGGTTGAGGAGCTCTAGTCCACGTATAGTGGCCCAGTCCTCAAGTAATCTCCCGCTGCCATTGGTTACCCGGGAGCCCCACACCGTAGACCAGGCGTTAAAGTCTCCCAGGAGAAGGACAGGGCGAGGACGACACGCAGTGAAGACGACATCGAGCTCTGTGAGCCATAGCTCATACTGAGCGTTGTTAATGTTGTTCGGCGAGATGTATGCGGCCACGACTGCCACCCCTTCATATTCCACCGCACCGCAACTTCGGCCGTTTGCAATAATTGCAAGCCGCGAGGTGTTTGCGGCGGACCCTCCAAAGATACAGACCAAGCCGTCTTGCGCCACCAGGCTTCCCGGGTGGGCATAGTACGGCTCGGCGACCACGACTAGGTCTATGGACCACTGCGCGATGCTCTGGTAGAGAAGATCCTGACTAGCGCGGCAGTGGTTCGAGTTCGCCTGTATGATGCGGATATGGGTGTCCATTAATGGACGTCCATATCCGCATCCCTCCGCATAGCGGCAGTAGCGGCACCCCCGCTGCCCCCAGCGGACGGACAAGGCTTTGGCCTCGTAGCGGCGCGACCCGATGGTCCGTCGTTTTGCCCTCCGCCTCGCATCTGTAGCAGCGAGGTGGTGCGTCACAGGCGTTGGACTTGTGACCGGGCCGGCTGCAGCGGAAGCACCGATCACCCACGGTGTCTTCCACTGCGCACTGCACTCCTACGTGGTCCACCATCATGCACCGGAAACACCTGATTTCCCGGGCACTTTGTACTTGTACTTGTAGTCACGGGCTGATCTCCGCAAGTCCACGTCTATTGCGCGTGTTTTGCGTGTGGGTGGGACTCTTTCACTCGAGCCAACCGATCTCTTCCAGGAACGCCAACAGGCCCCGCACGTTGCGCAGAGCTTCAGGGATTGATCCTGGAGACCCGAGATGCCTTGCCCTGTAGTTTTGGACTTCCTCGCAGCGCAGGATTAGATGGCTGACCGTCTCTTCCTCAGCCATGCAAGCCCTGCAAAGGGGACTGTCTGTAACACCGATAGTGTGTAGGTGTTTGTTTAGGAGGCAATGCCCCGTAATGACACTTGTGAATAGACGGAGATGGGATTTTTTCAACGTCGCAAGTCTGCCGGCTAGTCGACGATTGAGTACAGGCAAAGCCTCCCTCGCTTGCCGACAGTCCGACAGACCTGTCCACAGTGTGTTGTGTTGTGTGTAAGTTTTGTGTGCCAGAAGTGTACGTATAGTACCAACCGGAATTGGTAGGATCGGCTCTGGGCCAATGGACGTTTGGCTCGAGCCCCTTCTGGCAAGCTCGTCCGCTGCGTCATTACCTCTTGAGCCGCTGTCCTTTAATCCACTGTAGTGTGACGTGGTTGGACTTACTTATCTCAGCCAAGCGCTGATGACAGTTGTAGATGAGGCCTGAGTTGACAGTGTTGCTGTCAAGGGCTTGTAACACTGACTTGCTGTCTGAGAGTATTCGAATACTAGAGTACCTTACCTCTCTGGCAGCTATTGCCGTGGCCGCTTCTAGAATCGCATGGCTTTCAGCTTGAAATACCATGTTATAAGATCCTAGTGGAGTTGCTATTCTGATCTGGAGGTCTTCGGAAAATACTCTGCTGCCTGTCCCAGATGAAGTTTTGGATCCGTCGGTGAAGACTCTAAATTCATGGATGTTGAGGCCTTCGACGTTGTCGTCTTCATATAACTGGATCTTGTATTTTTTGTCGAAGATAAATGTTTTCGGAATCCTGTCCGACCCTGCCATTAGTATTGGAAAGTCGTTCAAGATTGCGGTTAGTATACTAGTGTGTTTTGTATTTGTGTCTCTCCATAAATGGAGTGACTTCAACCTTCAAGCGGGGGGATGCTTTGCATAGACTGCATTGCAGCAGTAGGTGTAGTTTTCATAGCTCCCGTGATTGCCATACAGGCCAGTCTTTGGAACTTTTGCAGTTTTTGTATGCAGGTTGTAAGCTGGCATCTAGGCCACCAGACTAGTGCACCGTAGCATACCATGGGCCGAATGACCATATTGTATAGCCATAGCGTCACCTTTGGCGAAAGACCCCAGGACTTGCCTATCATCTTTCGACAATGCCAAAAGGTGATGCTGGCTTTGTTTATTTTGTCATCTACATGTACACAGGTGTGTACAGGTTAGTTTATCATCTAGGGTTACTCCTAGGTATTTGACCTCTTTGGACAGTGTAAGACTTGTTCCAAAAAGCTTGGGCATCCTATAGCTGCCCAGCACCCGCTTGTTAGTGAACATAACCATTTCCGTTTTTCCTGGGTTTACGGTGAGGTCGTATTGATTGTGTGTGAGGAAAGAGGTGAGGCTGATTGGTCTAAATGATTTTGGATTAGTGTAGTCACTCTTGCCTGGTTTGGGTATGAAGATAACCTTCACCTTCCTCCAGTTCTTAGGAATGTATCTGTAGGCCAAACACGCCCTCATGATTTGTAAGAGTGGTTTGAACAGTCTTAAACCCTCCCATTGCAGCAGGGCCGGGAAGATGCCATCCGGGCCTGCTGATTTGAAAGGTTTAAAGGTATTTATTGCCCACGATAATCTATCTGGCGTTATTACTGTTTGGGCGTATTGCCAGCTCTCATCCGTTGGTGCTGACAGGCCCTCGCGCACCTCCACGGTTTGCAGGTATCTGCAGTCCGGGAAGTGAGCGCTCATTAGAACTTGTTGCGCTTTCTTGGGTGAGATGGTGTAGCTACCGTCAGGCTTGAGGAGGCTGCCTATACCGTGGTGTGGTTGGGAGGCCAAAACCTTCCTAACACGGTTGGCCTGGTCAACGGAGTTTATGTTACTCGTGAAGTTTCTCCACGATTCAGTTGATCTAAAACGAATTCGTTTTTTGTATTTGGCTTTGGCCTCCTTATAGGAGTCCCAGTCTTCTTCTGATCTGGTGTTCATGGCCCTATTGAAGCGTCTCCTAACGGTCTTTCGCAGGCGCTTTAGTTCAGGTCCCCACCATTTCTGTTTGTTTTCAGGTATTTTTTTTTTTTTACTCTCGGGGTGTGCAGAGGGCACGCTAACTCGTAGCTGTCAGTAATTATATCCGATATGGTACTCACCTGTGATTCAATTTGTTGTATGTTGGTTATGGACGTTGACAAAGTTCGTGCGGCCAACCTCGTTTGTAGTGAACTTGCGTATTTACCTATATTGGTTTTCCGCGGGTTTCTGCCCGGTGGGGGCTGAAGTATACTTATCTGTAGATCGCATCTTATCCATCGATGGTCGGAGCAAGATGCTTCCTTCGAGACATGCCAGTTGGTGATTAGTTCTTTAATCCTGTCTGTAGACAGGGTTAGGTCGATGATGGTTTGGCATCTTTTTGTCACGAAGGTGGGTTCTGATCCTATATTTAGGATGTTTAGGTTAGTGCTAAATAAGTAATTAACTAATTCATTACCTCTGTCATTGCACCTGTTCATGCCCCACAGATTGTGGTGTGCATTTGTGTCGGCCGCTAGTATTAATTCCGTGCCTGTTCTATCGCAGTGGCTGATGAGCTGCGTAAGGTTGCGTAAGTTCTTCACTGTCCGTATGTAAGCCGAAGCGATGACCAATTCTGGCACGGTGGTGTTTTGAGTTGTAGAGATCCGAACGGCGTATAGGTCTCTGGAACAGAACTCAGTGAGTGGGTGCGCACTTATGTCTCTAGTGACATAAATGCAGGTACGTGGTCCGCTGTCTTGGGGGCCCGACACGTATAACTTACCTCCTAGATTGAAGAGTCCGTGCACGCGACCACCTCTGATCCATGGTTCCTGGATCAGGACAACGGCTGTAGTGTTTCCCTCCAGCCATTTGCGCAATGTCGCCGTTGCCGACATGCTGTGCTGGAGGTTAATTTGGAGAAGTTTAAGGGGAGTCTGAGGGACAGCAGCCATCAGAGGCTATTTCCCCTTCTCCCCCCGTCTCGAGTTCTGCGAGCAGCGTAGAGATCTCATCCTCTGAGGGGTCGGACGAGTCCTCCCCCTCATTACCTATCGAATGTATAGGATGAGATCCCATGCTGACGTCGATGTTTTCCTGGGCGACAATGGGTGTCGACGCCAAAGCATGTGCAGCAGTAGTGGTCGGAGTGTGATGTTGTGTGGGCTCCGTAGATGGACACCCATCACGCACCGCGGTCTCTGTCACTTCCCCCCGTCCCCCCGGCTTTTCGTAGTACTTGCCGCCTGGCCCCAGGAACCGGATGTATACACTTCCGGCCCCTGCGGTCAAGCAGCGTCCGTGTTCCAGGATGACTGGTATGAGAGCCTCCGAAATGGAAGCTATCATGTACCAGCCATCCTCCCGCCGCTGTGCGTGATGGATGATCCATATGTCTACAAGAGCCCACGGGTTTTGCCAGGCGAGTATGGCACTCACTATACCGGCGGTCTTGTAGCCACCTAGTGGGTCGGGAACCAGAAGGCAGCACCTGACCCGTCTGGGCATCTCGCTCGGACTCTTCACGACCAGCTTCACGCCGTTGTGCAGAGTCCGACCTTCGATGTTCGACTTCAGCCAGGTTACTGCTGCCTGGTTCCCGCACCACACCCTCACAGTGCCGTCGTAAAACGTCGGCCTGCCCGTGAAGGTTGGGCATTCCTCGCCCGGTTTGCGTTTCAGGGCTCCCTCTATGAATTGCTGCTGGAGCAGGAGGGTAGCCGCGTCTGCCGTCGATTGTGTCATAGGACACCGCCCTTCTGTGGCCAGAGCCATGCAGATGGGCTTCTTGGCGATTGTAGCGAAGGTAGTTACTTGGCCTGGATCTAGATCATTCACCCTGGCCCGTTTTTCTCCGTCACAGGGTGTGAAAGACACCTCGTGACGTGTGCGTTTTGATGGTGTCCCTTCTCCCTTCTCCTCCTTCTTTGGGTCAGGGACACCTGTGTTTGTAAAGGGACCGTAGCCCTTGTAGGGGCCCGGTCTCCTATTGTGTTTCGTACCTCCCATGGGGGCACCGTCAATTGTGCGAGCAGGAAGAGGGAATTTGCCCTCGGCCTGATAACACCTTGACGTCCCCGGCACGGGAGATACGCAAGTATTGGTAGTTAGGTTGTTGTAGTTCGTGGGGGCACCGCCGCTGAAGTGAGCAGGCCGACGGTTTTTGCCCTCGGTCTGTTCGCCCCGCGACGTCCCCGGCACGGGAGATGTCGATTGTAGGTCCTCCCGACCCATGGGGGCACCGTCGTCGGAGTGGCCGGCCCGAGGGACTTCTGTCTCGGTCCGACCGCCCCCCGACGTCCCCTGCACGGGTGGGTCGGATTCCAGGCCGCGTTGCCTGGCTCTATGTCGGCGTTTGGAGCTAATTTTGCGGCTCCTGGACCTGACGCCTCCCTCAGTCGCCAGATCATGCTAGCGGATCGAGGCTGTTTCATGGTCTGGTTGCGGCAACTGCTCGTCTGTTCTTCTTTGCCAGGATGTTTTGGCATCCCACAAGTTGGCAAAGCTGTTAACGAGGTGACGGCGTTCCCTCACCTCGTAAGGTCTGGGTTTGGGCGTGAAGCGTCGCTTGGGAAACGCAGACGACGACGCTGCGTTCTCGTTCCTACGGGAGTGAGGGTGTTTAGCCCCTTCCCAAGTAGAGGTGGTACGAGCTGCTGGTTGGCTAACCACTGCTGCAGGTGCGAAGTGGCTCGGAGTCTCCACCGAGGCGGTTGTCCCAGCACACTGAGTGGAGGAGGGGGTTTTAGCCCTCTCCCCTGTTTTGTTTTTTGATTTTATTTTTAATTTCCCTTTCTCCATGTCATTGGGTCATGGGTTTGCGCCCTCCCTCCATACAGACGGGACTGTCTCCTGCCACTTGAGTGGGGTGAGGAAAAAAGGGGAAGAAGGAGGGGGGTGAGGGGTGTTAGAGTTGGTAGAGTTTGGATGTGCGAGCACCAACACGTCCAGTCCAACGATGCAATCGTTAGCCTGTAGGCGTGGTTGGCGGTTAGGAGCATTGGAGCCGGTGTGGGTGTGGGATGGGATTGGTTGGGCTGCTTACACCACTGTAGAGGTGGGGAGTTTCCTGTTGCGTCCAGTCCAAACGAAATTCGTTAGCCTGAAGACGTTTCAGGAAGGAACTAGGAAGGAAGTAGAATCAGTTAGGGAAAAGAGGAATGGGAGGGTACAGATGTAGTGGCCCCGACACGCCCAGTCCAGCGAAATCGCTAGCCTGAAGACGCGACTGGTGGCCGGTAGGTATATAGGATAGGTGTGCTACAGGGTGCAAGTATGTGTGGTCGTTCCCGACACGCCCCGTCCGGCGTTAAATCGCCAGCCTGGAGACGCGACAGGTGAACTTGAGGGAGGATTAGGAAAGAGGTAGGGTCACGACTGGCCGAGTTCGGTTACGTCTGTTTCAGAGGGAACCAGACCAAAAACAGGCAGCACCGCGCGAAGGTAACAGACCAGTCTTGGCTTGAGGATCATGGTAACTGTAGTACTACCCTCAAACCCATCAACCTAAACGTGGGTGGGAGGAACTCCCACGTTTAAGTGGGTAGGTAACATAAGTCACAATTTTAGCCTATGTTACCCGCCCACCGCACCGGAAACACCTGGTTTCCCGGGCACGCAGGAGGTGCACCTGCGCCTTGAGGAAGCCCCCTATAAAGAGGCTCCGTCCGTCCGCAATTTTAAGTGCCGCCGCGACGGGGCACTGCATGACTGTCGTTGCATGACCGGTGGGGCTGAAGGAGATCTCTCCAGCCTTCATGAGGTCATGGGGCCAGCCGCCCGCCTCCACGACGGCGGAAATAACCTCCTCCGTCGTGGCCGCGTCATCCAGGCCCGAGATGTGCAATGCAGCGCATTTGGTGGGTCTGGAGACGCGGACGGCTTCTGGGTCCAGCGTGTCCCTCAGCTTAGCCGCTAGGGCGTCAGCTTTGGGGCCGCTGGAGGCGCCGGAGAGCTCGAGTTGGCGAGCCCCGGTGCGAGTGGTCTTGCACCGGAGCCCCCCCGCTATCTCGAGGGCCTTAAGGTCCACCGATGCCTTGACCCAAAACATCGGCGTACCCCACACCCCTCTCTGCACCCATCGTCGTCACCGTCAGGACGACGGCGGTGGAGCGAGGAGGGCGGGGTCTCTACGGCGCCTTCGTCGCGGCGGCTGTAGCCGCTTTTTTGGTGGCCTTCTTCCGCCTCTTTTTCACTCCCGCTACTTCCCATCCCTCCTCTCTGGAAGGATGTGCAGCGGGAGCGGAATGGGACGCGAGGGCCGCGGTGGCGCCAGGCCTCCCCTTTCTCCTCGGCTTTGCCGTCGTGGCAGGCTTAGCCGGTGTCCGAGTTGCTGGTGAATCGGACATGGGCAGAGCTGGGTGGGCAGCAGACCTATTTGAACCGGACCCAGGAGCGAGAGCCCCGCTGGCGGCCGCCGCGTACGACAACGCGGGTCGCGCCAGCGGGGTGCGGTATGTCCGGTCTTCAAGGACCGCCAGGCGCCTCTCAATCGCCGCCAGAATCTGCATCGGTGTCGGCACAGTCTGCTGTGGCGATGCAGGAGGCGCTCCGGGCGCATTCCTGGGCGTCTAGCCGTCGGTGGAGGCAGTGAGGGTCCAGTCTTCTGGGTTTCCCGAGGCCCCTTGACTAAAATGGTAAAGTTGGCGACCTCCTGTCGCAGGGCCTCCGTCTGTTTTCGGGAGGAGGCGAGCTCAGCAGCCAGGCTCGCTACCTGGTCTCTGAGCTTCGTCTCCTCTTCGGAAATGCTCCGCGCGAGGAGCTCATCGAGGGACAGGTGAGCGTCAGCGATGGCGTCCGACACCACCTTCTTCTTACCCGGAAGGTTTTTGCCACCTTTCATGGTGTCAACGATCCGGGCAAGAGCCCCCATCAGCCCCCGCGCGTCCGGCACCTCTTTGTCCCTACCGCTAGGCAGGAACGGCACCGTTATGCTGGGGTTTGGTGCCCGCCCCTTGGTGTCGTATCCGGACTTCCGGACTCGGACCGCCTTGACCGGTGGTTCCTCGCATTCGCTGGAAACCACCGATGTCGATGGATCGTCTTTCGGCACCGGCTGCGTCTTCTTCACCGGCGCGCTCTTCTGACGGCCCCTCTTCAGGTAAACAGAGCGCGCCGGCTCTGGCTCCGTCTCCGTTTCCACGGTGCCGGGCTCTGACTCACTGTCAGTCCCGGCAGCCATGGTCATCTCAAACCATGAAGGCGTCGACGTCACGCTGCGACTCGGCAGCGTGACGTGAGCCTTCGTAGCGC
This sequence comes from Nudaria mundana, assembly GCA_963556515.1. Lineage (NCBI taxonomy): Eukaryota > Metazoa > Arthropoda > Insecta > Lepidoptera > Erebidae > Nudaria > Nudaria mundana. Next base: position 20,640,409 of record OY748287.1, read on the forward strand.
TGGGCAAGTTCGGCGTCCGTGAATGCGATGCATCGTCGTTTCGGTCCGACACTGACCTGGCGAGGACAGTGCCTGAGCCGGGGGTAACAAACACTGTTTCGGGTTTCTCCGACATTACAAATAAAAATCAACTTCGTTTTGGCCACACAAGTCTGGATCCCTGAAGTTCGGTCACCCGACCTGCCACTCCGTTATGGTAGTCAGGTTGGGGTCCAGGGCGGACGGCGTGGACGTATACAAAGATCACATGGGGCCCCGCCCCAAATTCAACTTAGCCTAATGATAATTGTACTCTGTAGTCATTCGGATTGGTGCCTTTCGGTTTGGTGCCTTTCTGAGTTTCAGTGACTGCAGAGTACAATAATTTTTAGGTTAAATTGGATTTAGTTACTCCCGACATTACCAACTTCTCAACCCCTATATCCCGGGAACCGAGCATCCCACCTAAATTTTGGGCAAATTTTTGTTCCCCCTGCAACCCCTCCCATCACAAGTTCCATTCGACGGTAAAAAAATCCCGGGAATTCTCATTCCGCAAAAATACCCAAGATTCCCAAGTACCCATATCTCGAAAACTAAGCATCTCAGGTCAATTTTGCCCTCATTTTCCGGCCCCATACTCTAAGTAAGTATTTGATCTTCCCACATTTTTTTCTTCGCAATTCTCATCTCTCTTTCCACAAAACTTGAAGCCCCTATTGAGCTTCCCAGCTCAATTCTGAAATTCTGAGCAAATTTTTGTTCCCCTGCGCCCCTGCCGAGACGTATTCTATTCGCTTGCAAAAAAAAATCCCGGGAATTCCCATCCCACAAAAAAACCCAAGATTCCCAGTACCCGAAATCTCGGAAACTAAGCATCCCAGGTCAATTTTGACTTAATTTTCGGACCCCCCTTGAAGCCCTGCAAGTAATAAAACTCCATCTCTTCCCATAAAAAAATTCCCAATTCCCACCCCACTTCCCAAAAACTTTAATATTACCGGTGACAATTCGACGTTTTTCTATAAGTAGGTCTGGGGGCTATATCCTGGTAATGCAACATCAATAAACCCCCCCCCTCACAGGCGGATATGTTGGGATTTAAATATGTAAAACTAGTAGACTGCGCACGCAAACAGCTACTAGCGCGTCACAAGCTAGCAGGCAGATGCACGTTCGCTGGTCTGCGTTTGTGTTAGTAGACTACGAAAACTGTAAAAATTTGCCTTCGACGTGCAAATACGATGCTACTTTGCTACAATTACAATACGCGACTTAGGCCCTGACCTGATGAGGTGGGTACTGCAGTACCCATCTGCATAATGACAATTTAAACATTTCTTAAATTGCTTAACAACACATATAATTAACAAGGAGAAACATATATGTTTGTATTTCAAAGCAATGAGTTTGCTTAAACTATTCTTAAAATATTAAGAAAGAAATTATAAATAGATCACAAAAACTGATGTCATCGGCGGGACTCGAACCCACGGCCTTTCCCTAACAGGGGGACTGCTCTGACCAACTGTGCTACGATGACCACTACCGACGACATAGAATTTTTGCTTCCTTCATATCATATCATATTCATAATTTCTATATCGCGCTATTAAGGTTAGCGTTGGATCCACCTACCGCAGTTCTACCGAACTGACGCGATGGTGCCAGTGTATCGTGTTACAAGTCAACGATATTTTAACACTGAATTTTAGATGAATCCTTACCAAATCCATTTATTTTTGTATTTCAAAGCAATGGTTTGCTTAAACTCATCATCATTCACCGAGCCTTTTCCCAACTCAGTTGGGGTCGGCTTTCCAGTCTGACTGCGATTCGGCTGAACTTCGATATTTTCCGTGAAGCGACTGCCATCTGACCTTCACAACCCATGGGCGATATCGAAGTTCTGCAGTTAGACCGGTCGGATTTTTGATTTAGGGCTGCAACTACCCCTATCGACTGCCATAGATGTTAGTATGACAACCGGGACCGACGGCTTAACGTGCTCTCCGAGGCACGGAGGGGTCTCAATGTATTAAGAAATGGTCACCCATCCTAAGACCGGCCTGAGTCGATGTTGCTTAACCTTTGCAATGGTTTGCTTAAACTATTCTTAAAATATTATGAAAGAAATTATAAATAGATCACAAAAACATACAAACAACAATATACTAGTCCTGTGTCGATCACGATTGATCGAATCAAAATGATTGGGTCGCAAGTCGTATCCGAGTGAGTCAATCACCGATCTCTAAAAGACTCGATCATTTCGCGGCCCGTCGATCACGCGCTGAACTTGGCCGCACGCATGGGTACCTGTACCTGTATTAACCGGTTTGTTCGGGTCGATTCGTCGATCGATTGTTTGTTTACATAAAACGTAAACAATCAGTTGCGTCATGACTTTAAACCGCGATCCGCGTAACGAACTTTCTTTTAGTAGGTAACTTTCTTATGTTTGTATACATTTTTTTCTGTGTAACGTGTTTTTTATGTGTGATTTCTTAAGGTTTTTTCAATTGCATGAACTTTGATTTGGTGATAAACAATAACAATCGCTTAGGTATTGGTGTATCACGAAACTGATTTTTACGTACCTACCTAATAAACAGTGGTTGTGGTTATTATCTCCTATTTATTTTATTTTTTTAATAATTATTAAAATCTTATTTATATTATCTAAGATGTGTTAACTCTCGCAAGAAAGAAGAGTCCAATATGGAAGCACTTTTCTACTACAAAGTGGAATAGTTATCGGATTTCCAATTCCCACGGGAACAATCCCGGGATCAAAAATAGTTGACTATCGACAAACTAAAGATTTGAAAACTGTTTTTTTTTATGTAGTGTGTTAGTTCCTACCTATAATTTGTTAATTTTGAATTTCAAACAGTAAATAATAAAACATGAATAAGACTCATACTTCAACACCGATATAATAAAAGTACCACCTCTAAGTAGTGCGGTACAATTTCAGCATCAATCTACACTACAAAACTATTGTGCCGATTTCAAAAATTCTTTCACCATTGGAAAACTGCATTCACCCTGAGTAACATAGGCTACTTTTTATCCCAGTAATGAGTTCCCACGGGAACCGGGAACAAGTAAACAAAATCACGCGGGCGGAGCTGCGGCGATCAGCTAGTGTCATACAAATACGCGTAACCTCAAATTTTAATAATATACTGTAGGTATTTCTAAGAGCCTCAGCATTTTAATAACTGTACTTTTGAAGTGGGACATGGCGTCAACTAGTAATTTAAGATTCATATATTTAATATTTATATATTTAAGAGATTCAGTTCCTTCCCATTTTATATCACGAGTTCCGAGACACGGGGAAAAAAAATAAAATTATACTACCTATGCACGATCCAGAGTTCTGTGTCGAAATGATCGAGTGATCGAATCTTTATGAGTCAATCACTGCATCAACGGGTCGTGCATGACCCAGGTTTTAGCAAATGATCGATCGACACAGCTCTACACTATACAGAATCTTGTGCGATTCGCAGAATCCCACAAGATTCGGTCGTAAATTATTGAAAATGAAATTTTGAAACCTTAGCAAATAGCAAGGCTGTCAAATGAAAGAATTTATTTCAGAGAACAAAACTACTACTATATCTTATTCAGTGAATACAAACCATAGCTTGAATTTAAATCGATCGGCGCCATCTAGCGGCCTATAAAACAACGTGACTTGAGCAATTGTTGAGAATTACTGTTTGTTTCGTACTAGCAAATTAATTGGTACCAGGATATGATTGATTGATGATCATTGAGGTTGTAATGTAGCATTTTAATTATTAGAATCTGTCGATTTTCTTTTTCGTTACAATAATACAAATATTTCCTCTTTGTAATATTTGTAGGTATAGATTAAGAAAAAGGTCCTGCATTTATGTAAAATTTAAATCCCCCTTAGAACTCTAAATAGCAAACCCAGTAATTTTCGGTCACGGTTTAAAATCAACTTGCAATAGCTCGACATAACTCTTCCTTCCGATCCCGACTATTAAAAACAATTGTACCTAGAAAAGTAAAGGAAACATATGAAGGCAACTACCGAGGACTATTTGGATATTGCGACGTTATACCAGTACACGAATATGTAGAATGTGCTATGCTTAGTGAACAATTGCTAAGCCCTCAACAATTTCTTTTTCCAATGGAAGGCAACATTCGGACCAGACAAATTACCAAGAAAAATGTGGTCACAAAGTCCAGTAGTACAAATTTTTATGGTAGACGAACTAATGAGTATATAATCCCAAGGCTGTACAACGAATTACCCGTACTCTTAAGGGAATCACTGACCCAAAAGAACTCCAAACGAAAACTAAAAAAATATTATATACAAAATATCAGAAGTCAATATCCATATTAGACATTACGTTTGAGTGCCGAAGGTGTGTATATATGTATATGTATATTATATTACATGTAGGTTTATGATTATTTTATACAAGTATCTATGTATTAAAATAAAATAAAATAAAATAAAATAACGTTTATTATCTTTGAAATTTTCAGAAAATTATTTAGATTCGTCAGAAGTTGGTGTGACTCTACCGAGGGTTCCAAAATGCAACGAGACTGAGAAGAGCCCTCAAGAAACTCAGCTCGGCTTTTTTCAAAATATTTCATCTTAAATCTAATACAGAGTTATTTAGAAAGGAGCAATTCGTTACGTTGTTACAACCAGGCCGCCTTGTCATCTAAGAAATCATTAATACTATAATAAGCTTTATGGCACAATTTACTTTTTATTAGTTTTTTAAATTTATTGACAGATAAATTTGCTATTTCGGTTGGCAATGTATTGTACATTCGAATAAAGTTCCCCGCAAAAGAATTACTCACTTTATGAAGCCTAAATTTAGGAACAGGCAGTTTATCCTTATTTCTTAAGTTTAGATTATGATTATCACTATTTTTCACAAATTTACTTTTGTTCTTGTGGGTATACAATAAAATTTCATAAATATACTGTGAATACACTGTAAGGATGTTAATATGCTTAAACTTATCTCTTAATGACTCCCGAGACCCCATTCCATAGATAGTCCGGATAGCCCTCTTCTGCAACACAAAGATGCATTCAATATCGGCAGCGTTACCCCACAGTAGTATGCCATATGTCATGATACTGTGGAAGTAGCTGAAGTAGACAAGACGCGCCGTTTTAATGTCTGTAAGTTGTCGGATCTTTTTGACAGCATAGGCTGCTGAACTAAGCCTGGCCGAAATTTTCCCGATATGAGGCCCCCATTGCAATTTGGAGTCTAACGTTATGCCCAGAAAGACAGTGTCATCGACCAATTCTATTATATCATCCCTAACCTTAACACTGGTTTTAACAAGTCTTACATTAGGTAAGGTGAATCTTACACATTTAGTTTTATTTTCATTTAATAATAAATTATTAGCACAAAACCAGTGGACTATCCTAGAGAGGGCAATGTTTACATCGTCAAGTTCGCGCTGTCCACGTTTAACTTTAAATATTAAAGAAGTGTCATCAGCAAACAAAACTACCTCGTGGTCGTCTCTTATGAGGTGAGGGAGATCATTAATATATACTAGAAAAAGAAAAGGTCCCAAAATTGAACCCTGCGGTACCCCCATTGCTACAGGAGAACCAGGTGACTGTTTACCATTGATCACTACTTTCTGGACCCTATCACTTAAGTAAGAATTGACGAAATTCAAGGCCGTCCCCCGGATTCCGTAATGATCAAGTTTCTTAATTAAAGTCTGGTGCTGAACGCAATCGAAGGCCTTAGATAAGTCACAGAATACACCATAAGCATCATATGACTCATCCCAGGCCCTGTATATACACTCTAATAATTTAATTCCGGCATCAGTGGTGGACCGACCACGAGTGAAACCGAATTGTTTTGTATGTAATAGTTTATTAACGTTAAAGTGATTTTGCATTTGATTAAGCATAATTATTTCAAAAATTTTACTAAATGTAGGTAGTACAGAAATGGGACGGAAATTGGACGGATCTGAAGTACTACCCGATTTAAACAGGGGAATTAATTTACTAGATTTCATTAAATCAGGGAACACACCACTATCAACACAATTATTAAATATTATTACTAGTTCAGGAGCAACCATTTCAATAAAAGAATTTACTAAATACACAGAGATGCCCCAGAGGTCAGCTGTTTTCTTGATATTTAAAGATTTAAAAGTTTCTAAGATAGTGTTTATGTTAACTTTACTGAATTTAAATATAACGTTACAACAAGGAACGTTTGCTTTTAACAAAGATTCTGCAATGGGGGTTGAAGAGCCTAGGGTTTTTGTCAAATCTACAGGAATTCGGGAGAAAAAAATTTCAAATTCGTTAGCGACCTCGAAGTCTGATGTAGTTATTTTACCATTTATATTTTTTTTTTTTTTTTTTTTTTTTTTTTATATTTGGTTCGCCAAATTGACGCCGCCCGCCTGGTGGTAAGTCGTGACGACGTCTAGCGATTGTGGGCCACTCTCACAGCACACATTACTATTGAGAGTGGCCCTCAACTTGACGACCTACTGATGTGCCTCTTCACGCTCCGCTTAAAGAACCCAGGATTATATGTGGGAGGAAACACGTGCACAGGCAGGGCGTTCCAGGCCACTATCGTTCGGCAGAGAAACGAACGTTTAAAACGTTCGGTTCTCGCAAACATGCTATCCACTGTGTGGGGGTGGCATCTCTGCCCGGCACGAGTCGTTCGGGATCGGAAGGAAGAGGGTGGGATCAGATTGAAGAGCTCTTCAGAACACTCGCCATGGTAAATACGGTAGAATGCGGCCAAGGAAGCTATTGTTCGGCGCTGAGCTAGCGGCTCAAGGCTTCCCGTTACCTCCGGACAACCAATAATACGGATAGCCCGTCGCTGCATAGCGTCGAGAGCGTCCAGCAGATACTTCGCGGAGCCGTCCCAGAGGTGAGAGCAGTATTCGACGCAGGGTCTAATCTGCGTCTTGTACAGCAGACACCTCTGGTCCGGTGTAAAGAATCTCTTTACCTTATTCAGTATTCCTAGTTTCCGCGAAGCTAGCCCTATACATCTTTCGATGTAGTTTTTATTATTGAGCTCTCGACGAACGTCTATGCCAAGGATATCAAGGTTGTCCTTCATTGGTAATAATGCATTCTGAAGAGAGGGTAGGGGAAGGAAAGGGGATTTCTTCGCAGTAAATGCACACGCCTGTGTTTTGCGGGCATTGAACTCGACCAGGTTCTCGGTACCCCATTGAGAGATACTGTCGAGGTTACGGTCGAGATCAGCCACGAGTCGTCGTCTCTCCTCCTCAATCTCAGATCGCCCCGCCGTCGTACGAACCGAGTAACTCCCGTGCAGTGTGCTGTCATCTGCATAGCAATGAATGTTCCCGAGGGATAGCATATCATTGATATGCAGAAGAAAGAGAGTTGGTGATAGTACGGACCCCTGCGGTACCCCGGCATTCACTTGCAAGAAGCGAGAAGCCTGGCCATCGCAGAGGACCCGCATTCGGCGCTCGTTTAAAAAGCTGGCAATCCAGCTGCACAGTTGAGGAGGTAGACCATATGCCGGAAGCTTGGAAAGGAGCGAAGCATGCCAGACCCTATCGAAGGCTTTGGCGATGTCCAGGCTAATAGCCAAGGACTCGCCGTGCCTTTCCATAGCCCCACCCCAGACATGCGTTACGAATGCCAGAAGATCACCCGTTGATCGCTTTGGCCTGAAGCCGTATTGTCGATCATTGATTAGCGAGTGATCCTCTAGGAATTGCATGAGCTGCTTATTTATAAGGAGCTCAAGCACCTTGCAAATGACTGAGGTGACAGCTATGGGTCGATAGTTGCCTGGATCGGACCGATCCCCTTTCTTGGGGATCGGTTGTACGTTCGCCTCCTTCCAGACCTCCGGCACGAGCCCTGAAGAGTATGACAGGCGGTACAGACGCGTTAATACTGGAGACAACTCAGCTGCACATTTTCGTAGCACCACCGCCGGAATGCCGTCAGGGCCACTGGCTTTCCGCGTGTCGAGTGACCGCAGCACTGCCCGTACATCACATTGCCTGATAACAATATCAGGCATTGTGTGGCCACAGTTGGCGATGGCGGGGGGCTGCAGGCCACGGTCGTCGACCCGGGAATTAGCCGCAAAGAGGTCTGCGAGCATATCCGCTTTCTCTTGGGCTTTGTGAGCCAGTGTTCCATCTGGGTAACGCAGCGGTGGCAGCGAGGGCTGACAAAAGTTAGATTGCACGGCTTTGGCCAGTTGCCAGAATCCACGGCTGCCCGTGGGATGGGAAGTGAGCTCCTGACCAAGCCGCGCGACGCGCTGGGCATCCGCTCTCTTATATCTCTTATATTAAGTTTAAAATGATTATCATTTAATTTTTGTTGACCTCTTTCCGCGTTTATAATTTTCCAAGTAGATTTAACTTTGTCTGCACTATTGAGAATTTTATCACTTATATATTTTGATTTAGCTGCTAAACAATCTGCTTTAAACTTTTTTGAATAAGTTTTAACATAATCTAGAAATTCAACTGATCTATTAAGCTGTCTTTCTGAGTATAGTTCATAAAGTTTTTGTCTACTTTTGTGTATACCCTCAGTGGCCCATTCACTGAAAGTAGGACTATCACTAATCATGACCTCCTTAGACTTGAATATGGAGTTGAACTCGTTGTAAAAAGAATCAAAAAATAATTTATACATTACATTTGGATCTAAGCCAGTGTCTAAGAATGGAATTTTATTGCAAAGTCCAACCCTCATATGTTCCAAGCGGTCACCAGTATTGGTCTACATAATATTTTACGTTTTATAACTTTTTCTTTAGTGATTTTAAAAGATGCTATTTGCCCACAATGGTCTGAATCTAGCTTTTTTATAATACTTTTACTTTCTGGCAAAATATCGCTGTATATATTATCCAGGCAAGTGGCTATTGTATTACAATATCTAGTAGGCTCCAAAAATAAGTTTGTAAGATTGTGTGATTTAAATAAATTTAAAATATTATAACTCATAGGCGTATTAACAAGTAAATCGACATTAAAATCACCACATACTATTAGGTACTTATTAGTTTTTCCAAGTTTACATAGAACTTTGTCAATAAGTTCCTCAAATTCGCAAAAGGGTGAGGTTCCAGGTTTATACACGCATACTACTATGAATTGCTCCATTTCCACGCACGACAGTTCGACTTTACACTCTAGAGAAAGAGACACAATTTCTTTCCGTTCTTTAAATTTAAGTTGTTTATTTAATAAAATCAAAGATCCCCCCGTACTGTGGTCACCCTGCAGAATGCACTACCGATTACTGAAATTGAACATGAGCTCATACGACTTACGCATATGTTCTGTAATACAAAAAATATCAATATTGTCTGAATTCATTAACAGTTCCAACTCTAACTCTTTGTCATGTGTTAAACAACCAATATTTTGATGCCCTATGTTGATATAATTTACATTTTTTGATTTGGTTTGATTTGGAGGGCATTTTTTATTTGTGTGTTTGTGTTTGTATGTATTTATGGTAGGTACGTGTATATACTATATAGTGTGCAAATATATGTATGTGTATTTTTAGTTCGGATATTATATCTAAAGTGTAATTACATCATTAGTATACTAATCTGCTTGATAAAAACAAAGCTTTAATTTGGAGCATGCTGTATGCGTATCCTATGGTATAACTATAATTGCTATACTACACTGGCCATACTCGTTTATATTGTACCTACTGCAGCACAACCGTTCTCTAGTAACGCAAGTTTATGTTCTTTAAATATTGATGTTCTTTTAACTGTGTCATCTGTAGGCCGAGGGATATTGTTTTATATAAGTACCTATTTTATGATAATAATATGAGTTTCTAATAATTGTGCCCGGTGGTGAATTTATGTCTTTTGTCAGGACAAACCTGGAAAGATTTTTTGGCAACTTTTACACTGAAACTGATAGTATAAATTTGTAAAATAAATATATTTAAATTAAATTAAATTAATAATAATTAAATAATAGGGTAATGCTATACATATGCCTAATAAAGCATATTTTAATGAACAGTTTTGACATATAACACAGTACCAACAGGCTCAGGTTTTTCATTAATTCACGTTATTGTTGCATGAGGTCAGTAAAAGTTACATTAGCCCCCCACATTGGGGTAAATGTGACTAATATAGCCATAACTCTGTTTCAATCAGTAATATCGACATAGCAACAATACGAACATGTGGATTCTAGCAACAGCTTTCCGAAAATGATATCAATCCGCTTAAAATACGCTTCAATTTCCGACAAATTCAGTTCAAATTTAGTTATAAATTGTTAGGTGGTGAATGTAACTATTTTCCAACTATGCTCTGTCGGTACAACAGTAAGCACTCTAGGAGCTCCATCTATATTTGATTGAAAGAAACAATGATTGCTCTACATTTCAATAGGTGGCACTTTTAATAACTACCGTTAGTTGAAGAGAAAATCAAATTAGTTACTTTAGCCCCCTAGTTGCATTCGCCTTCGAGTTGAAAAGTTATGTAAGACAATGCGCACTCACCCACATAACCTAAAATCGGCGTGAATAAGACCTATCTATAAGCAGGGGTCACATTGTGATTATTCTAACTACCGGCCTATAGCAATTCTGTCTATCATAAACAAAATTGTAGAAAAATAGTCAAAAAACTGAGTACGTTCTTATAAAAACATAATATTTTAACGGACACCCAGCACGGTTTCCGAAGGGGGCGTAGTACGGCTACGGCGGCGGCGCTGGGGCTGTTCGCTGATGACGTCAATGAGGGTTTGGGTCAGCAGCGGAAGCAGGTGGTGGTTATTATACTTACTTAGACTTCCGGAAAGCTGGCCTAGGAGTGTCACCTGCGTGCGGCGTGCCGACCGGCTCGGTGTTTGGCCCAGTTGGCTATATTATGCATGTAAACAGTATGTCGAATGTAGTGTCAAATGGCCGTGTCTATATGTATGCAGACGATACTTGTTTATTATATATATGGATAGACATATGACTGGTATAGAAAGTAAATTACAGGAGGACCTCACAAACATCATCAAGTGGGCGCATGATAACGGTATTGTAATTAATTTAAGTTTTTAAGTTAATTTAAGTAACTAAATGTATGCACATTTGTTCGCCTTATGTAAAATATCCGATCCGGGCGCCGCGTATTGTCGGACATAGCTGACTGTTTACATGGCTCGGTGCCGGACATCGAGGCAGTCAGCGAGTATAGGTACCTCTACCTAGGGCGTAAGCCCACGAGAAGGCCGAGTCTAACAGTAATGTTAGACTCGGCCTTCTCGTGGAACACGCATATTACAACGCTAAAAGATAAGTTAAGGGCAGTGCTGGTGAAATTTTACCACCTTAGGTTTGTTCTGGATATACATATAGAGGGACTATGTATGCCGTCTACTACGCACTTGTTGATGCAATGCTTTCCTATGCGCAGACTGTTTATGGGCGTACGTTCAAGTCATACTTGGATCAAATTAAATCACTACAAATCAGGTTTATGAAATTGTTAGTAGATGATAATACAAAACTTCGATGTAAAAGTACTGGTTACGAACAGTTCTTATATTGTAGTAAAATGCTTCCTGAACACAATTACATAAGGCTTCTTTTAGCAACGAAACAATATTGTAGTGACGAGTTTAAGACGTACTTATAAGGCACGCCCGGTGAGAACAAACACTAACCTGTTAGAAAAACCTATTTGTCATAATTACTTCGGGGAAAGAAGGAGATGCTTTATGGTTCCGCACATCTTTAATAGTTTGCCATCAGAAAGTTTAACGAAAAATGTCACAAAAAAAGTGTTTAAAAATAAAACTAGTAACTTTCTTTTGACTTGTACGAGTATAAGCAAATAAAATAAAATAAACATGAGGTACAAAAGTAGATACGAGTAGTATAGTGCAGCACTCATATGCACTGTGCGGGCTCGGTTTATGATACATACCTATATATGTTAAACTAAAAATACACTTAGTACATAAGGAGGTAGGTGCAGTGCTTCTGTTTCTCTTGGTGTCCCCGGGAATCGTCGTTTTTCCAAATGTAACCTAATATTAAAATACATTTTCCAGTGATCGTCTCACATTTTATAAGAGGTTTCCGACCACAGCCGACGGTTGCCGGGGGGTTGGGGGGATAGAGGCGCTGTGACTATATTATTGTTAAGAAAGTAACTATGTGAGTTGAATAGGTATATTAGGTATAATATAAGTAATGGTATCTAATAGTAAAATTTTATAATATTATATAACGGGAGTTGCATCTGGCAACAAACTGCTATGCAGTTTGGCGGAGGTAAAGATAAACTGTATAATGTATATTTTCATGAATAAACGATTTCTATTCTATTCTATTTTCTCCTAGGAAGAGATCTCTTTAGAGGTAAGTGGCGTCATGATATACCTACATGATAATGTTTCCATTCACAATGTTGTTTGTACTTACTGTGTGTACATAAATAAATAAAACAAGTAGAGATGATTAGAACTAACTACCTACATCAACATCAAGAAATAGAAGCATGACAAAGTAAATAAAACACGATTGACTTTACTGTTTGAGGATGTCGTTGAAAAATAGAACGTCGTTGCTTGAGCGAGTGGTTCGTCTCAACTCTCGTTCTGTTCCCAGACAGTAAGTAGTCTTGAAAATCCAAAAAGCTGTTAAGTATGTGCCGTACCGTCAGTGGGATGTGGCGATCCACATCCCACTGACGGTACGGCACACAAACAAGACGACTGATATTATTTATGAGTATGATCCATAATTAAGTTACTATACTTAAGTATCTAGTCTAGTCTAGGTAATCTAGTTGTATGTAGTCCAGCTTAAGTCATCCTCAACAGTTGGTGCAAATACTAGCAGATGAATGAAACTAGCAAAATCTCTTCAAGTGCCAAGAAACTGCAATAGGCTCGCCTCTTATAAAGTAGCCAAATGTGGGTGTAATAAATGCCTCCGCCGTTTTGTATCGCGTGGACATTCTGAAGTCAGGATATAATTTAATACGTGGCAGAAGTTTCCAAGGTAGTAAGTAGGTAACTGAAATATATATGATCCCACTATAAACTGGTAAAGCGATTCTTTACACCGCGCGAGAGGTATCTGCTGTACGAGAAGTAGACCCTGCGACGAATACTGCTCTCACCTCTGTGACGGCTCCGCGAAGTATTTGCTGGACGCTCTCGACGCTATGCAGTGACGGGCTATCCGCATTATAGATCGTCCGGAGGTAACGGGAAGCATAGAGCCGCTAGCTCAGCGCCGAACAATAGCTTCCTTGGCCGCATTCTACCGTATTTACCACGGCGAGTGTTCTGAAGAGCTCTTCAATCTGATCCCACCCTCTTCCTTCCGATCCCGAACAACGCGTGCCGGGCAGAGATGCCACTCCCACACAGTGGATAGCATGTTCGCGAGAACCGAACGTTTTAAACGTTCGTTTCTCTGCCGAACGATAGTGGCCTGGAACGCCCTGCCTATGCACGTGTTTCCTCCCACATTATAATCCTGGGTTCTTTAAGCGGAGCGTGAAGAGGCACATCAGTAGGTCGTCAAGTTGAGGGCCACTCTCTATAGTATTGTGTGCTGTGAGAGTGGTCCACAATCGCTAGATGTCGTCACGACTTACCACCAGGCGGGCGCAGTATTTGGCGAACCCGTATAAAAAAAAGGCAAAGCACATTATCTATCCTCTTTACCCTAGCTATATTTACCCCGCCGGGCGCCACTGGTCTCCACCGGGCGCCACTGGAAATACGTTCTGCTTGTAACCAGAGACGCCCGGCTACGGACGTTAGAGCGGCCGCGGAATTAAAAAAATAACCCACTGTCACTCAGTAGTGGAGATAAAATGACGCGGAAATCCCGTTGGTTCCATCAACGGAGTTATGAGTACTAAAAGTCCTGGAGGACCCACTCCACTTTGCAATGGAGACATACGGATTCAAAATCCCGTTGGACCCATTAATGCAACTGTCAAATTGAACCCACAGATCTAAACCAGTATCTACTTATATAAGTAATATACTATATACGTAGCCCCCGTTGCCAGATTCAAGCCTCCGCCTCGCCTACCGATTCCTAATCTATACCTTCTATACTAATGATATACCTAGGTAGTACCTCTCAGGAACTACGTAATGATGAGTGAATAGTCCACTTATCGAGGAAGGTGGCTAAACATTATACTCCGACCGAGGTTCACTATCCATTTGCATAAAAAAATAACCATAAAATATTTTGGCATAAGGTAATTTAGACTAATGATATTTATGCATATTTTTGTTATCCATAACAAATTTAGCATATTTGTCTTAATCATAAATAAAATTAGCATAATCATATTTAAGCATAAAATTTATAAGCATAGCTTTATAAAGGCATAAACGTATAAAACTATAATGAATATAGTCATAATCATCTAAGGCAGAATAAGTAACTATGTAAAATAATTAAAAGGCGGCTTAGGGGTGGCCCAAGGGCCACCCCCGCCGCACCTAAACCTACTTTGACACTATATAATATAGGAAATACTGGTTAAAGTAACTTTTTTATTTTTCATTCATTTCATTAATTTATACCTATAAAATTTTAGTAATATATACTATTAGGCGAATGTAAACTATGCCTAAAAACATTGTGCAAATTATAACTATGCATAAATATATTAGACCTAAATATAATTATGCCACAGTACATATGCTGCTAAAAATCAATTATGACCAATTATGCCAAATTCATTGTGCCAAAAGGATTACATGTATTATGTTAACGAAAGGTATACCCCGACCAATAGGTGGCAGCAGCACTGCAAAATCTTGTTATAAACTTTGAATGAAGTCGCTGTTGTCCGCTAGTATTACCAGGAAAAGTAATACAATGCTTATAGGTAGGTACTTAGGCACCTAAAATTCTATACCCGGCTTGTATTGTATTAGCTATCTACATCCTACTAATATTATAAACGCGAAAGTTTGTGAGTATGTATGGATGGATGGATGTTTGTTACTCTTTCACGTAAAAACTACAGAATGGATTTTAATCAAACTTTACAATAATATAGCTTATACATCAGAATAACAACACATAGGCTACAATTTATAAAGATATTGTGTGAATTGTTCAAAATATGACGCGGCGCGACGGGAACGGGAAAAAATCCAAATTCCCACGTGGACGTAGTCGCGGGCGACCACTAGTAAGTTATATTATAACTACAATAAAAACAGATGGACATACATACATCACGCCTGTATCCCCGAAGGGGTAGGCAGAGGCGAATTACACAAGCACTCTTTGCCAGTAATTTTTGGTCACACGCAATAGGGGGCAAGTCTATTGCCATTACCGAGCACTAAGTATAGAAAGTTTATAGACCAGTGCACTCTGTAATACTTATTCAAAACAAATCTCCTACAGCAAGGACAGGTCACAGGTGTTAGGAAATAGAATCTCTGCAGTTCGAGGGACCTACAATAAATTACAGTCTAATTTAGCATTTCCTATTAAATTATCAAGAGCATGATTTAAATAAATGAATTACTACTAATATAACCTTGAGACAAAGACTTAATTTTATTATTTATTATCTATCACTGGTTCTTGGTCGGTGTCACCCACAGAGCAAGACTTGTAGTACCGTCGCGTGATGTCGATATCTGCGCGGGTCTATGCCATAATACTTACATTATACTTCCAATCAAAACATTGATAGGAGCGTGTTTTTTTACAAACCGTGATCCGAACGATACCTACCGCATCACTATGATAAAGATTGATAAGGTTTCTTAATTGTACCTACATATTGTTATCGGTGTGTCACTATGTCAAGTCTTCATACCAACTTACAGATGCTAATTCATTAGGAAAAAATAAAAAGCAATATATAAATCCAAAATAGACTTTAAATATGAAAATTTCATAAGAACTTCATCATTAATGCAATAAATACGTTTCATCCTTTGGTAAATACATGTTCATGATACAATAAACCAATTAAGTAGAGATATTATTAAACCATAAATTATAATTACACAGTTAATAGAAAAGTTAAAGTATAAAAATCAAACTAAGCATTTGCCGTCTGATAATGAGTATAAATTAATACTAATCAGTTGATTGTAAAAAATTACGCGATACATAAAAGCATAATTACTCGAAAATTAAATAGACATTTAATATTTAAAAGGCTAGACTTATGGCACAGAGGAACTATCGAGAGCGCGATGCGGACGCTCACTTCTCTTTGGGTTTCTTTTCCTTCTTGCGTGGCGGCGGCACGGGGGCGTCGGCTCCCGTCGAACCCGCATCCTTCTTTACCACTTTTTTGACAATTTTTTTCTTTGGAACGTCCGCAGGGGCGGTCTTCGATACCGGCGCAGCCTCTTTGGTCGGCACTGGACCCGGCGCCGCTTCCACTGCGGCCGCCACGGCTTCCACGGGTGCAGGAATCACATCTACCATGACCGGTGTTAAATCTTGATCCCCCGACGCCGGAGTCTCGACGATTGACGATTCGATCTGCGCAGCCGTAGTGGATTTGCCCTTGGTTAGCGGTTTCACACCGATTTGTGCGAGTGAGACAGTGGGTATGGGAGGCGTTGGAAGGTCGGGCTCCTCGGTGGCCAGGGCCTGCAGGTCGGGCGCGAGCGGTGGCGAGGTGGGCGCGAGCGGCGGCGAGGTGGGCGCGTCGGGCGAGGCGCACGTGACGGTGGGCGTGCGCAGCTCGCTGGCGATGATGGACTGCGCGAGCGAGGCGGCGTCCTCCAGCTCGCTGTCGGGGGTGGTGAGCGGGTCGGCGACCACGGGCGGCGCCAGCTTCAACTTGCCCGCGGGTTTGCGACGCTCCTCGGCTACACAACCAATTAGCCGCCTTTATACTCTCGACCGGTTAGACGTGGCGTTAGTATGGCGGTCACATTAGAGAGCAAGCTCGGTTAGGGCCTGGAACAAAGTCGAGGGAAACGAGCTACATGGTTAAATCGTTACGACGCAAGCGGAAAGTTAGATTGCCAATATAGTGAAGTGCCTAAGCGCGTGGCCATTACAAGGATTATTATTTTATGGACCTTCAATTGAATCGAGGTAAAATAAATCCATTAAAATTTGTAGATAATATAATATCTGGATTATAGAGTATAGAGTCGTATGAGTAATGTTGAAGGCAACTATTAAGTTAATCTACTATGGGGAAGTGCTATGAAAAGCATTAAATAATGTTCCTTGCAATAGGTGAAACATAATCTGAAGCAAACACAAACACAGACCTGCGCCAAGTTCGTCACGGACGCGATTGAAGTTGGAACATTTTGGATGAATACCTACGTCATACACACATGCAACGTTGCATCGGATGTGGCATACAACAGATGCAACTTGCACAGTAACAACTCATTCTGCTATTGACTCGAGAATGATTATATCAATAGCTGCACGAATGTTGCTACTGTCTGCATCCACTTGGACACAACCCAACATTGATTAAACATTGCAAAATGTTCAGTAGTTAAATGTAATAAATAACATTATTGCTAACTGTTGTGGAACATCACAATAAAAATTATAGAATACAAACATACATTGAGAGCCTCCACCCTAAAACTCCTTTTAAGTAGCCAACCCACATTAAACATAATTACGAAGTTGCGTCGAGTCCAAGTGTAACAAAAATATTACCTGATCGATCAAAGCCGTGTCTCTGGCGCAGCCTCCTCGGTAGCTGGGTGAAATAACAACGTATTTTGAAACGTATGGTGATAAATCAACATAAAAACCAAACATCACAAAACGACACAAAAGAAAAACTAGTAGGGTACATCGAGTCATACGTGAAGGACGTCTAAACTTGTTACATACATTGTGTTCTGCGGTCCGACCAACGTAAAACAGATGCTGCTAAACTAGATAGATTAGTTAGTACAAGTCTGAAAACCGCAAATTAACTCAGTGAGTTTGACAGTGCAAAGCTGTTATCTGTCTGAGGCGCTCTCGCCGCGTGAGCTCTACTTACATTTAGCAGCAGGGACGATGGGCATTTCATCTTTGGACGGCGTGTTTGCTAATGGAGGACTGTCTGTAGTAGCCAGAATGTTTTCAAGTGACTGCTTTTCTGGCGTGACTTCACACAGTGGAACATTTGTAGCGGTCGTCGATGTCGGCTTATCTGTATCTACTGGCTCTGATACTGGTATAGGTTCTGTAGCGGATTCCTTTATTGCTTCGGCTTTAGGTTCCGTTGCTACTAGGGTTTCTTCAGTCTTTTTGTCTGGCAGATCTACAATTACCACATCGTCTACGTCTACGGCTGAAATATCTGCAGCTACGGCTTTTGTTTCGGAGACTACTGCGTCCACTGATACAGGCAATTCAGAGTTAACAGCTTCCACTGTAATAGGCACCTCAGGCAGATCTGTTGCCTCTGGAGCTTTCTCAGATAAAAGAGCTACTGGCGTAGCAATTTCAACTGGTGCGACTATCTCAACTGGTACAACAGACTTCACAGGCGCAATGGACTCTACTGGAGCAACAGACTCAACTGTTGCAACAGCCTCAACCGGAGCAATAGATTCAGCTGGTGCAATAGATTGAACTAAAGGTACTGGTTCAATTACGGCCACCGGTTCACTTTGTGCTTCAACTTCAATTGGAGGAGTAACACCAGCTGGCGCAGAAACCTCAGTGGATGCAGTAGTTTCTTTTTGTGTAACGGATTCTTGTACAGATTCTATCAAGGTTGCTGCGGCCTCAATAGCTTCTGTTGCTACTTCGACTTGCTCAGGAACTGATTCTTTAGCCACTTCGCTAGTCTTAACTTCTATCTGCGGTTGTGCGGGTACAATTTCTCTTGGAGGAGACTGTTTCGGCGGTGACGAGCGAGGGTTACCTAATGTCTGCGAGATTTTCGCCCATATGTTATCAAAAGAATCAGCTCCCATGTAATCGATATTTCCCGCTTCCCATCCTTGACGGCGAGTTAACTCATCTATTGCTTCACTTTGACCGACCGATCCTGGCATAACTCGCGCTAAGTTCCCAGCGACACCACTCTGTAAAAGATAGCATATTTGATTAATAAAATGGTCATCACAATACGACATAAACTTGTGGTGTTGAGGTCGTGTGTTAATGTTACAGTAAGATTACACGTGCACAGTCAATAAAGAACTCAAAGCATGCATTGCTTGTCTACAAATAAATAAAGTATAGGTACTTAAATACATGGCTAACAGTTCCAATAGCTTTGCAAGCGTTACAAAATTGTAAACTAATATACCTGAATTCTTCGTGAGATGTACTGGAATTAACTTACTTGGATTTCAATATTATACGTTGAGATTGGTTCACCTTCCACCGTAGGTGACAGATTGTTGGTCAGAGACTGCAACTCAGGTGGTGGGGATGGAGTAGGTGGAACTTCATGTGAGCATAACTTTTTCCCACGAGCATCTATAGTGACTCTATGTCTTAAGTAAAACCCATCATATGGATGTCTTGGCGTGATTTCTTCGTGAAAATCAAGCTCACTATCAGAGATATCCCCATTTACCAAGCTACTTCCACCATCATTGATTTCATTATGGTCTGTTCTTCGAAAATGCCTGTTGTGTTTCTCCGTGTTGTCTACTGGAGTATAGTGTAATGTATTATTTTCAGGGTGTATGGTATGCCTTTGCTCATCTAATGATTGATTATGCTCGTAGTGATGTGAGTGACTAGACTGATCGTATTGGGGACTGTGTGTGTCATGTAGCGATTGTGTGTGGTGGTCGTAATGGTGTTCATGATCACTTACATTATGTGAGTTATCGCCGTGATGATGTGAATGTAAGTGGTTATCATGATATTGCTGCTGATGTGAGTAATCATCGTGATAGTGACGTGTATTGGAGTTGTCATTATGAGCGTGGTGATGCTCATGGGTCGATTCGTGATTATGGTCCTGATGCCAGTGGTTTTCGGGATGTGGCGCACTGGGATGGCTATGCTGTTGAGTTTGATTCTCCCACACATACTTTCTTATTTCATCTTGAATTTCAAATCTACCTAAATCTGTGTTAGTATTATTTTCAATGTAAGCATTTGCTGGAATATGGCCTTTATATATATTCCAAGGATCATGGAATTGTGTTAAATCTATTTGTTTTTCTTCAGGTTCTTCCCTTTTTTGTGCATCAGGGTGATGCCAGGGGAATTCCGAGTGAGGGTCCAATATCGGCTGATAATGGCTTTCGTTGCTGACGTCCTGGGGAAGTATCGCTGGCACTTCAGGAGGTTCTTCCACCTCAACCTATCGGTTGAAGTGAAACAGCTCAATAAGCATGCACATAAAGATTTGAACAAAGCTTTACGAACCAGCAAAAAATATTACTGTGCGAAAAACTTTGCTCAGGCGAATATTAGTATAGTAAGAACTATCAAATTAAATGCTTTAACTAGATAAACATACATACGAGAAAAAATATTAAAATCTGATAGATAATAAAACAGATACAGTAGCTAAATACATGCTAATCAAGGATTAAGATAAAGAATTTGAGTATGTTTATAAAGTATCCGCGGTGAGCATTCCACCAAAATACCAACACCATCTACTCGACCCAAATTACAATTGACCAAACCGTGCAAAAGCAACTGACCCGAAAATTCGGCGAGGAAAAAACATTGTTAGTATTTTGGAGAAATATTATACACACGGGTAAATTATCTCTTCAAACATATAGTGCAATAAGTAGCGTTATAGTGCACAAGCTTATAAACTGCAAGCTAATCAATTTAGAATTTACAGTTTAGTCACTTAAAGTCGCATTATGAGTCCTAACACAATGCTACTACAGATATAGATTAAGTATAAAACTCTACAGAAATATATTAAATAGTGCTCTTAATTATAAACAGGCATAGAAAAGATTAACTAAATATGAATTCAAAAGCTTAAGTTCTATATCTTTAAATCTCACCTCTGTAAATTTATATTCCTTAATTGAATGCTTGGAAAACATCGTAGCTTTCAGATCGATGGTCGATATAACAATGGATCAATTTACTGCATCGTAGCAAGGTACAGTGCGACATATGTGGTCACAAAGTAACCGCATTACGGGGTAGAATTGCAACGACATATGAAACTGATATAGTAATTCGATAGCTAAACCAATCTTACAACATTGACAAATTCATCAAGTTACATTTTAATATTTTTGTTATTGATTACGTGTGGTCATTCTTTAACCTAGGATTTCATTTACCCAACGACGCGGGCTTTTCATTCCGACCGGGGGTTTGCCCAAGGTCCGCCGGGCGCCACTGGAAATGCGTTCTGGTACCAGAGATGCCCGCGGCAATGGACATAGTGGCGGCCGCGGTCACGCGGAATAAAAAAGAAAGAATTTCATTTAGAAATATAAACTGCTTTACTTACCGTTTTTTAAACGTTTGTTACCTGTAGGAATAACTCATGAACGACGCCACAATAGAGAATATGAAAATCTACTTTTAACAGAAGGATATCTAGTGAATCGTATCATGAGACTTAATCCGATATATTAGGTCGAATTCTAGTAAAAATGACTTATAACTTACCATGCATGTGTCGAGCTGGCGATGAACTTCAGAGGCGAAGATATCCCACCAGAGTTGTAGCAGACCACGAATGTGTTCTGGTGCATCGACAGTACGGGTTTGGAAGTTGAAGTGTTGTAACCACGGTTTAGCAGCACCAATGAAATGAATGATTTTCAAGTCCTGCCCATAACTGGAAGGAAAAGACCACAACAAAAATAAATACAATGCATATCAAAACGGTAACAATGAGTTACACAAAGTTCCGATATGTCATGAATTCATGACTAAGATTTGATTACTTAATGCCATAAAAAGAATTTATGATTGTACACTATACTACAGTCTACACTGTTGTAAGTAAGTACATATAATAATAGACGCGACAGCAACGTCACTATCAGTGCGTACTGTGGGAGAATTAACGTCTGAGAATGACCATTGGGTTTTTAATACGTGTTCACTACAAATAAAAAATGCCAATTCCATTTTCATTACGCAGGAAGATTGATTAGTTAGGTGCTTTGTTATTATTTGTTGAAGTAGAAGACCCAAATGTTGACTCAGTAGTTTTTAGTATAGATTTAGGAGAGCGTCATTTCTAAAAGACGTTCAGTCTGAGGGATAATAGAAATATTATCAGAACTCACTGCTTTAGGGCAGGAAGGTAGGAGTAAAATGCTGCTGAAGTAACATTGTAAAGGAAAGGCAGATGTTTGTTGATGTCTCCTCGTGCCCAATCCGAGAAGAACGAATTCAAAAGACCTTGGTCGCCACCTGTTAACAAATGTTATAATGCTTTATACCAGTCATGACAAATTGCCTACACTTGATATTATGACTACCAGAATAAAATGTTACATTTTTTTACAGAATTTAAATAATACTGTGAAGGCTTAAATAAATGTGCACGTCAAAACAAATTATAAATTCTACAATAATTTTTCAGAAATGTTTTTCTGATTTTACCATCAAAACTGCCACGCTCCTGTGCAAATGTGATGAGCTGTGTGAAGGTTTCAGCGGAAGGCGTAAATACGAAAACGCCAGAATTGAAACAGTCGGGCCAGCCGACGTCAGGTGCAGCTGAGAGCTGTTCACGTTCAAATAATTCATCGCAATTCTGGACAACCTAAAAAGAAATCGCATCATTAGCACGTGAACTATTAATAATGTTTATATCGTGTTCCAAGCGGTAGGCATTAAAATAACTACTGTTTATCAAGAACTCTTTATCTGAACGTGGATAAAAACTTCAGTTGACACAATAACCTGTGATAAATAAAACTCAGCGAATCAATGAATTCTATCGAAAAGCTATCTTACTGTTTATTAATCGAACCCTAAATAGTCATTCGCATTGAATTAATTTGCTGTTTCTGTTATGTAATTTCATGACATTTTCTGATAACGTCAAGAAAACGTCATGTTATAAATTGCAAAGACTCACTCTGGACGTTGACTTCAAAAGAATATAGGACAAATTGGAGCTCTTCCAAATCTGCCAGGAAGAAAATATTTGAGCCACGGTTATGTCTCGTCATCAAATTCTGTACCAATGTTCACATCCGGTAACATTGACTTTCTTATCGCGTAAACAGTTCAGATAGAAATACATTT
This sequence comes from Nudaria mundana, assembly GCA_963556515.1. Taxonomy (NCBI): domain Eukaryota; kingdom Metazoa; phylum Arthropoda; class Insecta; order Lepidoptera; family Erebidae; genus Nudaria; species Nudaria mundana. The sequence goes on from OY748287.1 coordinate 20,663,639, forward strand.
AATGTGTTTCACATACGATCGTTAATTGAAAATTAAAAATTACAACTCGTGTACGCTCTGTCAATACACAGCTTAGAGACATTTACGTTACTTTTAAACTATCGCTGATCTCAGATTCGTCATTATTATTAGCTTCTGCAGTTAGTCTTATGTTTTTGTACCAATTGCTGGTTTATTTGTGGTAAATTCTACGGTATTAGTTAGACATCTTTCTTTAGAATATATCTATCTCCTAAATCATTTTCGTTGACAACAAATTTTCGGTTAGGTACTACACGTGAATTGATTGGATTACTGAGTTCGTGATGTACTCGTGTATTGTACTATCAACTCATGTTTATACGTTGATAGTCGTATCTACACTTATAATAAATCTGTAGAAGTGAAAATTCTGTACATTGAAAATATCAAAAAAATAAATGTTACTAGACCGACACCGAACCCAAAAATGTGATTAAAAATTTTTTTGTCTGTCTGTCTGTCTGTTCAGACATTACGCGAAAACTACCGGTTCGATTACGATGAAACTTGGTATATTTATTCTTTAATATCCTGGGCACCACACTGGGTACTTTTTATCCTGGAAAAGTATATACAATAAAAAACAAACTTAATTTTGCGGTTCGATCCCTAGACCCGATGACTGTGCCAACCGCAAATAATAAGTTTGTCGTAGGATTTTTTTTTTATATTGGGTTAGCCCAATTGACGCCGCCCGCCTGGTGGTAAGTCGTGACGACGTCTAGCGATTGTGGGCCACTCTCACAGCACACAATACTATAGAGAGTGGCCCTCAACTTGACGACCTACTGATGTGCCTCTTCACGCTCCGCTTAAAGAACCCAGGATTATATGTGGGAGGAAACATGTGCACAGGCAGGGCGTTCCAGGCCACTATCGTTCGGCAGAGAAACGAACGTTTAAAACGTTCGGTTCTCGCGAACATGCTATCCACTGTGTGGAGGAAGAGGAGAGTGTAGAGGGTGGGATCAGATTGAAGAGCTCTTCAGAACAGGTTACGTCACCCGCAGTGAAGTTCACTAAGGGGCACTGCACACGGCTAAGATACTATAATATTTTAACTAAAGATGCAATATCGCTCGCCATACAATTCAATGGACTATCACACACGACGAAGATAATAAATAATATTTCATATTTTCGTATCTTAAGATGATTTTTTATGGTATAATAGAGAATATAATAGAAGATATAATAGAGAAACTGTTGTAGAGGGGCTTTATGTACGCAATAAAACACAAAAAAATGGTTTTTAGAACTTTTGTCTGTTTGTCTGAATGTTTGAACACGCTAATCTCAGAAACGGCTTAACCGATTTGAATTTTTGATTTGAATTAGCGGTTTGATTTTCAATCGCTTCATAAATAAAAAAGTTTTGTAGATCTAAAATAACACGCAGGCGGAGCTGCGGGCAACAGTTAGTTGACAATAAAAATATTATTATACCGATTTGTAGGAAACCAAAATCGTCTTGAAAAAGTTTCGATGCTAAAATGGAAATAGATAGTGACGCAAAGACTAACCATTAGCTAAATTGCTACCGGCACCCACCTAACAAAATAGCTAAATCTAATCTAATTTAATTCAAGTATTTCATTACAGGCGCAGTCTTTATAGGCCACTAATTAATTAAACTTTTCAGATGTCAGATATCTACGATCTACGTCTGAAGTAGGTGCCAATAACTCACCAATATGTCGGCATCCAAGAAAACGCATTTCTCGTACTGTGTGAGATTCCAGCAGTGGATCTTCGTGAAGGTGATGCCTAATTCAGGGCGCTGAAGCAGGGCTAAGTGGGCGGCATCTAGCGAGTCAAGCACATCGACTAGTATGACTTCAGCAAACACTGCGCGAAGGCGATCTCTGAGAATAGAAATACACAATAATTAGAAAATCGCGTCAGCTGCCATTTTAAATTTAATCTAGGAATATAACAACCAGTTCTTCGTCGATGTTTTATTTTTATAATTTACATGATACTATTTAATCCACTGGTATAAATGCCTTCCAATAAAGAATCCGGTTTCGTTCAAGTCTCTGTTAGTTACGTAAGTTTCACATATTTTTAGGTAATTACATAATTATATATTTTAATGATATTAATGTGTGTGTGGATGGCAACATTGTTCATAAATTATTGGTCGATGAATATTTATAATGCGTTACATTTAATGAAAATCATAGACATTATCAATTTGTTTAGTTCAACAGGCACGTGGTAGGGACTAGGGAAAGCCAATTTTAAGTTTTTGCGTTTGGTTACACACATCCTTTGTGAGGAGGGAGCTAATTTAAATAATAGACTAGGTACAGGTTTCCGAGCTTTATAATATGTATTAGAAAGTATAGAAAATTTTTACTACACTAAGTAGCTACTAGAATTTTACCATAATATGGTACCTATATAATAAATATTTTTGGAAAATCTGACACACGTCATCCTAGCCCAAACTAAGCTGTAAGCTTGTGTTATGGGGTTTGAACAACTGATAAATACATAATATACATAGAAAACACCCAAACTCCGAAACAAACATTTGTGGAGCACACAAATATTTGATTCGACGATTTTAATTTTGGTTACAACATTAATGTACTCAATACTCAACACATTTATTGCTTCCATAATGTGGTACAGATGTTGAAATAGATAAAGTTACAATTATGGACCCTGTCAGTCACAGCACAGTGTTTATCTGGAGAGAGGAGGAATTTTATTTGCTTTATTTATTAATTACATATATTTTCATTTCATTTGAGGTTTTTGTTGGATTTTTTATGGATTATATTACGTTTCTATTTCATTATATTATTATGATGTCCTTAAGTACTTTCTTTCGCAGCTTGCTTTTTTAAAATGTCTAGACTTCTAGATCATTAGTGGCATCATCAGTTATACATTTTAGAAAGAAAATTAGACACTCATTTTTATTAGTTTATTCAGGTAGGTACTTGACCCAGACAGCATCTGTGAGGATTTCACAAGATTTTGAAATGACCCAAATTCTCTAGATCATAAATTGCAGTTAGCCAAAGCAATGCGGATGTTGCATTAAAATAAAATTAAAAATATATTAAGTACGTATTCATATTAATTACCCTACTGCGCCAGTGAGTGCATTAATTAATATTAGCATACGAATAAATTTAGGAGCATTTAAATATGCTTAGGTACTTATATTTTTTAATATTGGAGAATTTGAAAATTTGAAAAAAAATAAAATCTTATCTAGCTGCATTATAAACATAGATGAGTGATATAGGTATTCTGTGGAGTTTACAGGTCATTGTAACTTGTATATACGTACGGTAAGCTTTTAGCACTTCGAAAAGGTACAATCTCAATGGGCTCCAAGATACTCGTAGCTTAAATTTGAAATTGTCCAAATATATATTTATAATATGTGAGGTTTGACTTTAATACCTTCAGTTCAGAGTCCTACTTCTTCTATTACTCCTACGATTTTGAACTGATGGGTTAATTCCTTATTAACGTTTGGTATTAAAACCTCAATATGCCGCGAATGTGCTATTCCAGCTAGTAAGGCTTTGAACAAAATCTATTTTTGATCCAGAACCAGTCTGTTAATAATAAACCTGCTGTGGTATGAACGGAGTCTATCAAGGCCGCCCCAAGATGAGAGTCACCGCTAGATCTACTTGCATCAATTGCGGAGTAGATACAGATAATGACGTTGCAACAAAAGATAATGAATATTGCGCTCAAAAAGTGAATGCAGGAGTGGTGTCATTTTTGAGAGAAATTATGAAATTTATATAATTATTTAAGCGAAATTTTGAAAGTCAGCTTTAATTTATTATTATGAGAAAATGATTCAATGAGTAAAAGGCATTGATATAGTGTTGTGTAATATTATGTAGACGTCGCGAAAAACGATGCACATAACTACAGTTTAGAACCTTGCACAAGACGTGCAGCCGTTTCTCCTTATTGGGATGGAACAATCTCACTGCCTATTATGTCTATATTAAGTACCTACCTACCTTTTTTTTGCCGGGCGTCTCTGGTACGCACGCAGATGGTTGGGCACAAAAATCATGGCAGAAAGCACTAATACTAGCTGAAACACACGCACAGGTGTCACCGCTACAGAATACAATGAACTTGCGCAATTCGAATTTACGCAGTGCACGCAACGGAATCTCTCAACAGGATTTTTTGTCCCCGTATTTGCACAATTTTTCTAAATTTATTTGTACAATAAAAGGTGCGTATGTGCTCCTTATACTAGTGGTTCTGTGAACAGTAGACCTCGCGTTATTTTCGCATTTTCCCCCTTTTTCTTCCCCATTTTCCCCCTATTTCTTCCCCATTTTCCCCCCAATCGAAAAATCCCTTCGACAAAAGTTGCGCCTTGCAACAAAGAACACTTGTGCCAGTCCTCGAGTTAAAACTGAGACGCTTCGCTCGCTCGGTCAATAAATTGTAAGTACCGAATCGAAAAAGTATCGATTTCTTTTTTAATTGGAAGCTACTTACTACTTACCCAAGTGGTCCCATTCCGGTGACCTCACGTATCGTGCGACGCAGATCGTTACCGGGCATGGATGCTTCGGTAGCTATCTGTTTCGCATCCATCGTGAGGTCACACCCCGGTGTCAACACTGCGAGGTTTCCGACGACGACACCGCACTCCACACGTTGGTGGAGTGCTCAGCGTGGGCGAGTCAGCGCCGGGACCTCGTAGTGGGTCTGGGCGTGGATACCCTCTCGCTGGAGACCATGCTTCAAGCCATGGTCTCCAGCGGGAGTAGGTGGAACGCGGCCGTGTCCTTCTGCGAGCAAGTCGTGCTCGCGAAGGAGGCGGCCGAGAGGGAGAGGGAGCGTGCCCTCCCCGCCGAGTTCCGTAGTCAGCGGCGAGGCCGCCGCAGACTCATCTACGCCCAAGACCATCGACCTCCATGATCGGGGCCTGAGGACGGCGGGATCGCCACCCGTCGTCCTTACAGAAGCAGGCTAGAAGGGTTGCGTGCTGCGGGGCCTTTGCCCCATAGCACGCAACCAGATTCACTCATTGACGCGGGATAAAACCCTACCCCAACGACGCGGGATTCTCATCCCGACCCAACCCTCCGCAGAGACCACAGAGGTGGTCAAAGTCCGCCGGGCGCCACTGGAAATACGTTCTGCTTGTAACCAGAGACGCCCGGCAACGGACGTTAAAGCGGCCGCGGCCTTGGTCGCGGAACTAAAAAAAAAAAAAAAAAAAAAAAAAAAAAAAAAAAAAAAAAAAAAAAAAAAAAGTGGTCCCATTCCGACAATTATTTTGGTAATTTGAAGTCGGTTGTTGTGTCAATGTTTGACGTGTTTTATTATGTTTGTGTGCTTTGGCACTGTGTGATACTGGATCACACAGATCACGATACCGACTGACCTGCTTTTTGTGGAAACAGGTTCCTAGTGAAGTATAAATAGGTAGGTACCAACTTCTAGATATACGTACTCGTATTATTCTAGATATATATTGAAGCTAGACAAGTTTCTAGAGCCAATAAAATAATTACCTATTGAAAAGTTTACGATGATTTTTTGCACGAAAACAAATACAATTTTTACCAGAGATTTAAGTCAAAAGTGATTTTAATTACCGATTTACCTATTTATGATATATAAATACGATAGGTTTAGTACATACTTAGTTATTGTATTGTTTATGTACGTCATCATCATCATCATTTTAGCCAATTGACGGCCACTGCTGGGTATAGGCCTCCCCCAACAAACGCCACAACATTTGGTCTTATGCTTCCCGCATCCAGTGGCTTCCTGCGACCTTTACGTTGTTCTTTCCCTTGTGGCAGGCCGTAGTACCCACGCTGCGTCTATGTGCGCGGTTGCCACTCCAGGACTTTTTACCCCCATCGGCCATCAGTCCTATGAGCTATGTGCCCTGCACACTGCCATTTGAGCTCGGTGACTCTTTGGACTATATCGGTTTTGAAAACATGAAGGACTTTTGCGCCACACTGTGATGTTATTCACATTGTCAGTAAGTCACATGTGATGTGATATGTTAATCAGCTGCAAGGTGGAACAGCATATGATCATGCATCCGGAGCCGGGTGGCTTACGCGACGACACGTTGTTACAATGTGAAACATCGTACAAGCCACGATAAGCTTGTAGTCACATCCCTAATTCGAATATACTAGAACATTAGCAAACTGGTTCAAACAATGCATAAATTCGTATCGCCAATACGACTGTACTGTGTGTACTGTGTGTAAAGACTGATGCGTAAATGCTACACTATGGCCGAGGAAGAGTTGTAAACCTCTTTGTAAACACAAGCACTTCTTCGAGGGGTTAAAGAGTAATTTTGAATATGTACTACTTATTCTTTTAAATAGGTACATAATATAATTTTATTACCTACCTCATAGGTTCTGTGACTGACGGTGTGATAAGTATCACAGCCGGGTATGACGATTCGACGCGACGCAGTGAGTGCGCCAACACCAAGGCACCCAAGCCATAGGAGTCATTTGTAGCTAACGTCACCCAAGAGCGATCTGGAAACAAAACAAAATTCGAACCGGTAACAATCATCTAATAGAAATATAGTCTGGTTCACAAGTGCTTTTTACGTCCAAACGTGTAATTCGATTCGGAAATTCAAAACAAATTTATCGCAAAAATTGCAACAGTCAGATATAAAGATATGTGAAAGGACATTTAAGATTTTTTGAAAAACAGTTTAAACAGAGGAGGAAACCTAAAAGAAAGCTCCAACACCCGAATGTGTAGAACCAATATTTATAACTTTCCCAGAGGGTTGAAAATATTTTTTCACTTTGATTATTTAACAAATAAATATTATTTTCAGTTATTATTAGTATTACTTAATGTTAAAATTCTGGCCCAAAGAATAAGTATCACCATCCAAAGTGGCAACCCAGCCAGCATTCTTGGAACCTTCCACAGTATAAAACAAGTCGAAGCGAAAACAAAGTCGCTTCAGTCCCTATAAAACTATTCAACGGATTTTGATGCAGTTTTTACCAATGAATAGAGTTGTTCCCGAGGAAGGTTTTTGTATAAAATTTGTTTTTAAAAATTATGATCCGTTTTCTCATGATAAGTTACTTTGAAGACGATATCTGTCGTGGTTTCAAATCACTTGTTTTTATATTTATCATGTACTAAATACATGATAAATATAAAAACAAGTTCCACTTAAAGGATTTTAATATTTTTAACTGCTGTTGCTTGCTATTCTATTGCTTAAAAAAATTAATGAACAAATACATTATTAAGTTAATTCCAATTTTTTCCGAAAACAATCTTTGTTTTAAGTTTTTCGTAATTCGTTTTTCCTGTTCCTTGTATATTAATAAATTATCTTGATTACAATTACGCTATTTTTTTAAATAAAAAAATATTGCTTAAATACGGATTGGGTTAAGTACTTAATAATGTTTTTCTATCACTTGACACCTGATATTCAGGAAAAAAACCATTTTAAATACGTCATTATTTTTTTATTAGCTTTAAAGGTGGTCTCCAAAATTAATTAAGAACGCTGAATCTAGACTCAACGTCACCCTGAAACTTCTGTAAGTATTACGTAGTTTGAAATGTATTTTTTTTTATAATTGAACAGCACGTATTTACTGGCGCTATTTATAAGACAGTATTTGATGTAAGAGTAAATTTATATTACGGGCTCCGCGAGACTCTGAGCATTACATTTCTGTAAGACGCCTTTGGTGCCAAAGACGTAAATATCTAAAATAGCTGGAGAATCTATGGATGATACGTATATTTATTTGAACTTGAGCATTTCGTGTGTCCATGACGGAAGGCCATCGTAAAACTAGCTATGAGGAAGTGCGCAGTTTCTTCCTCTCGATCAAGACGCAGAACGCCCTGTGTAGTTACTAAATAGGTACCTTTATAATTGGCACGTGCTACTGTTGATGGCGTCTTGGATGCGTTTGCGCATTGTTTGATCACTTGTCAATACACGTGTTAATACGAGTATTAACTAAAATTTAGTGCCTATACATAGGTATAGTCAATTTCATTTATTCAGTTTAGGCACATAAAGAGCACATATGAATGTCAATATTTTACAATTTTATGTCAAGCACTATTATAAAAATACTAAATTAATTATTTTTTATTAAATGGGAGAATGGATTTTTTCTATTTAGGAATGTACGTCTCTTTCTAGGTAAGTCAATAGCCGTCACAAGTCCGGAGCTTGACCAAGCAAGACCATGAAATCGACTTGGACCCTCAAGCCTCGTGGTAGAACATTTTATAAAAGGGAAACATTTAAATACACAGCAAAAAACTTATCGCCCCTCAATTAATAAACACTTTTTACAGCAAATATTTTTTTTCTCTGCAAATAAACAATTGTTTAACAATACTAGTAGGTACTAGAAATAATTCAAAAATATTTTAAAATATACATTAAGTACATAATACTTAGTTATATTTTTGCTTCAAATGCGTCAAAACAAGATATTTAACGTATGTACAAAAAATATGATTTGCAATCATATATTTTGTACGTTTTTTTTTAGCCTAAAGGCTTTTAGTCTTCGTGGTTATTTTTTTTAATACCTAGAAATTGTCTTAGATGAATCCGACTTGGATAGGTTAGGTTAGCTTAGATTTTTTAAATAAATAGCTAGCTACGAACTTAAATTGCTGCTAAAATTAATAAATTTTCAGGTAATGATTTGCTGCGCAATCAGTATTTTTGCTTAGGAAAGGGATTTTTTTAGAGCAATGGTAAGTAAAATGTTTTAAAAAAATGTTTTAAACCTTTTAAATTTGTAATAGCATTGTTTTCCGCAGAATTAAAAAAGACAACAAAACGTCGACAATTGTTTCGCCTCGAAACGAGGCATTGTCAAGACTGTCTCAGAGAGAACAGCAAAATTTATGGTTAGAATATATTTGCTTATAAGTAAGCGTGTGCAAATTTCATTATCGCGATGTAGGATTTTTTTAGTACAAAACGAAAGTTTTTTTAATAAGAGTTAAAAAATACTACCCTTTTTATAAGTACCTTTCTCGTACGGCCACTCTTAGGCCATGGTTATGTGGGTAGAAGAATACCCTTTAAATTTTACCGAATTGGAGAAAGCAATCAGCACCCCCTGGCCCAGTACTAATAAATCAAACAGACATTTTGTATCTTTACTAAAATCATAAAGTATCTACCATTATCAATGCAAGGGTATTATTACTAGACAGTTTCCCTTACACTTGATACCAATTATTCATATTAAGAGAATATATTTTGTGTGGTGCGTGGGCCATCATACACCACCATGTAACAGACAAGTGCCGCACGTTCAGTTCCGAAATAGCACGACACAAATAAAATTCAAAATAAAACTAGAGTGTGGCGTCAGATATTTTGTGTCGGGCACGTCCACGTTTTATAACCCACAATTAAACTTAGAACTATTCTTCTCTGTCATCTCGATACATTATTCTGGAATGTCAAGTACGGTGCTTGCTGCTGTGTGTTTTCTTTTTTATCAGCTAGCAACGAGAACGAGAGAAAAAGTAGGAAACCAAATTGAGTAATCGTGGTAGTTAAGAAAATGTACGAATTGTATCAGTTCCATAGTACCTAATCATATTCATTACCTTGTACCATTACAAAGCTAAATATTTGATGTTTTTGGAAATTTGCCAATAGGTTAGCTAGGGTAGGTAAGTAGGTACCTACAGGTTTGCAAACAGCGAGTTGATTTATAGGTACATGATACATGATGTTCTTTATTCTTTCCCTTGAAAACTCCCATCACAAAATAATATCAATCATCGTACATATATTTTATAGTAGGTATAGATTATAGGTACCAACCTAATATTCTATATTTGAACCAATACCTATACGACCTCATCTGTTTTCGTGGACTACACGAGTGTTTTTGAACTACATAATTTAGTTCGTTTTTTTATGTTACACGCCACTATTACGACTTATTAAACCTTACACATTTATAAATCGGGAAATGCCGTCAGTGATCAAGGCTAAACCGCAGTAGCCTGTGGAACCTTGGTTACAGTAACAAAATTACATGTTTTTCGAACATTAATGGTCTATCAACATCGTAAAGTTGTGTAAATTTATTTTTACAAAATTATCGGTACGACGACCATCAGGATGATTTATTGACGCTCCTAAACCATACCCTTAACTGTATTTCTGTTGTGCATGTAGTTGGAGACACCGTACCAAAATGCACCCCAATAAGGCACTCGAGAGTTGAGACGCAGGATCTGACGGGCGGTTGGGAGCAATGTCCCTGCGGTTTCTATTTAGGTGCGGCCAGTCCGACGGGATGGAACCACGTGGGCAGTCGACCGTTTAACAGAATAAAGGAATGCAATGGTGACGTATCCATGTTTTTATTGGCCAATACGGAACGTGTACCGTATATATACCACAGTCTAGAACGCAGAAAAACACACTGCTTATGTGAAATCTTGAAAGCGCAATTACTTCACTGAGAGGATTACTTTTTCGAGTTTGATGCTCAGTTTGAGTTCGAAGACACTGATTAAGAAAAATGCGTCAACATTTGTATCGGTAATAAATGTTTATGAAAATTTGTAGATTTATCATGGCAATCCCCATTTAGGTACCGTTCTAACAATATTCAAAACTCTATACACAGCGACTGATCAAAACTGCAGTGCAGCGTTTGGTACATTATGTAACGTACTTAATTCCATCAATGCAATAATGCTAGGTGTCGTGAACGACACCTAGCTTATTGCCGAAAAATCCAGAATATTTGCACTCTGTCATGCAAACCAGCATTCCAACGGCCAAGATAGATGTTACATACCAAGAATATCTGCAGTCCGAGTAAAATATCTGATCTCAAAATAAATATCATACTAAAACCTTTTTGACCGACTATTTTCATGACTATTCTAGGTATAAAATATAGATTTTCACATCACTGGCGCCAGTTCAGCCGCAACCAGGTCGATGGGGCTTTTGCGGTTGACATTCAATATCAGATATCAACCTATCATTCTCAAGCTAATCCTACCGTACCTACTAAGGAGTTATTATTATTTGATGAATAACTGATAAACTTGTCCGTCGTATAATTACAGATCACCAAAAATTTTATTATCGCACTGTCTGTCCTTCAATATCAGAACTTAAAAATATTTTCATTATGCTTTTACCAATAAACGAAAATTAAATGATTGATGAACAAGGTTTACTCATTAGTTTCGTGTATGCTGAATACATTGAAGCTATAGGCAATCATTAATGCACATAATGTACAAAGAGGGACTTATTGCCAAAGACCCGTTAACTTTGGGGCAATGTAGATAGGTATAACTGTGGTACATAGGTGCTAAAAGGATGTTAGTCAAAGATTGAACCTAAGGTATCTCAAGATAAAATGTACAGTAAAATTATGCAGTTTCCATGACAGTTAATATCGCTTAACCGAAAGTCTCGCTGTTCGTGAATTTAGGTATTTACAATAGATAGCGTTTATTATGTTTACGATCATTTACTCATGATAGTTACGATGGCAAATGTATGGCGGAACAATTCATAGTCGTATCTGATAAAGTCTCTGAGTTGACGTAGATGTTCGTGGGGTCAACGGAGATAATAGACCCAAATGAGACCAGAAGAATTTCATATTATTTGACCTTTAAAAAACATGAAAATGTTAACAACACCTACCTACCTACCACTAACTTAATTAATTTCACCTACGTTATGTACTTACTTAGTTCAAAGTACATTAACATAGCAGATATAATATTCAGGAACCTCAAATCTGTGTATTGAGTGGTTCATTACACCGTGCAATAAATGAACAGATAAACATTGGAAGAATAGTTTGAAATTGATCTTATCCTACAATACAATTATAATGAAAAATTTAAAAACAATTAGAGACCTAGTAGTTAACTATTAACTACTGCTTCAAATGCGAGGTAGAAGTAAAAAAAATAAAAATCTAAATCGAAGAATTTGTCATTTAGCTGATAGTAATATAAGAATACCTACTATGCAAATAGGTATGATTAAAATTTTAACTAGGTATGTACGTGTTGTTCACTTTCATTTTTATAATATATTCAAAATTCTACAAGATCGCTGAAATAAATAATATGACAATTATGTAAACGCCGGGTGTTAAAATGTTTATGCTTACTTGACATTATGTGGCCGGTGTAGTCTCGTGTCGTGTGTGACAGATCCAGTCACTTGAAATACCACAAACTACACGCGCTCTTCGCGCAGCACTAGCTAATGCACGCGACCAACGGTCGACCGAGACCCCCACACCGCTGAACACTCACACATCCATACATTATCGTTACATAATACGTCATCGACCACGCACACGTTCCTATTCTATCATGGACGCATGCGTGAAATGAAAATAACACGATAACATGAATGTATTAATATATGTAGTTATTTTAAATACAATAAAATCTTATCAACAATTTCTAAAATTCTAACTGTGTGCTAGCAATAATAAAAAAAAACAGTAATACATTATCATATCTGGCAACACAAAGCATAGGTGCTCGAACTTGAACAGCTGTTAACTACGATCGATAGATGTCAGTGTGTGTCGCTTTATTTTCGTGACTGTATATAGAATAACGGTATTTGTATTAAAATCACTAAGATCACTTCATATTCTAGTGAGGGAAAAATGTTAACTGAAACATCGATATTGTTATCATAAGTTAGGTAGAATAAAAATTAAATAAGCTGCTGATTGTGGAGTTGAATGTCTGTTCATAAGCAACTACTTTTCAATTTTCTAATATTGCATGACAATGCCAATGAAAGGTAAAAGCAATAGCAATCGTTTTATAAGCATGTTGTGGTTAACTAACTACAAAATACGAACTTATAATAAAAATGCCAGATTATCTCATAAGTAGGTATAATATCTTAGATGCTGCTTAAAAACATATCATGCATTAAAGCAATTAAAAAGCAATATTTTGTTAGATTACCAGATAAGTAGCTAAATAAGAAGAGACTAGTTTTCAGTAATTTTATAGGGAAAAGTTAGCTTACGTTTTAAAATCTATTCATAACTATCTCCCCTAAACGATATAGGACAAAATCCTTCTCGTGTATTCTTGGAGTTTTATATTATCGATATCCACGTAGTGGCACTGCCCTAGTTCGCTATCCAGCAGTCTACGCAGTCGGGTTCGGGGCTGTTCACGGTTCCGCCACAAAACACCGCGCGCTCTTCTTGAATATTTATTTCGTACGTGAAGGCGGGTCGATGAACGATTTTAACGTAATAAAATCTGACAATCATGCACTACAAAATATTTCAAAGAAACTATAAACACAGGACGTATCTTGAATAACGTGAAAAAGACGAAGGATGTCTAAAGCCGCAGGTTAATGTGTTGTGTTTGTTTTCGGTGTTTCGGTGGAAACCATGGCCAACTCCCCGACTAGTATAGAAACACAAATAGACAGTTTCCTAGAGCAGTTTAAAAGAAGTGCTTCAAAAGCGATGGAGGAAAAAATGGAGTGGCCCGATGGACCGTCACCAGGAAGTGTTGTGAAGTCCCGTAGTAGCTGCTTCGCCCTTGACATAGCTGCTGGTAAGTGAATTTCTTTCTTCCTCCCCTACGCATATCGGTAGGTACTCTTCTCGTACATTACTTGAAGCAAATAATTAATATAAAACCTAACCTACATTATAATTTATATCATTACAATAAAATTAAAGAAGCAACAAAATTTAGTTCGACGTACCGTAATATTTATATCCTCACGTATGTAATAAAAACATAAGTAGTTTAGTAGCTTGTGGAATAGATTATTGTGGTGTTTGCCTTATTTCTTCTCTGCAAAATAAAAACAGTAAAATTGAAATTGAAATGTTGCTTTTTATTATTCTTCCCTCGGGACAGGCGAAGGTTTTTACCATACTGCCAAGTCTTTAATTAAAATTGAAAACTAATTTTAATAATGTCAAAAATCTCAAAGTAAATTGTTTCTTTTTATGTCTTGACTAAATAGACTTTATTGCCAAGTTTAAACTAAATTTACTTAAACCGTTTTTATTGCTTTTTTTTCTAAAAACATTAATTCGGAGTACTTACATCCTATAGGTTATTCCCTATTCTGTGCTATAGGTAGGTAGGTACCTATTACCTATTCCGTGTTTGTGTTATTCTAACAAAGTGATTTTTGGAGTATGTAAGTACTTAATTAAACGATTAAAAATCTGGTGGCTTAATCATAGGATGCATAGTAAATTAAATAATAGTGTTAATATTATGCGAGATTTTTTTTTCTACTTACGGCAGTTAGGAAGGTAGGTATTTGATTGGAGTTCTAACTAATGGTAAGTACCTACCTACATTATGTATCTATTTTCGTGGACGTGCAGTTGATTGCAGTTTACCCAATACTTAAATTAAATGACTTAATATAGGTAGGTACATACTTAAATAGCTTGCATGTTTGTTTTTGTTATTTTAACCTATAATAAATAATTTAAATAAGTCATGAAACCTTAGGTAAGTTAACACAAAAAAGTAGATGTAAGGATGTGGAAATATTTTTTTGTGGTTTGATGCAAGTTACAAAACATTAGACAAGCAGTAACAATAATATTATCGAGGCACGTATTTGTTTTGTATACGTCAGTTGGCAGTAACCAGTAACCGGTGAATACCATGTTCCACCTCGTTGCGGACCCTACTTTTCCTACGGAACCTGGTATACCTAACAAAGCAAGAATGGCGATATGTTTTTTTTTTACATAAGTTAAGTCTGAATTGTAGACTGCCCTATACATACCTACGTATAATTTAGAATTAGCGCACTTAGCCAACTTAGCGATGTGTTTACAACCAAACATATCGTTAAGTTGGCTAAATGCCTATCTAGGTATATCGATGTGAAAATCATGATTAAAGGGATATATACACGATTGCAAACGCGGTTTCAAACGTGGTACGATATTAAAAGGAACGCCTTGCTGGCTATATGGTTTAAAACCAACAGTATTCAATAGAACATCCCTTTACTCATCAACCCTTTACTATTTTTGTATATGAGATTATAATAGGCCGGTAGGTCTAGGTCTAACCGGCGCCGACCACAGGCCTGGGTCTCGAGAAATCGAGGACCAGCGGTCCAACTCCGCCAGGATCTCATGGAGACTTGGAGGGTGCGACTTGAGCAACCAAAGTGGGGACCACCGTAATCGCGGCGGTTAGACCGATCATGGACGAGTGGCTGCAGAGACGGCATGGTGACCTCACGTATCGTGCGACGCAGATCGTTACCGGGCATGGATGCTTTGGTAGCTATTTGTTTCGCATCCATCGTGAGGTCACACCCCGGTTTCAACACTGCGAGGTTTCCGACGACGACACCGCACTCCACACGTTGGTGGAGTGCTCAGCGTGGGCGAGTCAGCGCCGCGACCTCGTAGTGGGTCTGGGCGTGGATATCCTCTCGCTGGAAACCATGCTCCAAGCCATGGTCTCCAGCGCGAGTAGGTGGAACGCGGCCATGTCCTTCTGCGAGCAAGTTATGCTCGCGAACGAGGCGGCCGAAAGGGAGAGGGAGCGTACCTCCCTGCTGAGTTTCGCAGTCAGCGGCCAGGGCACCGCAGACTCATTTACGCCCAGGACCATCGACCTCCATGATCGGGGCCTGAGGACGGCGGGATGGCGACCCGCCGTCCTTACAGAAGCAGGCTAGAAGGGCTGCGTGCTGCGGGGTCTTTTCCCCACAGCACGCTTCCAGATTCACTCGCCGACGCGGGATAAAACCCAACAAAGCGGGATTTTTATTCCGACCAAACCCCTGAAGAGGCCCCCAAAGTCCGCCGGGTGCCACTGGAAATAAGTTATAGTGTCACCGGAGACGCCCGCAGCAATGGACATGGGAGCGGCCGCAGTCTCGCGGAATTAAAAAAAAGGCCGGTAGGTCTATCATAAAACCTTCAGGAGCTCAATCTTAGGCGACAAATGTTAATCGTTTGTGCGTCTACTCCTCCGAAACGGCGCGACCGATTTTGACCAAATTTGGCATGCTGGTCCACATCATACCCGGGAGTGTATATATCTGAAATCATGAAAATAGAGCTGACCACGTAGGAATAATCACCGAAAATGTCCAGGACATCGACGAAAAAGTTGCATTTGCTCCGCTCAACATTTGCAATTAGCAGCATGCATTGCATACCGAGTTACTAGGTAGGTACATATTTTGTACACTGTTATAGTAGGTTCCTAAATAACACACTATTATTTTGAAGCCTCAGTAACGTCTACCACAGCGTCTACGTTATTGAAATGAATACGTAGAAATGCTGTTAAGCCCGATCGCCGATTCAATATAAGAAGGGCGACAGGTTCAGGAGGAAATTCAAGCATATGGTTCACGTAGGTACCTGCGTTAAGCCGTTATTGCTCTTTAGGTACAACCTAATTTAGGTATTCGGGGTACGGGGTGTGGGTTTCGGGATCAGCTACTGAATAACCGGTTGGGAGCGAGGCATTACCAAGAAAAACAATTTCGAACCCAATTTTTATTATTTTATATTTATTTCTCTTTTTCCTACGTCATGGCATGGATATCTATCATTCAAATTTATCTATTTACCGCTTTGTATTACTTAAACCTTTAAATACTGAATGGAGTCAGGCGTTACCTGGCGAAAGTCCATGATAAAACAATGGAAAATATGATATATTATCTAAAAATTCAACATCATATTTTCCATTTTACTTAAACCTTTTTCAATCAACCACTATTTTCTTTTAATTTTCTTTTCACGTGTTTCTTTTTTTTTCTTTTAATCAAATGTTTTAACCAACTTTAAATAAGAGGAGCTCGGATACATAGGTAAAAGAGGGACCTACATTACAATTATTGTCACTTTAGGGTTCGGGATGTCTCGGTTTAAATCTGGAACGGTCGTTTTACTACATAGAGCAAAGCTCAGCTAACGCCTTTTTACCTATACCTATATGCAGGGTGTCCCATAAGCTGACGTCAAGTCGAAACCGGGTGACAGGCTAACTGATATCAGAAATTAGAAAAAAATCCAAGTCATGTATTTCAAAAAATATACCAATTAAAAAACAGAATATCTACACTTTGTGATGATCTTTTCACTAAAGTGGCTACAATTCTTGGTTTTTATACTTTTTTTAAAGTTATGTAATTCTGATTAGTGCTTCTGTATACCCTGGCCTTAAACTTTAAGGCTAGCTGCCTTAAAGTTCTCCAGTTTGGAAGAAATGTCACTTTTTGTCGAACCAAATATTTTTAACTAGTATTTCTCCCGGCTTTGACTGACTGTGCTGAAAAAAAATTACTATGCAAGTTTGGTAAATAACTTCAAAAGTGGGCGCATTTATACCAAAATTATATGTTTTGGTCATAATCAATGAAGGAAGCACTCCTTGAAAAATTACTCGTATAATATGTTGGCTCCAGGGCTTCATCTTTCTCGCTTTTCTAAGATTCTAGTTTGAGTGAGATAGGAAGTGTAATGTAAGAAAATATTAGCAGTCCCGGCAGAGTCCGGAAGACTTCATACCACCTCAAATTTAAAAAAAAGTTTTAAACCTTTCCTGAACTTCTACGAAAATTTATGAATATATTTTGTACAAATATTTTTTCTACGAATATTTATGAATTTTGACATTGACATTGATACGCACTGCGGATGGAACATAGAGAATTATAGGGATCCGCACGCTGCCGCGCTGGCGGAAAAACGCTTGACAGGAAAAGCGCTCTAAGATAGTTAAAAACGAAGGACCTCTATATATAAAACGGCTGGAGTGCGGTTACGCTAAGCGCGCAATCGCGAAATGCTCCAAGGGTACTATCAGCATGTCAGTGTCAGATTGAAAAGTGACACGTACGGACGGTCAGACGGAGAACGACGGGCGTATAAGGGTACTTTTTTCAGCTTTTGCTGATAGTATCCTAAAATGAATCCCTATTTCCCTTGGTCACGACATCACGCGTGAACGGCTGGACCGATTTGGCTAATTTGGGTCTTAAAATATTCGTGGTGGTTGAGGGAAGGTTCATAAGCAAAATTTCAGGCCGTACGAAGTTCGCCGGGACCACTAGTTTCTAATAAATAATAGTTAAAAGAAACAAACCGCATACCTACTACCAACCTACTATAATAAATTGTACACTCCCATTTGTTTGAATTTTACCGCGCTACTTTATGGCTTGGAGCGTCGATACGGAAATTGCGATCACAGCGCTCTCTGGTGGAGGCGCTCCATACTAATTACGTGTTCTACGGCGTCCTCCGAATTTGTTCACGGAAAGTGTATCGCCATATTGCTTCCGTGAAGTCAATGAAATAATTGATCTTTTCTTTACAATTATGACTATAATATTATAATGAAGTGAATTAAAATAAACTACAGTTACTTAGAAACTGTGGAAATACATTATAGGGCATCTCAACCGCTGAGATATCCTCAGAAAGGTGAGTTTTATTCTTCTTTTCCTATGACTATATGGCCCAATATTCCACGGAGTTCGATCCGCTATGCGATAATGAAACTTAAAAAATGCGATTAAGGTTAATAATTGCGCGGTTTTTGTTATGTTTATTTACATGAATTTGAAAAGTTATCGCGGTTTTTCTTGTATCTTAGAAATAAAATCTTGGGGTTATCTGGTCTCCAAACAATCGAAATCGGGGCGGGTTTAGTTGGCGTGTGCTTTGTAGACACGTACCTATATACATACATGTGATTTCACGTGAATGATCGGTTGTAGCGTGCAGCGGAAAATGTCGTTCGAAAAAATGGAAGTCGTGAATCCTGCTGAAAAAGAAGCTAGTGAAGTACTGCACTCACTTTTGTCGGTGGAGCGTCGAAGTGTGGACAGCAAAGAAGCCATCATTGTGTCCATACCGTCTGATCAAAATAGTGGCGGCGATTATGGTGAGAATGCCCAGTGGCACACTCCTGTAATGGGCCAGCACTCTGTCTTTGAAATAGGCTCTCAAAACATGCAACAACACAGTTATAATGGCCATCAAGAACAGGTGCAGTTATTTTTCTATTACAAGGCTTAGTCACTTTTATCTGTGAATTGAATTTAACTTTGTCGATTTGATATTTCAGGTTCTGTGGCAGGGGCACACTATACAAGTAGAAAATGGTGGTAATTTACAAGCCTTACCTGGTGGTGGCTATAGTATTGAATTTGGACATCATGTTGAAGGGGACACTCCTGATATGGATGTTGAAACTAAACCTAAAGTTGAAAAGAAAGTCAGCAATAAGAAAAAGAAAAAGGCTGAGTCAGATAGTGACGAAGATGTTTTTGACAACAAGTTAGAAGACAATCCTCTGCAGGTAAGGTTTTATCATAACAAAAACACTATCTTCTGATTGGTGTAGGCTAAAAGTACAGAAATTGCACCTGTGAACCTGTGAATAGTACATTATGTTCAAGAAACTTTTTATTAGAAGTGCATTTGCTCCTATTGAACTGAAACAGGTAAGTGTCCTTCTTTTAAGGATAAATAGACATGCAAAAGCCAGATATTTCATTTTCATGTTATTCAATATGAAACACAAATTTGGTGCTACTTTTTGATGGTCTTATTACTAGGCATTCTAGGTAATAACACCCCTACTAGTTGGATGTTCATTTAAATGTCACCAGGCAGTATTGTCTTAGAACTCATGCCTGTCCCTTAAATGGGCTAATTTACAAAAAAAAAGTAATTCAAATATCATGTAAATGTTGGCAACAAGGTTGTTTCCACCTTGCAAGAATAATATTTTATTTATTTATTTCAGGCAACATTGTAAATTCAGTTGTGTACCAATGACATAGAATAGACAAACAGAATAGAATAGACAGTGATATTTATATTGCTAAAAGAATTTAATTGAACTTCGTATCACCTCAA